>CAIGQZ010004625.1:20084008-20176116 GCA_903798205.1 Danio tinwini
ATATATATATATATATATATATATATATATATATATATATAAACTATTAATTGATTGAATTTACAGAAAGAGTGCTATATTGTGATATATACCATTATCAAGATATGACATGACTTAAGTCGTGATATGAGATTATTGTCATAGCGGCCAGCCCAAATCGAAAAGTAATCATTTTGCACTTTCGGCCCAGAGATGCCCAAACTAAGGCCCATGGGCCAAAATTTGCCCATGGTAACCTTTAATTTGGCCTACCATCCTATTGAAGAGAGTGATGGTGAAGGTTGGGGCAAGGGCCTTTAACAGAGATTGTCATTTCTAATTTAACATAACCTTCGCTTTTGTTTGTTAGTTTTATTGCTCAGCTACAAAAAAAAGCTAACTGAAATTAAATGTTTCAATATAATCCATCTGTAGATGAATCTGATTTTTTAAAATTGAAATACTGTCACACGATAAACAGAAAACAATGCAGAAAACATCTGTGAGCAAATCAAGGCAAAAACAGGTCCTTCACTGAATTCCATTCTGTTATAAATGGTATTAATTCATTCATTCATTTTCCTTCTGCTTAGTCTTTTTTTATTCATCAGAAGTCGCCACAGCGTAATGAACCGCCAACTTATCCAGCATATGTTTTACACAGTGGATGCACTTCCAGCTGCAACCCAGTACTGGGAAACATCCATACACACTCATTCACACACATACACTACAGCCAATTTACTTTATTCAAATTCAATTATAGCGCACGTCTTTGGACTATGGTGGAAACCGAAGCACCTGAAGGAAACCCACGCAAACATGGGAAGAACATGCAAACTCCACACAGAAATGCCAACTGACCCAGCCGGGACTCGAACCATCAACCTTCTTGCTGTGAGGCGACAGTGTAGCCCATAAATGGGATTGTTTTTGTTTTTAATATAACTTCATTATAAAATCCAAAAAGTATACTGTTTTTTTTTTTATATATATACTGCATTTTTTTTTAAATGTTCTGCTAAGCAATGTTTTCTAGTTATTATATAAATTACCCATATAATGTAATACAGTTTGGTATATTTATCTTCAGCCACCACCCTCAAGCAAGTTTGGTTTTTGGCCCTTTATAAGAAAAGGTTTGGGCACCCCTGTTTTAGCCTAACCCTAACACAATCCCTAACCCCAATCCTAACAGTTAAACAAAATCTTAATTATATAACAGCAAAATTAGAAAAATCTGAAACTAACACTCAATCCATCTCCGGTCTCCAGTGGTAATAAGATGACCTCTCCCATATCTGCTAGTAGATCCTGATGATGAAGTTGCAGGAATTTGAGCATTCCTGGCTGCATAGACAAGACCGTCTCCTTCTGGTGTGGTGTGCTGAGAAACTCAACAATCTTCCCCTTGTTATCCTTCTCCATTCCTGCTAAGGTGACTACATTTATCATTCCAGCATTGTCAGATACATTAGTGCTACAAAAGTCCAGAGACGTCAGAAAGTCAGACCACTCCTCTGAGAAGACCGCGCTCTTGTATTCATTGGCCACTGGCACGGTAAACTCCGATATCCTAGACTCTATAAGATCATGAGTCTGTCTGGCTGTGTTACGGGATGAAGACGTTATAGTGACCATACAATCAGACACACTGTAGATTGAAGGAAAATCTTTCAGAGATGAATCTAGTCTCTTTTTAACATCCTCCCTTCCAAGAAAATCAGCTTTAAGTTTGTCATACGTCAGATGATCCTGCACGATTCCGGTCAGGAACTCTAGAACTCTGTTTTTAAGTCTTTCAACCTCAATTTGATCAGGACCTTTGATTTGAACACCATCTTTTGCTAGGCTGACATCAAATTGAGGGTGAGCCTTCGTGAGATCCTCAGTCAGTTTACTCAATCGGATTAAGTGATGTTTAGTGGCATCAGGAACAGATACAAAGCTGACACATTCTTTCTGGATTAATGGCTCAGCAGCAGTTGCAGGAGTTAACTTAGGTATAATTGGGATGATATTTGTCTGTGCATTAGCTTGTGCTAAACTAGTGCTATCCATTAGGTGAGAGACAGTAGGACTTTGAGATGAAACCGGCTCTGTTGGTTTCATCCCATCCATCTGTGTACTCTGTCCATCTTGAGAACCAGCAGACGCCTGATCCACCACAGCATGCAGAAAGTCAAAGTATGGCTCGACAACTAAATCCCTATCTTCCAAATTATGAGATTTTTGGAGAACACGATCCACAGCTGTGAACAAAATATCAAATGAGATTCAGAAATGAAATAACTTTAAGTGCCTGAAGAAAAACATCTACATTTCAGCTTACATTTCACATCCTTGAAAGAAACTTTAGCACGTCCGTCAGACAGCATGCTGACTGCAACAACATCAGCCCCTCCAGAGCGACTACTTCCAAAGTAGAGCTCCAGCACATCTTCTGTTTGAGTAGACAGATTGGAAACCAAAATGGAGTCTGTAGATACAACCTGCTCCAGAGAGACCTTTGCTCCATGTAGACTCTTCTTAGAAACGTCGTCACTTAGAGTCTGAAAATCTATGAAACAATACAGACAATGATATAACAAGTAACATGTAGCAATAATAACAAGTGTATCACAGGCAGTGCTGTCGAGTAACCAATTACAAATACTCAGACTACTGTGAGTAGTTTTTCTCAGGAATTGTAATTTACTAAGTAGTTTTAAAAATGTGTACTTTCACTTTTCTTTGAGTACATTTTTAGTGCTGTATCGATACTTTTACTCCACTATCCTTCAACATGCAGTCACTGTTTTTTCCTGTCTATGGGAAATAGTTGCGTAAAAAATCTGTCCTGTGATTCCTGTCCAATCCGATCGCACATAGAAAGTAAATTACATCATACTGAACTACCTCAAGACATTGGCCCTTTATTTATGCGGCAAACCTTTAGAAATAAGGTTGCAACGAATCACGGATGATCCGTGATTCGTACGGATCACAAACAACAGTTCGGAACACACATGATTAATGTGTGATTAATGATTTAATGCATTTTTTTTACTGGTGGATTAATGCTAAATTTGTAACGATCGCAGAGAAATCGCCTCTTGTGTCATTCAAATCACATGTAGAACCGCATTTAGGCTTTCCTGTAAAATGTAATGATGACGGAAGAAGTCGTGGTAGGTTATTCAGGATGTGGTGGGTTTCTTAGGTTCTTAAAGGTGTTTTCTGTCACTACTTGTTTAGCCTGGTTAATGCATTCAGTGTAAGCTGCAAGATTAATTATTAAAAGATCAGGATTTCAGCACCCACGCAACATAAATTATAAATGATGGTGATTTGCATGTGTTTATTAATCCTTCGAATCGCTGCATTTAAATCTGTGTTTGAAAAACGCAAAAATCAAGAAAGAGATTGAGTCTTTAGTCTTTTGAGTTAGTTTTAAAGTTACAATCAGTCAAATAACACTGCAGTACTGGCTTAACAGTTTTAAGTTAAATAAAACAACTGATGTTTATGGTAAAGATTAATATCACCATAATGCTCAAAAATGAAAGTTGTAGGCAGAAATTACATTATTTAACCAATAGATGGCGACAACCAGCCATCAAAAATATGCCACTGAATATTTCTTCAAAAATGACACATCTAGCAATGAAACATGAAGTTTTATGAGTGAATAACTGAATCATTTATTGAAAATGAGACTAAACATAAATATGGGTTGTACAAATTATAATGTTAGATTTATACATTTAGTGTTATCAGCAACAGTAGTAGTAACAGTGAATTTTTCAATACTGAATATTTTACAATTTATTTTTATTCAGCTGATTATTTCTTTATTTTATTTTTGTTAAAATTGCAGGTTCTATGTTCTGTTTGTTAAAACAAAAAGTTTCTTGCAGTACTGTTTTTGTAATAAATGGAAAGCAAATTACATTGGTCTCCTCCACTTTTTAGCTGATTTGAAAAATGGTCCGATCTGTGACACAAAAAGCATTATGTGATCCGAACCATGAGATTTTTGATCTGTTACACCACTAGTTAGAAAGCATTAAAAGTGTCCAAGATCCATAATCTTTACACACAATGATCAAGAGACTGTTTAGACTGTATGTCACTGATAAGATGATGGATGTTTACTGTATGATGGCTGAAATTGCCAAATGGCCTTAAATAATCACTAAATGCACTACAGAATCTTAAGTTTTCACACACACAAATTGCATCAAAAGCATAAGCCGTTCACAGCTTAATGCTCACTACTTTTGAGTACTTTTAAAATGGCTCATACTTTGAGTAATATTTACAACAGATACTTTTACTCTACTTTTACTTAAGTATAATTTTTCGGTACTCTTTCCTCCACTGATCACAGGTAAGTGTATGTAGTACTTTTATACAATTTTGGGTGAAGTAATTTTAAATACTTGAGTAAATACATGTTGAGTATGGTAGCACTTAAAATGAAACCAAAAGTATGCTGTTCAAGCTTTTCTCAGAGCTATTAAACATCATAACTCTAATCTTCAGAGTCATGTGATCCTTCAGAAATCATTCTGATATGCAGATTTGCTGCTCAAGAAACCTTTCTTAATATCGATGCTGTAAACAGTTGTGCTGCATAATATTTCTATGGAAATAATGATTGTTGGGTGAACAAAAATAGAAAAAAAACAGAAAATATATTAAATGAATAAATATTAAGTGAAAATATGAATGAATTCTATGAAAGTAAACAATATAAAAATATAATATAACAAAAATAAATTTTGTAAATTATAAATGCCTTTAGTGCCACTTAACAATATAATAAACACAAAAATATAAAAAACTAAGGGCTTACTCATACTAGGCTATTCAAACTTTGTTTTATATAAATAGAGCCCATGAAGTAAAATGTGTAAATGTGTGCACTGCTGATGCACCAATCAGCTACTAACCTTTAGATGGACGTTTTTTTAGGTGTATCAGAACCAGGTCTTTGTTCGGCGATGGATACAAGGTGAATTCTGTTTCTAAATCTAGTCTAGTAATGTTTTCCACAAAGAGTTCTACATAGTCCATGGGAGTGTCTGGATTGAGGCCTCTTAGCAATAGTTTTCCGGGGTCCTTAGGTGGTTTCCTCCGCAGTGTCAGCGTGGTATTGTGGAGACTGTGGGTCTTGGAGCTAACACTCACAGCAGCTGGTGTAAGAGAAACAAGTGTTTTGTTCAGGTTTGACTGCAGTATGGCTGCACAATACAAAACAATTGTTTTGCTGCTTGTTCAAACTACTTATTTAAAATTAGCTGAAACAACACAATTCTTGAGCTTTGTTTGGACAACTTAACAGTTTTATATTTAATCCACTCAAATTTGTAAAAACTAATAAGTTAACTTAATTTCTTCATGTCGTCCCAACACAAATTGATTGTGTGGAACTCAGCATTTATTACAGTGTATAAAGTTTCAGGATTGATATATATATATAATCACATCACAGAATCTGCAATGCTGAATTGGAATTCTAATTAACAAGAAAACACAGTTCAGGACACAAGCAAAGTTTAAGCGTAATAGAGTGAAACATTTTTTAAGGCTATGTAAGATTTCAAATTAATTTAAACCATTGGGCACTTGAAATTTTGAATTTGAAGCTTTAACAAAGACTAATGTGTTTTTAATTAATATTACAATGAAGACTATGGTAGTCAAAGTTTTTCAAAATTGTTCTGTGATGAAAAAGGGTGTTGTTGAATAGTTTTAGGACAGCTTTGACAAAAAGTTTTGAGCCACTTCAAATGTTGACTACTGTATTTATTTTATTTATTTTGAAATGGACATCACAATTACACTGGACATCCAAATGCATTTGTTTAAGTGTTTTAGCAGACTTGCTAATTCTCAACACCTGTCCACAAGAGGCTTGACATGAAATAAAAATAAAATAGATACATATACACAACATTATAATTCTTTACATGAAATTGCTATAAGGCAAAAGCAGAGGTGGCGTGATCAAACAAACTAATAGTAGACTATTTGTGTAAACACTGATGTTTTGTTTTTAATCACTTGTTAAGAACACTACTAAAAACATTTATATTACTTTATAACTTTAAGCTAACAGGTAAATTATTCAACAATTTGTTTCCCTTACAGAAAAAAAAACAGATTGACCAAAAAAAGGCCTTACACTTTGGTACTAGAAAAATCACCATTATCAGTTGCTCGTGTGACTCTGTAAGAGGTTTAAAGCCTACTGATTAGATCTAAAAACACCATTGGAACATGATTATTTAAACATTAAAAAAAAACTATTTAAGATCATTAAATTTAATAAAACTATCAACATTAAAAAGGTTATGTTTACATAAAACCTCACAATAGTGATGCTCCGATCAGGATTTTTGCAGCCGATACCGAGTACAGATTCCTTGTCATGGTGATCGCCAAAAACTGAATACCGATTCTGATGCTTCAAGCTTTATAATGCATAAAGCACATTATCCCTTTAAGTATGATATTAAGTGGAGTTTTCTCCTTACCTAAGAAAATAAATTAAGGATGCTGTATACAATCCTTTAAACATGTATATTATAACCATTTAGTGTGGACATGTCATGGTCAGGAGCTTTACAGAAAATAACAGATTTTTAAAAATTGGTAAGAAATGATTAACAATATAATTTGCAAACATTTGAGATGATAGAAAAAGAATTCAACATGTCTCAATCAAGAAAAAGTTTGGAGCGCATATTTGATGCATAAAAAGTTAATCTAACCAATGTAATGCTTAGAACATCACTGTGCCTCTCTCAATCCGTTCTCTTGCTCACTCAGACTTGTCGCCATGATTTGCAGGGTATTTTATCTAATTTGCGAGTGTCACTGAGCCACTACCCAGGAGACTCATGGAGCTTCGGGAGAGCTCATACGTTTGGACACTAGATAGGATTGATCGCTCTGTTCGCATCACAGTAGCTCAAAATTGGATAAACAATTGCTGCAACAAAGAGACCATCACGTGCGTAAGTTGCACCAATAAACTGTATAAACAGACATCGCACCACATCTGTATATTGCTGTATTTAGCTGTTGTGACATGAGCACAGCAATCTCTTATGCCCCCGCACATTATATATCTCCTAACATGTTGTGGTGCTCCTGATGTATAATATACGGGTGCGCACGTGAATCTTCCTCTGCTTGTAACGATCTGGCCGATCATTAGGAGCATCGCTACCTTACAATGATGCCATGGTATAGGTTTTAAATCCATACTGTATTCATTGTTATTTTACATATGATTATTTACTTTTCCCAATACTGTTAGACTCCCCAGAAAACCATGAAGCAGGTTTATTTCATGTGCCTCTTTGAACTATTGTAATGATTTATGCTTGTATTTTGTTTATTATATTTTATACAGACGCACTCACTATCAATTTAAATTATTCTCAAATAGTTATTTAAATCAATTTGTGAAAATATATTCTCAGTATATATGGAAGGAAAACTACAGCAGAGATACCCAAACTAGGGCCCCCTTTGATTTGGCCCACCATCCCATCTGAGAGAGAGAGGATGATGGGGACTGTTTAGAGATTGTCTTTTCAAACCTAATGTAATCTTTTGTTGGTTTTATTGTTAAAAGCTAATTGAAATTAAATGTTTCAAAAAATATTGTAAATTAATCAGATTTTGTTTAAATGTACATACCTGATGGATAGAGGACAATGCAGAGACTTTGGTAAGCAAATCAAGGCAAAGGCAGATTCTGCTTGACAAGTGCATTCAGCACTGACTCCACTGTTATGTTTTTATTGCAATAAGTTATCATTTTAAAAGTTAGACTGGATTAGTTAATATGATTAGTAATGTTATTTATTTATTTTTAAATATTATGAAATAAATTTGAAAATTAGCCATGGCAACTTTAATGTGATATAGTTTGGTATATTTACCTTCAGCCCACGGCTCATAATAACATTTGGTTTCTGGCCCCTTAAACGAAAAAGTTTGGGCACCCCTGAACTACATACATCCTAGTATATATGAAAGAAAAGTAAATATCTTTTTTTTTTTTTCAAAATCATGCAGTAGGGCTGAATAATATCAAAAAAATTTGACATTGCAATATATTGTTTTGCTGTGATATACAGGGATTGCAGAATAATTAGGCAAATTAGTATTTTGACCACATCATCCTCTTTATGCATGTTGTCTTACTCCAAGCTGTATAGGCTCGAAATCCTACTACCAATTAAGCATATTAGGTGATGTGCATCTCTGTAATGAGAAGGGGTGTGGTCTAATGACATCAACACCCTATATCAGGTGTGCATAATTATTAGGCCACTTCCTTTCCTTTGGCAAAATGAGTCAAAAGAAGGACTTGACAGGCTCAGAAAAATCAAAAATAGTGAGATATCTTGCAGAGGGATGCAGCACTCTTAAAATTGCCAAGCTTCTGAAGCGTGATCATCAAACAATCAAGCGTTTTATTCAAAATAGTCAACAGGGTCGCAAGAAGCGTGTGGAAAAACCAAGGTGCAAAATAACTGCCTATGAACTGAGAAAAGTCAAGCGTGCAGCTGCCAAGATGCCACTTGCCACCAGTTTTGCCATATTTCAGAGCTACAACATCACTGGAGTGCCCAAAAGCACAAGGTGTGCAATCCTCAGAGACATGGCCAAGGTAAGAAAGGCTGAAAAATGACCACCACTGAACAAGACACACAAGCTGAAATGTCAAGACTGGGCCAAGAAATATCTCAAGACTGATTTTTCTAAGGTTTTATGGACTGATGAAATGAGAGTGAGTCTTCATGGGCCAGATGGATGGGCCCGTGGCTGGATCGGTAAAGGGCAGAGAGCTCCAGTCCGACTCAGACGCCAGCAAGGTGGAGGTGGAGTACTGGTTTGGGCTGGTATCATCAAAGATGAGCTTATGGGGCCTTTTCGGGTTAAGGATGGAGTCAAGCTCAACTCTCAGTCCTACTGCCAGTTTCTGGAAGACACCTTCAAGCAGTGGTACAGGAAGAAGTCTGCATCCTTCAAGAAAAACATAATTTTCATGCAGGACAATTTTCCATCACACGCGTCCAAGTACTCCACAGCGTGGCTGGCAAGAAAGGGTCTAAAAGAAGAAAAACTTATGACATGGCCTCCTTGTTCACCTGATCTGAACCCCAAAGAGAACCTGTGGTCCATCATCAAATGTGAGATTTACAAGGAGGGAAAACAGTACACCTCTCTGAACAGTGTCTGGGAGGCTGTGGTTGCTGCTGCACGCAATGTTGATGGTGAACAGATCAAAACACTGACAGAATCCAAAGAAAGGTGGCTATATTGGTCACTGATTTGTTTTTGTTTTGTTTTTGAATGTCAGACATGTATATTTGTGAATGTTGAGATGTTATATTGGTTTCACTAGTGAAAATAAATCATTGAAATGGGTAAATATTTGTTTTTTGTTAAGTTGCCTAATAATTATGCACAGTAATAGTCACCTGCACACACAGATATCTTCCTAAAACAGCTAAAACTAAAAACTACTTCCAAAAATATTCAGCTTTGATATTAATTAGTTTTTTGGGTTCATTAAGAACATGGTTGTTGTTTAATAATAAAATTAATCCTCAAATACAACTTGCCTAATAATTCTGCACTCCCTGTATATTGCTATATGAATTTAATTTCACTAGATAACTTGAATAGCTCTATTTGAAAAGATGTCCTTAATTTAGATCGACTCGGGTCATCAAGTCTTTTTCTATGCCTTACATCAAATTACACAAATTAAATAAAGGTTAAATAAACCGTGTATTATTGTTATCTGGTCTAACAGTATTCAAAATGTAAACATTTAACAATCATAAAATAACTTGGTAATCATTGTATAAATAATTGTATTTTGTAAATAATCTAATCCTGCAATGTGACTATTGTGGATATACACATTGTGATATCAATGCTCAAACGATATATAGTTCAGCCCTATAATGCAGCCTGCAGTATTGTAATTAAAAGTCAACATCTAAAACAGTATGATCATGTTGTCTTACTTTCTGCATCTTCAAAAACCACCAATGCTTGGTTTCCACGTCTCTCTAAAGAGACCACCCTCCCTCCCCCAGAGCGGCGCTTGTTCTCAAAGTAGAGAGTGAGAAAATCATCATCCAAATCATCAGGAATATCCAGAACCTCCAAACTCCGCTCCTCCAGGCTGTCCGCCATCCTGATAAAACAGGAAATACTCGTGAAGTATGAAGTTAAGCTGGTTCAGAACACCTGACATTCCTGCCACAGTTACCATCAAAAGATCATGTGAGGTTATTACAATATCAAAAACAAATCATTTGGTAAAATAATAGTTATGGTTTTGGAGTTTTGCTGTTTGTTAGTTTGTAAAAGTGACATGGGCATGCTTTTTGCACGATAGCTCTGAACGATAGATAGCCGAATCAGGACATATCTGTGCGCTGTTGCAGTATCAATCTACAATCATGAGATATTATTTTGTAGTGATTTCATTTTATTATTATTATTAGAATGATATCATAACATACTAAAAAATTATGTCTTTATAAGATTTATTTTTTACATGATTACGTATGTGTTGAATTTAAGCAAACTAATTCAATTTATTAATGTTCAACTTAATTTGTCTGTTTAAATTCAGCCCAAATAAAGTGTTTACAACCACTTAACTTAAAAAAACTGTAAAATTCACTTAAAAATGTAGTAAATCCAAAGAATCATCTTTGAATAATTTTCTTCAGTGCACCTTCATAACTAAACGCTCTTGACATTAGCTGGCCTCGATCACAAGACTTTGAAAAGCTTGTGTGCTTGCCATGCTGTTGCATAGAGACTCTATGTTTTTGTAGTGCAAAAGAGTCAATTGGTCAAAGGGGAACTCAACTTAGTTTAATGTTATTTTGAACATCAATATAAAACTTCATTAAAATGTGCAAATTTCTAGCTTGAGAGCTCTAAAAATGTGAGAATGTAGAAAAGTGCTGCTAACAAAAAGTCTTATATGTTTTTACCAGGCGTAACTGTAATGTTCCTGATGGAACCATCCTGATTACATCTTTCTAAACATTCAACATAAAAATAAAACGAAGAAGATGACGTCTGTGGAGGTTTTTGGGGATGGTTTCTGAATATTACGGCCCTCAATAATTACAATGCATACACCTGTTGATGACTATGAAATATTTAGGTCTGTGCATATGTAGAATACTGTATTTTTTTACATTTTACAAACATTTATTTACCTGTGCTTATATTTAGTTATATATTTATATTTCATTAATAGCTTTAGGTAATAATGGCCAATATATGTGTACATGTGAATTATCTTCAAATGTAAAGTACATACATATCTTGCTCTAAAAATGAACATTAGTTTTAAAAAATCATAATAAGACTAAAGGAATTAGCAGTATTTCAGTATTGTTAAAATAGTAACAAAACACTTCAGTATCTATCTAAAAAAGATAGACAGCTATCAATAATTAGTAACTTATTGAATATAAATAAATGGTAATTGGCTTATCAGCCTGTTCTAACATATACCTTCGTTATAGCCTCATTATAAATACAAATGTTGTGTCATGTATTAAACACATTGCCGAGAAACAGAAACTGAAAGGGTGAGGCGGGATTACGACTGCCAGTAACTAAAAACACATTACGAAAACAAATACTAACAATGTACAGACTATCTGGTTACACGTCTAACACAAATAATATTATATAATACTGAGAGCAAAGTTTTGCAAACTCACCCGAGACCTAAACGTTCACTGGCAGTTTTTGCAGCTGCGACTCACTACTTCCTGCTTTGAGACCGTCAACAACACCGACACATCAAGTGACAATGTGAGAAACACATTTTACTCATACAAAATATAAAATAATAATTATTAATTAATAATAACGCATTTATTTTTGTAAATAAATGTGTCTAGACTAATTCACAACTTCAGGACAGGTTTAATAACAGAGCTACACATAAATTAATAAAAGCCATTACCGTTAAACATAAAAGAAAAGAAATAATACAGCTTCATAGTTACGTACGTCTGTCAATAAATGAATGCTTAAAAACGTCGCCGCGAAGTTTTTCTCCGCCATCTGAAATTGCTTGGGGTAATAAAATAAAAGTCCCAGATGAGCCTGCGTAAATTGGTGACGATTCCTGTCATCCAATAGCATAGTGTGATACTGTGATGTGATGTAGCCCGTGCGCATGCGTAAACGTAAAACGTTTTGCAGCAAACGGAGAGCTCACGCGTGAAAGGTAGCTAATACTTTGAATGTTTACATTTCGTACTCGTATATACACTGACAACTAAAAAGAGGAGTGATTTGTGCGGGGTTCTCGTGCTTTTTTAATACGATGAATAATGTGTCTTGCTATGTTTGTAATAGAAGAACGTGTGTGTACATAGTGCAGCATCTCTTAAATGTGCTCTTACGCTAAATGTAGGTCAAATAATGTGTAATGTTTAAGTGAATATATTAAATTAAGAGTATATAATTATGTTTATATGTTTGCTTTAAGCCATGGATTCTCAGAAAGACATTCAGCCCCCCAAACAGCAGCCAATGATCTACATTTGTGGAGGTGATTAGACTTTTCATTGTATTTATGTCTATAATCTATGTATTGGTTATGTGTTGTGTGATCAGTCATGTCTTTCATAACGCTAAACAATCAAGATGTTCAACTTGCAGTCTGTTTTTTAACTTGAGATTGTGTGTGTGTGTGTGTGTGTGTGTGTGTGTGTGTGTGTGTGTGTGTGTGTGTGTGTTTCAGAGTGTCACACAGAAAACGAGATCAAGGCCAGAGACCCCATCAGATGCAGAGAGTGTGGTTACAGAATCATGTACAAAAAGAGGACTAAAAGATGTATCCTTTATGAACTAAAGTAATGCTTTGTTTGTGGTAGGGTTGGGTGATACAACAACAAAAAAATCTTAATTTCACTATATATTCATCTCATATGCTAATAACTATATGTGTCATGATATAGTACCATTTCTGTAAACTCAATCAATTAATACAGTAGTCAACGTTCGTAGTTGATCAAAAAAGTGTTTCAAAATTATAGAGGTAAAGTTGGTTTTATATTCGGATATTTAGACATTCTCCTTAATAATATAATTTCAGAAAAGTATTCGTTGCGAATTCTAAATAGGGAAATCATATAAGCAGCCAATGACTTTCAAAGTACAACATTGTTCACAGTCAATTAGATAGTGTTAATGTTGTTTTGAAGTCATACTTGCATGCTAATTCTGATCAAATATTCAAAGTAACATGGTAAACAATATATAGACTTCTAAATGAACGAATGTGCGAATATAAAACCAACTTTACCTCTATTTCAAAATTGTCCTAAGACAAGAATGGCTGTTGTTCAATAGTCTTAAGTGAACTTTGATTCACTTCAAATGTTGACTAATGTAGTTTATTATACAGATGTGGACAAAATTGTTGGTACCTCTTTATTAAAGAAAGAAATCTCAACTGAAAACAAGTAATGACTAATCAAAAATGACTAATAAATAATAAACTAATGAAAATCTGATGTTGTTTTCGTATTGTGCTTCAACAGAAGCGTTAAAGGTCCCATGAAGTAGGGCTGCACGATATTGGAAAAATAAACATTGCAATATTTTGTATTCTCCGATTTATATATCTTTACATTAATATGATTTCACTTAGATGAGTTAAAAAATGTTTGAAAAGAATTTATTGTTTTAGATTGATTGGGATGATTCCATAGGGGAGTGCATAAAATATAATAAACAATCTACAAGAATAGATAAATTCATTAAAGAAAAAGATGCAAATTAAACTATTTATTTATTTAATAAAGAGTTTTTATTGTTTTCAGATGAGTCAAACTGTATTCAAGTAATTAAATAATCTAATAAATAATCAGTAATTAAATAATCAAATGTAAATTAATACAGCATAGTCTTTTTTATAAACAATTCAATAAAATTAATCCTTGCTAATTTGTCAATGGTACAAACGGTACAATTTCTTGATTCTTTAAATGCCTGAATGCTTTTAAAATCCTCAGTCACAGGGCTCAAAAAACACTTGTAAAATAATAAATGATAATCCAGACTTAATATTGCATATACTCTTGATGTGACTATTGCAAATGATCACATTGCAATATCGATGTTGAAACATTATATTGTTCAGCCCTACCATTGAAACATTATATTGTTCAGCCCTACCATGAAGTGCTTTGAAATGTGCATTTTTATTTGCTTTTTTATGTAATCTCAAGCTTTGGGTGTTTATATCATTTTTATATTTTCTAAATGTAAATTGTGTCATTGTTTTGGAGCACACTAGCTAATATATATCATTAAAACTTACAAACTTTAACATAAAAAAAGTTTATTTAGATTTTATAGGACCTTTTAAAAAAGGCAAACTAATGAAACTGGCCTGGAGAAAATTGAAGTGTGCCAACAATTTTGTCCACGTCAGTATATTGACCACATCTAAAGCACTATTTGTTTTTAGTTTTTTTTTTTTTAAGTATAAACTCAGAAATATGCTTATTCATGTGGGATCATATTTCTCATTTGATTTAGAACTTCAGAGCAAATGTGATTAAAGATGTAGAAATATAAATCAAATCTTAATAAAATATAAAAAACACTTAACTAATATTTGCAAGGACTAATCCAATTGATCCAACATAACAATGATTAAAAAATATTGCTAATTAAAAAGCAAAATGTAAACATTGTACTTTCTAGATTACAAATTTCTCATGATGCTGTTGTTCATGTTTTTGTCTGCATCCCTGTAATGGTGTGTAATATTGCTCACATATTAATTAGGAAAAAGCCTTACCGTAAACAAAGTAAATGATAAAGCATAATATGAAACAACAGACTTTTATTGCACAGCCCTACTTGGTGGTTGAAATAAGTGTTCATCCAATCAAAAATTAGATATTTATTATCTACTTAACTCATTAGGCTATTCCAAACATTAACCATAAAAAATAAGAAATATTTTAAAACGTTTTTTTGTTTTTACAATATATCAAATTTCAAAATAAGAAGAGAACGCCATCAATGTGGCCTATCTGACTTCTGCGCCATTTCATTTTCCTAGTTTTTTTCTGTTTAAATGATTTAAAAGATATCAGGAAATGATCATTTTTGGGAGATGAGCTGTTACTTTGAATTCTTTTAATAATGTTAAAGTTAAACTCAGTTCCACACTATAAGGCCAGTATCTTGATTTTTGTGATCTTTGTCTTGTGTTCTTTAAGTTTTGTCCTTAACTTCTGTGTCCAGTGGTCGTGTTTGATGCCAGATGAGATCCTGCTGTTTCCTGTTATAATTAGCTTTTTTATGTCTTTGAATATGTAAATACATGTGCACAATTTGAATGGGCAGTAATGGGTCAAAACTGAGTAAAATGCAGTTTTGAAAGTTTGTGAGTCAATTGTGTTTTTTCCACATTTTTCCAGTGTTTGTATACATTTAAGTCACAAGGGTCTGGGTAGATTTGTGTTCAGATCAGTAGTTTAGGATAAATGAAGAGAGATTTCTCCCATTACAAACAGAAACATTATGAAAGTGGCTATGAAATCATAGTAGGCTGTTTGTTTGCGCGTGTGCGATTTTGGGATGTATCAGGACACAAATGTGTATAATGACATGGGTGTTACACAGGTTTAACAAGGAGATGGTGAATTATAATTATGACATTGCTGATGTCTCCATTTTTCAAAAAGCTTGTACATCATAAGAATATTTTTGTTTTCATTAAGTAAAACTACAGTTTCCTGTAAGGGATAGATAAAATACAGGTTGTTAGGTATAAAAACAATTGAAACCTATGAAACATCATAGGTTCGCAAAAACAAAGCGTCTTTATTACTTCGTTGTAAACGTGCCCTTATACAGTGCAATCCCTATAACTTCCTTTTTCAATTTCCTTTTTTATTTTTTCAGACTAAGATTTGGGCAAAATAGCATTCTTATAAATTGTAACTAAAAAAATACATATACAGTGCAGCCGGAAAGTACTGTATAGACCAATTACCATGTTTGTAAACATACAGGATGCACGCGCAGGGGGGTGGCAGAAAAAAAAACTGGAGTGCTACCATTTGCAGTGAGGGAATGACATGGGATGCGGTACAGTTTGTTGTTGTCTTAGAAATAAGATATATAGATTACATATTATATATATATTATTTACATAATGCTTTTAGCGTATTATAACAGTGATTCAGCAAAATTAACGTTAGTGATCGGCGTTCGTCTGACAGGTCCATTTGCGATAGCAGCCTCCCAATGGATATTAAATAAGACGAAGTGACCAAGCATCCAGCCCGAAATATACAATCTCATTGAAGCTCCAAGGGATTTTACAAGAGAGAAGGTAAAGGTCTACAAGTGTTTGGGTGCCAACAATTGTGTTCTGTGTGGTCATGTGCAAGAAATAATGTTCCCTGATTACCAGATTCAAAACTATGTAGTGCTAAAAATCGAAGTTCTGCCGAGCCAAAGACAAGAAAAAAAGACGGAGCTAACGTTATACGAGGTCTGGGTGATCATCAACAGCAAAACTGCATTTTGACAGCGAGCTACACCTGTACGGCAGGCCCAGGGTATGTGAATTTACACATGAAGGTAAAGTTGAGACATTCAGACTTTCTCCTTAATAATATAATTTCATAAAAGTATTATTTGAAAACTCTATTAGCGAAATCATATTAGCAGCCAAAGACTAACAAAGTACAACATTGTTCACAGTCAAATAAACGGTGTTAATGTTGTTTTCAAGTCACATTTAGGCATGGGACGATAACCTTTTTCAAGGTATATCGCGGTTTGGAAAATTCAAGGTTTTAAAACCGCCAAAATTTTCTGTAATACCATTCCTAGGGTATGTGTAAGATTTTTTATTTACATTTTTTTAGGACAACAGTATCTTCAGCAGGAAAAATATCCAAAGATGCTGTTTTAGATTGTAAAGAAATCTGTTTTTGAAACTAATGAAGACAGCAGAAGTCAAGGATTCATTTTAATTATTTAGCCTGACAAGTTTACTGTTACAAAATATTTTAAATATTTTGCAAAATAAAGTATATTGTTTTTAAAAGGGAATTTTTTTAGTTTTTTACCCAGACATTTAAAAATAATATAATTCAGAGCAGTAATTACAATACCGTGATATTTTTATCCAAGGTTATCATACCGTCAGAATCTTATACCAGCCCATGCCTAGTCACATTGCAGGTTATTTCAGACCGAATACTCAAAGTGCCCTGGTAAACAATATAGGGAGTGTGTCACTGAATGAATGAAGTTGTCACTGAATGAATGTGTGAATATAAAACCAACTTTAATAACTTACACTTTCACGTTTCATTCTAAGCATTCAGTGTCCGCATTTTAATTAACCATATGTAACTGTTTTGCTGAAATTATTGCTGCAATTAAAAACGAGTAATGAGTATGATTCAGCATAGCCTGAACTTACCTGATATAACATGAGAACTGCAGAGTCCAGCATTTATAATTAGGCCGTCACTTCATTCAGTCGGCATTAAAAGCAGTGTGGTGTATGGTAAAAGTTAAGCTTTCTGTTTTTGGACTTCGAATTTGGCATCCTACCCAACATGTTTGCTATTGCAGCCGGTCTCTTTTTGCAACCCGTGTGACGTCATATGTGACGTAGGTTGGTAATTCGTCTATGCATATCACTTCACTTTTTCCACATTTTTATGTTACAGCCTTATTCCAAAATTCTACACACACTTTTTTTTTAAATTGTTGCAAATTTATTTAAAATAAAAAACCTGAAAAATCGCATGTACACAAGTATTTAAAGCCTTTGCTGTGAAGCTCAAAATTGAACTGGTACATTTTATGTGCGTCCCAAATTGCATCCTTATGCACTATTCTACACCATTTTAAAGTATAAATAGTCTAAGTAGTGCATTCACACTGAAAACTCTAAAAATAATAAGTGCACTTTAATTACTAGGATAGATTTACTCATTCAACCGGTAAAATTAAGTTTGTTATGATGGACACTTCACGCACTCAACCGCAGCTTTGCTCACGTAGCGGAAAAGCCGGAGCTATCGGGCGCACATGTTGGATTACTTTATTTATTTTGGATTGTGAAAGCAAAATTCTCCTACAAGAGTGATTATAGCGCCTCCTGATGGCGAATGCGGTTATACTCATGGAAGGTATTATTTGGTAGTTTGGTCATTTATTGCACTAATTTGGCAACCGTCAAACGTCATCAGGGAAACGATTTGAACTTCCGCTTATAAAAAAAACATTGATGTTTGATTTGGGACAACACTACATGCATATACTATGCTGCTGAGTGTGTAAGTGCATAGTGTATAGTGTGCCATTTGGGACAAACCATTGGTTTCCACTGATCATTCTTGAGATGTTTCAGCAGCTTAATTGGAGTTCACCTGTGGTAAATTCAGGTGATTAGACATGATTTGAAAAGGCATAAACCTGTCTATATAAGGTCCCAGGGTTTACTGCGTGCTGTGGAGAGAGGAGAACCTTACAGAAGGATAATCATCTGTGCAGCAATCAATGACTGTAAAAAATATGGACGTCGCGACAGCGCCATTTTCCATTAAACGATGTAAAGGAAAAAATGCCTTGTGACGGGCACAAACTGTCACAAAAGACTGCTGAAATTGGAGCCTGGGCATGCGCAAAAGGACTGCCTGCTGGAGCCAGAGGAGGAGCTGCGGAATCAAACTTCTAACCAAACGCTTGTACATCAAGTCAACCACACCCCCCAAACTTCTCACTTGACCGCTGGTGTCTGCACTATAACAAAGGCTCGCTTATGTACACTTTACGCTTACATAAGAGCCTGCATTTGATGTTTTATCAACACAAATGGTTGTAATAACATTAACAAAGGTGAGGTTTTATATAACAAAGATTTAATCGTGCCAGCTCCGGGCCACAGCGCACATTACTCGCGAGTCGATCCGGCTTGGATGCGGCAGCGTCGGCTCGCTAACGCCCTCCGCATCTGGCCCGATTCACTCGTGCCGGATGCCTATGGACTTACTGCCCGAGTCAATCCATTAGACAAATTCCATCAGATCCTGTATGTCAGAAACTATAGTTTACTGCTGAACAACTCATTTTATCAGGGTAAAATAACACAGAATTCGAATAATAACACTTCAGTCTCCTGCCGAAGCTCCAACGTCTGCTTTAAGAAACTGTCAATCACGATGACACGACCAGCATTAAATTACTGCTCAAAACATGCTCTTTACAAAGATGAAGGTCTGCACCTATATCAGCACGATAACCAGTGCCTTAATTGACCAGAACCATCTTTCGGAACATTTTATTGCAAGTGTAATAATTTTTTTTATTTGGTCTCATGTCTCCTTCATTAACACGGAGGAGGCGGGCTTTATGACTTGTACTGCAGCCAGCCGATCTAACGGCCGAGACCTTCACTCAAAAGCAGGCGTGCGGTACACTTGGCAGCAATCCACCAATCAGGCCTGTATGGTAGAGCGGCCAGACACAAGCCACTTCCTGCTTGGATTTTGCCAAAAGGCATATGAAGGACTCTCAGACCATAAGAAACAAAATTCTCTGGTATGATGAAACTAAAATTGAACTCTTTAGAGTGAATGCTAGGCTTTACGTTTAGAGAAAACCAGGCATCACTCATCACCAGGCTAATACCATCCCTACAGTGAAGCATGGTGGTGGCAGCATCATGTTGTGGGGATGTTTTTCAGCAGCAGGAACTGGAAGACTGGTCAGGATAGAGGGAAAGATGAATGCAGCAATGTACAGAGACATCCTGAATGAAAACCTGCTTCAGAGTGCTCTTGACCTCAGACTGGGGCGATAGTTTATCTTCCAGCAGGACAATGACCTAAAGCACACTACCAAAATTTCAATGGAGTGGCTTCACAACAACTCGGTAAATGTCCTTGAGTGGCCCAGCCAGAGCCCAGACCTAAATCCTATTGAACATCACTGGTGAGATCTGAAAATGGCTGTACACCGTCACTTCCCATCCAACCTCATAGAGCTTGAGCATACTGCAAAGAGGAATGGGCAAAAAATCCCAAAGACAGGTGTGCAAAGCTTGTGGCATCATATTCAAAAAGACTTGAGGCTGTAATTGCTGCCAAAGGTCCATTAACAAAGTATTGAGCAAAGGCTGTGAATACTTATGTACATGTAATTTTTTTATTTGTAATAATTTTGCAACAATTTCAAACAATCTTTTTCCACATTGTCATTATAGGGTATTGTGTAAAGAATTTTGAGGAAATTTAATCCATTTTGGATTAAGGCTGTATCATAAAAAAGTGATGTGATATAAATACTTTCCGGATTCACTGTATATATACCAATTTTGTTGTTGTGTGTGTGTTTTTATTTTATTAGTTTGACCTTAAAAAACAACTAAACTAAAATGAACACCAACATTAACATAAAACGGACACTAATACTGAAAATAACAATAAAATTACTATAATTAAGTTTCAAAAACTAAAAATGGAAAAAGAAAAACTAATTCAAACTATAAATTAAACTACAAGAACTAATAAGATAAAAATATTCTGTATCAATTAAATTAGATAATCAATTTTCATGATTACAAATTTGCTATTTGCACAATGAACTACAACATTTTGTAAACATTTTTACATTTCCTATTAAAAAATACCTTTTTAACAAACTTCCTTTTGTTTGATACTAATATCAAATTCACTAGTGATTAGTGTGTAAAACCTCACTACAGTGTTGCCTGCCAAATTTTAAATGGCAGAACGCAATCAGCAGCAACGTTTAAACACAAAATCAATATTTTATTGTTTCTAAGACAAACAGCCTTATTTTTACTTTGGATATAAAGCACAGAAATTACACCATCAAAAATAACCCTCCAGTAGCCATAAATCAACCCTAAAAGATGTCAGCTAATGCCTCTATATAATAAATAATCCTAATAAAAATTTAAACCTACACAAAAATACAATGACATAAATTGAATTTCAACAAAAACTATTTAAATAATTTATAACAATGTTTAAAAAAAATAAAATAAAAATGGCATGTGAATGATACTAAAATATGATCTGTACAAATAAATTCAGTTTTGTAATGCATAAATCATACAAGTTAACTAACATTTACACAGTGACCTACACCTGTTTTGAAAATGTTTAAAAATATATATTTTCCATTTCCATGTTTTTTGTGTATCTGAGAAAGATTTCTCTGTAAAAGTGATTTATGTGAATAAAATTTAAAATAAAGATCACCGGAGTGTGTTTTACAAGAAAATACTATTTCATATTTTACATCAGAATATCAGTAAGAAAAAAAACCCTGTAAAAGTGTGTTCCTGAAACAACACTGAGCAACATTTCAGTTTTGTCTTTTGAATAATGGCCAAGGCTGCATGGTGGCACAGTGGGTAGCACAATCACCTCACAGCAAAAAGGTCGCTGGTTCTAGCCTCGGCTGGGTCAGTTGGTGTTTCTGTGTGGAGTTTACATGTTCTCCACAGTCCAAAGACATGTGGTATAGCCAGGTGGATTGGATGTTTCCCAGTGATGGGTTGCAGCTGGAAGGGCATCCGCTGCGTAAAACATATGCTGGATGAGTTGGCTGGCGGTTCATTCCGCTGTGGTGACCCCTAGATTAATAAAAAGACTAAGATTATTAGAAAATGAATAAATAACGGCCCATTCACAAAAAAAAAACTATCGTATGTTTATGTTGTCTGTTAAAAAATGTATTTAATGTCAATGTCGTGCAGTTTCTTTGTAATCAACAAACCTATTAGCATCTTTTAAGTGAAGACGTATAGCCTTCTGCATTTGTACAGTGACCTAGACATTTTACCAAATTCTAAAATGCTTTTAAATATTGATATTCTTTGTGTTCTGAAAAACATTTCAAAGTTGCAAATTGTAACTGGTAAATATCAAAAATATAATTTCTGTGTGGAGTTTGCATCTTATCCTCGTGTTGGCGTGGGTTTTCTCCGGGTGCTCTGGTTTCCCCCACAGTCCAAAGACATGTGGTATAGGTGAATTGGGTAAGCTAAATTGACAGCAGTGTATGCATGTGAATGCATGTGTATGGATGTTTCCCAGTAATGCGTTGCAGCTGGAAGGGCATCCACTGTGTAAAACATATGCTGGATAAGTTGGTGGTTCATTCCACTGTGCCAACCCCAGATTAATAAAGTGACTAAGCCGAAAAGAAAATGAATGAATGAATTATTTCTAATAATTGTTTCTAAATATTTATAGCATTATTTCTAATAATTAAAAATGTTTCTTTTTAAGTTTAATTTTCAAAGTTGTAAATAAAAATTATAAATATGAATAAATATAATCTCTAAAAATTTATTTCTAATAATATTATTTAAAATATTTACATTTTTACTTCAGAATTTCATGTTTAATTTTCAAGGTTGTAAATAACGATTATAAATCTAAATTAATGTTGTTTCTCATAATTTAATTGTAAATATTTCTAATATTATAATAATTACAATATTTTTACTTCAGAAATTCTAGTTTAAATTTAAAGTTGTAAATAATTATAATAAATAATATTAAACATAATATTAATAATTCTAATAATTGTTTCTAAATATTTTTTAACAGTATTTATAATAATTACAATATTTTAACTTCAGAATTTAATGTTTAACTTTTAAAGTTGTTAATAAAAAAAATGTTAATATTATTTCTAATAATTTATTTCTTATATTATTTATCACAATATTTTTACATCAAAATTTTACGTTTAAATTTTAAAGTTGTAAATGAAGATTATAAATATAAATATTATTTCAAATAATTTATTTATATTAATATTTCAAATAATATTATTTAAACTAATTAGTTACAATATTTTTTACTTCAGACCATTATATTTAATTTTCAAAGTTGTAAATAAAGATTATAAGTATTGTAAAATATTATTTCTAAAAAAAAAATTCTAAATATTGCTAATAATTTTATTTATAATAATTACAATATATTTACTTTAGAATTTCAGTTTAATTTTCAAAGTTGTAAGTAAAGATATATTGTAAGTTTTAGATAGATTAGTTTTAAAAGGTTAATAACTATTATTTCTAGTAACTTATTTCAAAGTATTTCTAATAATATTATTCATAATAAAAACAACATTTTTACTTCAGAATTTCATTTCCTTCGACTTAGTCCCTTTATTCATCAGGGGGTGCCACAGCGGAATGAACTTATCCAGCATATGTTTTATGCAGCGGATGCCATTCCAGCTGCAACCCATCACTGGGAAACACCCATACACTCTCATTCTCACACACACACACACAATTTAGTTTATTCAGTTCACCTATAGCTCATGTCTTTGGACTGTGGGGGAACCGGAGCACCCGAAGGAAACCCGAGAGAACATAGGGATAATATGCAAACTCCACACAGAAATGCCAACTGGCCCAGCCGGACCTCAAACCAGCGACTTTCTTGCTGTAAGGTGCCAGTGCTAATCACTGAGCCACCGTGCCTGCCTTCAGAATTTCAAGTATAGTTTTTAAAGTTGTAAACAAAGATTCATTCATTTTCTTTTCAGCTTAGTTCCTTTATTAATCTGGGGTCACCACAGCGGAATGAACCGCCACTTATTCAGCATATGTTTTATGCAGCGGATACCTTTCCAGCTGCAACCCATCACTGGGAAACACCCATACACTCCCATTACGACACATACACTACGGACAATTTAGCTTACCCAATTTACCTGTACCACATGTCTTTGGACTGTGGGGGAAACCGGAGCACCTGGAGGAAACCCATGCAAACACAGGGAGAACATGCAAACTCCACACAGAAATTCCAACTGACCCAGTCGAGGCTCGAACCAGCGACCTTCTTGCTGTGAGGCGACATTGCCACCCACTGCGCCTGTAAAGATAAAAAATGTTAATAAACATTATTTCAAATTTTTTTTTATAATAATATAATTTCTAATAAAACTATATTTTTTTATTTCATGCTTAATTCCAAATCATACGTAATTAATTTTTCAGTCGGGTAATTTTTTTGAGGGGTCTGCAAAATGTTCAATTGGATTATCGCAGTAAGCAGCCTTTTAAGCACAAAATCAATACTTTATTTCTTGACCAAAGAATCAGCTGCCTTATTTTAACTCTGAACTCCAATATCAATCACAAAGATGTCATCATAAATTAAAAAAAAGCCCCTGGAGAGCCCAGTGAACCTAAACGGTGTCGTCTGAAGGTCTCTGCAGTGCATTTTCCGCACGAGGGAAACCTTTCAGAACTGCTGCTTGCTTCAGAGTAAAACCACCCCCACTCTTCTGCAGCACCAGAGGCCCCTCCTCCCAGTGATGTAACAGCAGGAGGTGTGTCCTCTGAATCTGTTTCAGTCTGCGTAGGGAACAGGAAGAGTGTGCATGAGAGTGTGTGTGTGTGTGAGAGAGAGGACGAGAGCTCGCTGTACTGTATCGGGCAGCCATGGGGAATGCACAGAAGAAGGGCCCCGGTTACAGAGAAGGAGGGGGCCCAAACTCTCAACCCGGGACACCTGGGCGCAGGAGGAGCCATGGACTAAATAACGCAGCCAACTCGAAGGAAGTCCCAGGCAGCAGCCCGGCAGCGAATGGCAGCCTTCCAGCCGGCAAGAGCCAGGATGAGCCTCAGGGACTCGGATCTGCTGGGGAAAGCTGTAATCTGGATGCCCCGTGTGGAGCCCTTCCTCCTCCATTGGCCCGGCTCAAAAACCAGGGCAATATGTTGTTCAAGAATGGACAGTTTGGGGACGCGCTGGAGAAATACACACAGGCCATTGACGGATGTATAGAAGCTGGTAGAGTACAAAATATTGCTTTTTATTGTGTTGTGTCATTTAAATGAGATACACTTGAGTAGCTGTGATTATATATCATCTTTATGTGTATAGAAGGATGTATAGAAGTGTTTTAAGGGTGATGTAGAATGTATAGAAGCTGGTTGGGTATAAAGATAGTTTTTTGTTGTTTAATGTTGTTTAAATGAGATATACTGGAGTGGCTGTGGTTATATATACTTTAAGGTGGTTGTTTTTTATTCTTAATATAGTGTCATAAAAGTGCTGGTCTAAAGTGATGGAAGTGTTTTATGTGAGGGACATTTCATGTGTGTAAAATAATATATTTAACATTTCTAGGGAACTAAAGAGTAGAATTTTTATTAAGGCAACATTTTATTATTATAATTTTATTTTTTATTGATTTAAAAGTACTCAGTACATGTTAAGTACTGTACTCTGTTAAAAGTACTCATGTAACCAACCAATTTCGAAGATTCAGATGGAGTACAAGCACGTATCTTGAAATAATACATAATATATGTTAAAATAGTGCATTACAGTTTTGTTGTCATCTTAATGACATTTTTTACAAGGTGAAACTGGCTTAAAATATCTACCTAACAATATTTTGGTAACATTTAATTATATTTTACATTTATTACATATTTATTGTATTTTTATTATATTAGATGTGCAGTATAGTGACTTAAAAGTAAAACCAGCATATTTTAAACATTATGCTTCATGGTGGATATATAATTATAACATTTTTTATGTATATTCATTTCTTTTTTCTTCTTCATATTTTGCTGTTTGACATTTTTTGGTTATATAGTTAATAGACTTTGGTGTTACCAAATAGATATTTTTTGGTAGAGCAACCTTTTATATCCTGACTTGAACTTTTTGGGTTTTCATTTACTCTACTGGATACAACTACTTTATTTATTTGAAACTGATATATGTGTGCTAAAATCTCATATTTTTCGGCCAAATGCCATTTTTTGCAAGGTGAGAATTTCTATTATTCTGACTTATGGCAAAATATCTCAATGACTCTGATGAGATACAAGTATTATTCTTGAAATAACAGATTTAACAGCTATCGGTGTTGTTTTACGGTAACTAGGCATACAGTAACAGCATACTAACCTACAAGTTCCCCCCATTAGCAAGTTTACCAACACTTGTAGTTGAATCATCTGGTAGTATGTGCTGCGAAACCATCTATTGCGCAAAACATTGCATGGATCCTGTTCAGCAGCGTTGAGTAATGCAGAGTTTCATTCAACAACTCAGGCTTGACTGTTTAGAGTTCCTATTGAAACCAAGCATGTATCAACCCATGACATTTTGAAAGCCACCAGCTGCATTTTTGGTTTAATTAGAAGTGAAAGTGTTTCACGAGCTCGCTCATTTCTGACACATTGCATTGTAGGTGTGCCCGGTAAACTTACGTAATGAATGGCTGGGACATGTCTCTCTAAACCGAGCTTCTCCCAGTGTGTTTATTCTATGACTAGTTGTATTTGTAACATGATATCAGGTGACCAAACGGCAGGTTTTCCACAATGAATGGCCACCTGCACTATGAACCCTTCCTTCCACGTGTCTCCATGCAGAACTAAAGCTGCTTTCTCAGGCTATTTTCAGTGCTGCGCTTGTATTCGCAGGTATCGACAGCCCAGAGGATCTCTGTGTTCTGTACTCCAACAGAGCTGCGTGCTTCCTCAAAGATGGAAACAGTGCAGATTGCATTCAGGACTGCACCAGGTTAATTCACATCCACACACACACTGTTCACTGTTCACAGAAATAAAAGTGGCAAGCGGAACCAAAAAAAGGGTTTTTTACTGCATGATGCCTTTTTTTAGGGTTCCCTAAAGAGCCTTTTAGTGTAACATTTTTATAGAACATTTTTTTTTCATAGTGCGAAGAACATTTTAATAAACCTTTTGTGGAATGAAAAGTTTTCAGGGATGTTAAAGGTTCTTCATTGAACCATCAATCAGAGTTGGGTCAGTTATTTCTAAGAAGTAATTACTAATTACATCATTTAAATTGTTTAAATGTTTGTCTAAAAGACCTAAATACTCAATAAATAATATAATAATTTGACTCAGTCTATAAAATACCTATAAATCCTATAAAACAGTAGACATTAAACTATTAATTAAACTATGGATTGGTTCTATAAATTTGAGTCAAACAGGACCTGTAATTGTTTTAGAGGAATGCTTAAATTTTTAAAAAGCATTATATGAATCAAACCAAAACGTTTAAAAGACCAAATTTCTTATTTCATTTCATTCTTAATGCAAGCGCAATTGTTGGACAATTTATTGTGTACTATAAATGTGTAGCATCTGGTTATTATCAAAATATTGAAATACTTTTTTTTAATATACAGATGAGGTCAAAATTATTAGGCCTCCTGTGATTTTCTTTTTTCAAATATTTCCCAAATGACGTTTAAAGCTGCGGTCACACTAGAGTTTGAGTATGCAAAATTCTGTCGTGTGACGCTGCATAAAGGGGCGGGATTAAACAAGATGATTAGACATTAAAAAAAACTGAGCGATTGCTCCATATTTTAAATTTCTGTACAGACGTCATGTTTTGATCTACTATTGGTCTTACGCAATCACTTGAATCGATTTCGTAGGTCAGAGTTCACCAAGCTTGAACATTCGTACACAGCGACAATCAAAACTTGTCACACAAGCTTGGGTTTCCGATCTACCACATTCGCATGCATATGAATGAAAGTCTATGGGGCAAAAAGTGTAGTGTGACCGTGGGTTAAAAGAGCCAAGTCTTTTTTCCACAGTATTTCCTATAATATTTTTTATAATACTTAATTGTTTATTTTGAAATAAAAGCAGTTTAAGGTCAATATTATTAGCCCCTTTAAGCAATATTGTTTTACGACTGTCTACAGAACAAATCATTATACAATGATTCGCCTAATTACCCTAACTTGCCTAGTTACCCTAATTACCCTAGTTAGACTTTCTTTCTGACTTCAACTGTATTTACACACAAACATTACATTAGGAACTAATGTATAGTTATACTAATGTATAATAAATGTAACATTTTTTAGTTGAAAAAAATAATTATTCTGTGAATTATATTAGTTTAAGAAAAGTACAATAAATTTGCACCCCTGAATTAATTTATACAGAACTGTCAAACTTTTGTATAATTTCTTTTATTTATTTAATGACCTAAAAATATTATCCCTTTACTTTTTTAGTAGATATTTAATTAAATTAAATTAACTTGTTACTTGTAACTAATTCCACCCAACACTGCCATCAATGGCAATAACGAACCTTTATTTTGAAGAGTTTGACAATAATAAGTGCTGTGTTTAGCTTGGATTTACGTGTGAGGTAATAGCAAGTGCGTGTGATTGTCTCAGAAAGATTAACACTCAAAGCAGTCAGTTGTACAGTAAGGAGCTTTACCAACAGACTGGTTAACCGGCACTAAGAACCCAGAGCGTCTGTTATCATGTTCTGCTCCACTGGAGGGAAACAATCATTTTTACCATCAATGAGCCTTGCAATTATATTTTTCACTCTCCTATTTGGATGCATCGATTTTGTTACGGCAAGACACTGCAGGCAAAAACTTAACATGTTTTTAATGCACTGGTATGATTTTGGGATTTAGTTTTTTCATATTTTATTTTTATGTTAAAACATAAATAAAATATACATATATATCTATATTTTTTAAGTGTTTCTTTTGTCACACTTTATCAACGTGTCTGTAAATTTCAATTACAACATATTATTTTGAAGGCTGATTTCTCAAAATAAGTATTTCTCCTGCACTGAGCTTTTTTTTTCTGGCTATGCACAATATTTTACTAACCATTCCAACATTTCCTCTGTAAAAAACATTAAGACTCTAATTTGTAAAAATAACAATAACTAAAATTAAACAATATTTTTTAACATGACCTAAAATTAGTGCATATTCAGTTAAATAATGACTTAGTTGCATATGTAAACTAAATATTTTATACTCAGAAATAAGTCACATTTTCAAAGGGAACACTTTTATAGTTTTAACTATTACACCGATACAAATTGTACCTTCATATTACCAATACTACAGGGGCTAAAAGAGCTCAAATGTGCTGCAAGTTAAGAAAACAAATTCAAATAGAAAAATACTAACAAACACAAAATTCTCACAACACATGCAAATACAGAAGCTCACTGCAAATAGTGCATACCACAACAGAAATGTGTCGGGGGATCCCCAAAAATGACAAACTCGGCTAGTTCCTCTTTAGAGTGATCAGTTCATTAACGTTAACTGTGCAATTCATCAAACTATTAAGGCTAAAAATATACAAACAACAAAGAAAAAACAACAACTCATCTTAGATCTTCAATGCTGCTGACACTAAACAGGAAGCAATAATTGGAGTTCCCGAACACATTTCTGTTGTGGTCTGAGCTATTCGCATGCGTGATTCTGTGTTTGCATGTGTTATGAGAACTGGGGCCTGATTCATGAAGCCAGATTAGTTGGCTAGCCAGTTTAGTGTGCAGCAATTCTTGGTTTTAAGTACTACGAAGGTAGCTCTGCTCAGTTCAGCTGCTCCATAATACCATGGCAACAAAGACTGTTTAAAGTCAAGCTGCTTTCATAAAACCCAAGATCAGAGCAAACTAAACTGAAACTTAACTAACCAGCCAGCTAAAAAAGCTTCATGGCACAGACACTTTGTTTGTGTTTTTGTATTTGCATGTGTTTTTATTTTTTTATTTCCAGCACATTTGAGCTCTCTCAGCCACCATACCATACAGGCCATTTTTTTTTTACAGACAACAGATGTTTGAAAAGGGTAACACCCCAGTCACAGTTCATGTACCTTTATATCTAAATGTAGAAAACTTGTAATACAAAAAAAAAATTATTCAATTAAATGAGGAAGTATAATGATAAGTTTTTTTTAACTCTATTTACCTGCCATGCCTTGCCATAATCAATCAAGGCTGCTTTTTTTTTTTTTTTACAAATAATAATAATAAAGAAACAGCAGTTTTATTAACTCATACTGTCAGGAATGTTTCAAAAACAGTCAACAGCTTCATGAATGGTCTCTTACGTTGTGTTGGAGAGTTCACTGTAGGGCACCGGTCAGGATCAGAGAAAGATGTTGATCCTCTGTCTCATCCGGTTTATTTATAGAGCACTGGAGCTCCACCCCTTCTCGCTAAAGCCCCTCCTCCGGCGTGCGATGGCCTATGAGTCTCTGGAGCGCTACAGGAAAGCCTATGTGGATTACAAAACAGTGCTGCAGATTGACATCAGTGTGCAGGCCGCTCACGACAGTGTGCACAGGTACAGTTCACAGACTACACAGATACTCACACGTTTTTTACACACACATAGCTTTAATATTTATTTATACTGTATATAATTTATAATGTATATATGAATAAAGGATATAATCTTACTGTAAAATACATTATGAGACAAATTAAACTTTAAAGGTGTCACGGTGGTGCAGTGGTTAGCACAATTGCCTCACATCAAGAAGGTCGCTGGGTCAGTTGGCATTTCTGTGTGGAGTTTGCATGTTCTCCCTGTTCGCGTGGATTACCTCCGGGTGCTCTGGTTTCTAGATAAGTTGGTGGTTCATTCTGCTGTGGCGACCCCAGATTAATAAAGGGACTAAGCCAAAAATAAAATGAACGAATTAGACTTTAGACTATTAGACTTTAAACACTGCAAAAAAAGATTTTCTTGCTTTGTATTTTTTCATTATAGATATGTAAATATTCGTAAACATTCTTAAAATGAAAAACAATTCAAAAGCAACCAAGTTTGAAATTTTTTCCATATCCTATTGGTATATATTTCTTTCTTCACTGTATACATTTTCAAGTAGGTTCAATTTATTTACCTCAAATTAATTTAAATATTACTTTATTGTGGGAGTCATGGTGGCGCAGTGGGTAGAATGATTGCCTCACAGCAAGAAGGTCACTGGTTCGAGCCTCGGCTGGGTCAGTTGACATTTCTGTGTGGAGTTTGCATGTTCTTCCCGTGTTCGTGTGGGTTTCCTCCGGGTGCTCCGGTTTCCCCAACAGTCCAAAGACATGCGCTATAGGTAAATTGAATCAGCTAAATTGGCCGTAGTGTGTGTGTGAATGCAAGAGTGTATGGGTGTTTCCCAGTGTTGGGTTGTGGCTGGAAGGGTATACGCTGCGTAAAGCATATGCTGGATAAATTGTGGTTCATTCCATAATGTTTTTATTATCAGTAATGCTGTAAATAATCTGGTTGTGCAAAAAATTACAGATCTTTTGAATAGTTTTTGTGTTGCTAAATGTATTTTGCCAGATGGAATTTATAGTATGTATTTTCATAGACTTTATATTATTCTGATTTTAAAAGATTGGCTTTTTTAAATTAAATTTTTTAGTGTTCCAGTAATGTCAAAATATTCTTTAGGTGATACCAAAATGCTATTTATTTACAGTACTCCACAACACAAAAATAACAATTTTTGGCATTATTCATTGTGATCGTTGTTTTTCTAATAGTGTGTCTTATATGTAACGGGATTTAATTTTGGTAGAATACAAGCATTTTGTGTATAAAGTTCTTGATATGATACATAATAGGCTATATTTGTTTTACCAATATTATTGGTAAAATTTGTCAATTCATTAATATCATTATTGAGCACAACATAATATGAAGTATTCATTCAGTATGGTTTTTCTTTTACATGTTGTACTTGTATTTTTAATTTACGCAGTTCGAGGAAATTCTGGAAAAATGCCTGGCAGAACGTTACCACCAGTACATTTTCCATTACAGAGTTGTTTTACTTCTAAATAAAGAAAATTCCAAAAGAATGTAAAGTAAATTCCAATGTTCAAGACGTAAACATGGTTAATCATATCCTACGCTTTCAAGTAAACGGACAAGTTAAGGACGTTTCAATATTTTTGCTGGACACATAAGCAAATAAATTACTCAAGGAAATGATTTTGCCTGGTGAAATGGTAATCATTCCAGTAAAGTCATTCGCTATGTCTGATATCTGCTTTCAGAATCACTAAAATGCTGATTGAGCAGGACGGTCCTGACTGGCGAGAGAAGCTTCCGGAGATTCCAGCGGTTCCTCTTTCTGCTCAGCAGCACCGCAAAGAAGAGCCCAGCGCAGAGCTCCTGCAGGCCCGAGCAGAAAGAGCAGAACAGGAGAAAGGTGAGTGCAAACACACACACACACACACACACTGTGAGGTTATTCTGCATAACACTATAGCTATGCAGATGTTGGTAATTTGGGGCGGTTTATTGCATTTAAACTGGTCATGCAAATAACTACCCTTAAGCATGCCATGGTTCATTTAAATGCAACATTAGAATAAGACTGAGGGTCACTTCATTTGCATAAAACACAAGTTGGAAGTTTCTCTTGAGGCACTTTGCATGTAAATGTGAAAAAAACATGCAATTATTAGCATATATATTTAGCAGAGTTATGCTAAATCAGCAACTATTGGAAGTTTCTGTTGAAAAGATAACTTTTTACATTTACGTTTATCCAAATGAGTATGATAGAAATAGATTGATTAGTTTAGCATTGTGTCATTTTTAAATTGTATTCTTTTAAATAAATACAACAAACAAAAAACAAACAAACAGGGAGTTGTTGGTGTTGTGAAACAGATGTATTGTCAGTTATTTCTTAGTACTCATCTGCTTGCATAAAGTTTGGCAACGATCAAACTGTTTCTTTATTCTGTTGAACACTGAAGAAGTAACTAGTAACCGTTAACATTCATAGTGGAAAAAACTCATTTTATTTCTGTCAATGGTTAAAGGTTTACAGCTTTCTTCGAAATATCTTCTTTTGTGTTCAATAAAAGAAATAAAGTCAAACAGGTTTGGAACAAGTGAAGAATGAGTAAAAGATGACAGAATTTTCATTTTGGGGTGAACTATCCCATTAAAGGTGAAAGTCTTTGAAAGTGATTTTGTGCTCTTTTGTGATCCCAGCAGTCACATGACGTCAGACTGACGTTGTACCCCAACGTCTTGGGACATAGCATTTTGTTTGGAAATGAAAATCAGGTTGACGTCGGAACCCAACGTCAGGCCGACGTCAATGTTGGACAGACATTGCATTTTTGTTACGTTCAAACACAACCTAAAAACAACAAAACATCAATGTCTAATGATGTTACAGCTTGACGTTGTGTAGACATTACCAATATGACGTCTAACAGACGTTGAATTTTGGTTGCCATACCTGACAAATAAATGTCAGCATTTGACGACAATATGATGACGTTGGTTTAAGATGTTGTTCCAACACAACCTACAATCAACAAAATATCAACGACATTTCACGTCATTATTGGACATCAAATAATATCATTTAATAATAATACCATTGTTCTTCGACACAGGCGACCTAAATCTAACCTAATATTAACTTCTTATGACGTTGTGTGTCTGCTGGGATGGTACACAAAGTGGCATTTGTTAGCAGCAAGCAAAGTCCTTTAGGGCACAAAAGTCTAAAGAAGTGGATTCAGGTAAAGAGGTGAAGAGCCAGTGGTCACTTTGTAAGATATCGGTTGTTTTGTAGCAGTTGCTGTTGTGTGTTGTTGTGTTTGTCAGCATGAGACTCTTAAAAGGTCTTTCAAATTTTGGTCTTTATAGCCTTTCAATTTTCAAATGTAAAAAAAAAAACATCCAAAATTAATTTTTACATTAATTCATTAACTACTGAGGCAGTTATTTTGCTCATTTTTAAATGCTAATTAATAACTGTATTAAAATAAAACCCATACCTATAGTACCTTGACTTTTCCTAAATGTGAGTATATTTCATTCTAACATAACAATTTTATTAAATAGTATTATTTTTATTTTATTATAAAATATTACTATTTTATTTTTACTGCATATTTCAGCATCAGTTACTTTTCTTCTTTTGAATGTGCATGCCTCTGTTGCCTAACAATGTTCTGCTAACAAAACAACCTTCTGATAGCAAAAACAACTTTACTTCAGACACATCTTTCAAACTTTAGTAAAAAAAAACTTCTACATGCTTGCTGGAAAAGTGAGGTATGCACCTTTGAGGGCAGTCTAGTAACTCATTACAAAAAATATTGTATTTTAGGGTAATGGTTTCATAAAATATGATTACAGACATTCAAAGCTTAATTATAAAAATTCAATAAAAGCTTTGAATGTTATTTTGATGTGTCAATACAGTACAATCTTATATACAGTTGCAATCAGAATTATTCAACCCCCTTTGAATTTTTTTCTTTTTTAAATATTTCCCAAATGATGTTTAACAGAACAAGGAAATTTTCACAGTATGTCTGATAATATTTTTTTTCTTCTGGAGAAAGTCTTATTTGTTTTGTTTTGGCTAGAATAAAAGCAGTTTTTAATTTTTAAAACCCATTTTAAGGTCAAAGCTATTTATTTTTTCCATAGTCTACAGAACAAACCATCATTGTACAATAACTTGCCTAATTACCCTAACCTGCCTAGTTAACCTAATTAACCTAGTTAAGCCTTTAAATGTCACTTTAAGCTGTATAGAAGTGTCTTGAAAAATATCTAGTCAAATATTATTTACTGTCATCATATCAAAGATAAAATAAATCAGTTATTAGAGATGAGTTATTAAAACTATTATGTTTAGAAATGTGCTGAAAAAAAATCTTCTCTCCGTTAAACAGAAATTGGGGAAGAAAATAAACAGGGGGGCTAATAAATCAGGGGGTTGAATAATTCTGATTGCAACTGTATGTTCCTTTGGCCATACTTCTGACACTTTGTTTCTGTGTTTCATTTAAAAAGCGCTTTCTCAAAATGAAATTTTCCTTCTGTCCTGAGCCATAAATCTCCACTTCAACAGTAAATGCATAGATTTACTTCACAGCAGTGGTGCAAAGTAACTAATTACAAATACTCAAACTACTGTAATTAAGTAGTTTTTCTCAGGAATTGTAATTTGTTACTAAGTTTACTAGTTTTAAAAATGTGTACTTTTATTTTCCCTGATTTTTTTGTGCTGTATCGGTACTTTTACTCCACTATTTTCCTTTAAACTGCAGTCACTACTTAATTTTTTTATTGATTGGCTGAGTTGAAAAATCAGTCCTGCGATTTCTGTCGAATCAAATCCCAAATATAAAAAAAACACATCGTCCTGAACTACCTCAAGACATGGGCGCTTTATAAATGAAGCAAACTGCTGGGAAGCATTAAAAGTGTCCAAAATCTTTAAATGCAATGATTGACTGTTTAGACTGCATGTCACTAATAAGAAGATGAGGGACGTTTACTATATGACAACTCAAATCAGCAAATGGCCTTCAACAATAACTAAATGCACGACTGCAGAATGTAGCGTTTTCACACAAATGCACAAATTGCATGTAAACGCATAAACCTTTCACAGCGTAATACTACTCTTGAGTATTTTTAAAAAGGCTACTTTTTACTTATACTTTCAGTGATATTTTCAACAGATACTTTTACCCTACTTGCACTACATTTTTGGGCAAGTAATGGTACTTTTAATTGAGTATGATTTTTCAGTACTCTTTTCACCACTGCTTCACAGTTTCATTCATATCTATATTCTGAATATTCTGTCAATTCACAGTAGTTTATGAATTATGGACAGTGTAAAAGAGATTCCCAAAATCCCCTCAGAAAAATAATTTCCAATCATGTCTAACCATTTTTTTAACCCGCTTCTTCCAAAGTTCAGATTTTTTTCTGCTAGAAATGTATAAAAGTTAGCCCATTTTTAATGAATTGATGCATCATTTGCATATTTAAATATAACATTTTGTAAAACTTGTAATAGAAAATTTCAAATCTTAATGTAATGAATCAGCTGGGTTGTGTGGTGATAATTATTAGTAATATTATTTTTACCTTATTTGCTGTAACCTTTCACTAACTAGCTTAACCAGCAAGATTTCCTTGGTCAATCAGCTTTAGCAGGCTGACCATGATGACTGGTGAAAAGCATAACTACACAGACCAGCACAAACTAGTCAGGACCAGCACGAATATCCAAGCTGAGGTTATATAAGAGCATTATGTGTATTTAACGTAATGCATTTCAAAGCAAAAATCCATTCTGAAATAATAAAGACCTGCAAATTCAGGTCAATGCTTACAAACAGAGCATACTCTATGATTTATTTTAACATCTTATAAAGACATCTGCTAAGAAACTTTAGTTTGTGCCATTTTATTGTTTGCAATAATTAAACAAACATGCTGCATCCAACAGCAATTGTCAGCATGGATGTATAGTGCTTGATGGCAATCAATAATGTAAAAGCGTAACACAGTCAGCTCTCATCGTAATGGAAGCAGACGAGTCTAGTTTCACTCTGAGCCCACATGATCACGGCGCACACATTTCACCTGATCACATTCACAATGAACAACCTTTGCTCTGCTGTCCTTTGAGCCAGATGAGCTCAGATGAATGACAATATGCCTTTACTGGAACTAAGAAAAACCACTGCTAACTTACCAAGTGTACTGCTGCAATAGTGGGTCTATTAAAATAACACATTCAGGTTTCAGGAAATATAAATGTTATTATTATACTATTATAAGCATTCAGCAATTGAAAAAAAAAGCTGGAATAAAATAAAATCTAAATAAATCAAAACTTGAGTGAAATGTGAAATGTTGGCAACAATTAGTAAACTTATTAGAATTTAAAGGGCACCTATGATGAAAATCATCTTTTGGAAGCTGTTTGGACAGAACTGTGTGTAGGTATAGTGTGTCCACAGTCATATATTTTTTTAATTTCCTGATGTTAAAATAGGATCCAAATCCCTCCCATTCTGAGGCCGACCGCAACATAACGTAGGAGTGCGGTTTCCCCTACCATTGAATTGACTGACAGCCGAGTGTTAACATGGCTCCATATTATTGCGTATAATCATATCAACAAAACAGGACTTGCACAAAGCAACTGGGATTAAAAGATCTGTTCAGCTCTCTGTGATGATAATTCATCTTCAAATGTGATCAAGAATGAGTTTTACAAGTTAAAAACGTTTTTAAAACAGTGCTTGTTTGTAATGAATTACAGCATTTTACCATTTTTATCACTACAGTCACATGTCAGTACAATTATAAAAGAAGACACTTAAATTTTGGTGTGGACATTAAATCAGATTTATTTTGTACATTAATATAACGGTGTCATGTTTGCTCTTTGACCAAGGATGATGCAGACTTAGGAACTCTCAAACTAAACACAAAATTATTTACAAAACACTGACTACAAACACTGGAACATGGACACGTAGGAAACATGGCGTCTTGACAAAGCTATACCGGACAATGGACTAACTAAACAAAGTGAAATAAATAAACATGACATGATGGAACTGATTACAAACAGGGGTGAGACACTCATGAACATTGAGAAACGGCGGGAAACAGAACAAAGGGATAACGTGATACAAACACAGTAGTCTGACATTACCCCCACCCTCTCTTTGAAGGCATGACCTTGTGCCTTCAACGTAAAAGACAAGAAAAAACAATGATGGAAAGGAGGGGGCCAGGGAGGAATTTTAGGAGGGAGGAGCCAGGGAGGTAGCTGTAGCAGGAGGCACAGGACCCAGGACACAGCCAGGAGGATGGCCCAGGGTGGAGTTGATGGAAGGAGGAGCCATGAAGGAAGAGTGGTCGGTGACTCCAGGAGGCCGACTGTGGGTGACGCCTCAGCTGAAGGTGGAGCCCTAGGAGGAGACGAAAAGCGAAGGTGACGTTGAGGTCCCGGAGGGCCAAGGTAAAGCGGACGGCTCACCCGACCGAAACAAAGACCCAGGTCCGGAAGCCCGCAGTGGAGCCAGAAGGACAGAGGACCAAGGCGTAGCTGGAGGGAAGGAGGAGCTCAACGAACAGGATGGAGGGACAAGGTGCAGCCAGAGGAGCAGAGTCCAGAGGCGGAGGAAGGGAGACGACTGACCAAGGCGGAGCCGGGGGGACGAGGGAGCCTGGCAGAGCTGCTGAGCTGACAGTCCACGGAGGAGACGAGGAAGGAGAGAGACAATGTGGAGCTTTAGGATTGGAGGACAGAGGCGGAGTCCATAGCTCGGAGGGCGGAGGAGATGACGTCAGGTGACAACCGCTGGCTGGCGATGCAGGTAGGCAGACCCTCTGTGAGACCTCCTGTCCTGGAGCTGGAGAGAGAGCTGGGGGACTGGCTGACTGCAGCAGCGCATTTCTGGGCACTCAAAGCACTTTACACATTGGGGGAATCTCCTCCTTCACCACCTGGATGACGCGACGGCAGCCATTTTGCACCAGACCGCACACCACACACCAGCTGATTGCTGGAAAGGAGACAGAGTGATGAAGCCAATTATGATATGGGGAGGGTAAGGAGGCCATGATGGACAGAGGCCAGTGGGCAGATTTGGCCAGGATGTCAGGGTTGAACCCCTACTCCTGGGATGTTTAATGACTTCGATTTAACATCTAATCCGAAAGACGGCGCTCACTGTGCAGTATAGAGTCCCTGTCACTATACTGGGGCATTAGGACCCACACAAACCGCAGGTTGGGCATCCCATGCTGGCCTCACTAACAACACTTCCAGCAGCAACCTAGCTTTCCCATATGGTCTCCCATCCAGGTACTGACCGGCCGCAGCCCTACTTAGCTTTAGTGGGCGACTATGTGAGAGTTGCAGAGAGCTAGCTGCCGGCAATTGGAACTTGGAATTAAACATTTGCTGTCTGGAAACAGTGGAACTTTGCTCCGGAAGTCAACGAGCAGCATATTTTGGTCCAGTGACAGCTCACACTCAGCGGTGGGTAGGTGGGCAGGACTCTCGCTCGGCCCATCGATGTCCACCAGGACTCCCACATTCGGCGATGTAGCCGGCTCACACACCTGGTCATACGGGCTGTTAAGCTCCTCCTGCTTGCTGTTGTTCCGCTCTGTCGCTTGTGATGGCGATGGCTCTCTGTCTGTGGTGGGCTCTGGCAAGCGTTCACAGCTGATTGCTGGTGATTGGCTGGTTAAAGGGTCTGGAGTGGCACTGACGAGGTCTTCCTTCGCACACACTGTGAACAATGATCCATTCCTCACCAGTGTCCACTCCACAAAAGCGGCAAAATTCGGACCATCTTAAGATTACTTTTTTTTTGTTTTGTAACGACATTGTGTGTGACTCATTGTTGCAGAAAGGCTTGAATTAACTCTACAACAAATACATCAAATAATCATTGGGAAAGTTCTTACTGTAGTATTTCTCACAAACGTTATGTGAGATCTGCTTCCTTCCTGTCTGTCACATCACTGTTTATCTGAAGCAGCCGGAGACTGAGGCACACTCTAACAGGCACGTAGAAACCGTGGACGGAGAAAGCTAGCATTAAAGTCACAGGCCCCAATAATAGCTACATTGTGTTCAGAGCAGAAAATCCCAATGTTCTGAAAGCTATAATAAATAATCTGATGGGAATTTTGACCTGAAACTTTACAGACATATTCTGAAGACACAAAAGACTTATCTTAGATCTTAAGAAAGGGATAAAATAGGTGCCCTTTAAAATAAAATATGAAATATTAACCAAAACAGAAACTGTGAAACAAATAAATAAATAATATAAAAATATAGACGGAAAATATAAAAGGTAATTCAAAATAATAAATACTATAACAATATATTACTATAAATTTATGGGAACAATAATGGGACCACCTGAAAATTTTCAGTTAGTGGATGTTTCTGGACTTTTCCCTCAGATTTTTTAGAAAATTACACTTTTCATTTGTTGTTACTGAAAATCTTTTTGCAGTATTTTTACTCCTATTTTTTACTGCTGTAATATTTAATTTGATTTAGTTATCATCATTATTATATTTGACAAATATTATTTTTGACAAACAATGAAAAATTATTGTTGCTGGATTATGACATTAAATTTATTGATTATTTTGTCTGACAGCTGCATATGTATTTGAGTGAGATATTCATTTGTCACTTTTAGGTTTTTTGCATGTGTGTGTGGATTGTAAATGAGTTAATGGTTTAATGTGTAGTTGAGTGTTATAAAGATTGTATTTATTATGCATTGATTAATAGTTTTATATTTCTAGGGAAACTATTTTTACTTTCACTCCAGGGGCTGCAGATGCAAAACAGAATTTTGGCTAATTCTGACACATTGTAAAGTACATTTCTGCATTATTAATGTGCATTGTCTCTGACAAACAAACATAACATTAGGCATGGGGCGGTATAAGATAAGATGGTATAATAACCTTGGATAAAAATATCAGGGTTTAACGGTTTTGTAATTACTGCTCTAAAATATATTCTTTTTAAATGTCTGGGTAAAAAACAATAACTTATTTCCCCTTTGAACACAATTTATTTTATTTTGAGAAACGTTTAAAATATTTTGGAGCAGTAAACATGTCAGGCTAATAATTCAAATGAATCATTGACCTTTGCTGTTTTCATTAGGTTCCAAAACACAGATTTCATAACAATTTAAAACAGCATCTTTGGATATCTTTTCTGCTGGAGATACTTTTGTCCTACAAACAAACAAAAAATCTTACATATACTATAAGAATGGTATAACAGAAAATTTTAGCGGTTTTAAAACCTTGACTTTTCCAAACCTTGGTATACCTTGAAAACAGTTATCGTCCCATGCCTACACGACATAAAATGTCATAAATAAGAATCTGAGAAGGAAATGTTTTAAAAAAAAAAATCTAAAAATATTTTTTGAGGAATATGTTGAGGACATTTGCCCTTTTACAGCATAATGAAGATCTAGAGCAGAGTAGTATAAGTTGAGTAGATTGTGTAAACTACAGGACACTGTTTGATGTTCAGAAATGTAATTGTGCTGTATCTACTTTCTCCACAGCCAGAAAAGCAGAAGCTCGATTCACAATACTGAAACAAGAAGGAAACGACCTGGTGAAAAACAGCCAGTTTCAAGGTGCCTCGGAAAAATACAGCGAGTGTCTGGCCATCAAACCCAACGAATGTGCCATTTATACCAACAGGTATACATGTGTGATTGATTTGATGCAAACTGCTTCTGTTTACAACATTTTACAAACTACAAACTGGAACATTGTATAGTGGAAATTCAAAAGTGGAAATCACATCAATATCCTGCAAAAGAGAAATGATTTTGATGCTAGCTAATAAACCTTTAAAGACAGACCTAATGTGAGCTCAAAGGTTGTAAATAAATGCTTTTTAATAGTATATGCAAGGTCTTCAGACTGAATTATATCAACTTAATTTTATGAATAATTGTTTATCAACAGAGAATGTGGTGATATACTACGTTGTTGATGATTGCTAAGAAATATCCACCAATCAAGCACTGTAAAAAAATGCTGGCTTCCACACAATTCCTTCATGTTTTCCCAACACAAATCAATTAAGTTAACTTAATTGTTTTTATAAAGTGTGTTGAACATAAAACAATATAGCTGTTACAAAATACTCTAAAAATTGTGTCGTTTCAATTTATTTTAAATAAGTTTGAACAAGCAGCAAAAGTATTTTTGAGCGAAAAACAGCAACAAGCCAAAATCACCAAATGACCCGCAAACCAAAACAATGCAAACCACAGGTGACATAATTTCAGCCAGTGTTTCAGCAATTTTAGCATAATAATTTAATACCAAAACTTCTGCAAAAATGTAACATGTTTATTTTGACCTGTACTTATTTAAATACATAAAAGAAAGAGCAAACATGCAACATTTTACAGTGCTCAGCATTTATAAGTACACCCCTCAAAAATCTATCTTTTAAATAATATCTTTAATAGGAAGCTATGCAATGTTATATTTGTGCATTTACATTAGATTAGTCAGTACTGAAGCCAAATCTGGAGCTTATCTAACAAAATAACTTACGATAATGGTTCAAAAACTAGTACACCCAAATTTATGTTATAAAAAAATATTAAATACAAATTTTAAAAAGAAGAAAAAATCAAGAGAAGCAAAAAATAAAATTTGTTGAAATTTTGTAGTTTGTAATTTTTTTAAAACATTTTGGTTGAATTTAATTGTATTATCTTTACATTTCTAAATATGTTTGGTGACTTAAATATTATTTTAATAAATATATCTGTTTAATAAATCTGTTTTGTTTAAATGCACTAAAATACATTGCCTATATTCACTGAGAAATGGATAAAAATATTCATTTTCAAAATGAGGTGTACTCAATTATGCTGAGCCCTGTATATACAGTTGAAATCAGAATTATTAGCCCCCCTGTTTATTTTTCCTCAGTTTTCTGTTTAACAGAAGAGAAGATTTTTTTCAAACCATTTCTAAACATAATAGTTTTAATAACTTATCTCTCATAACTGATTTGCTGCAAGTGAAAGATGAAAAAAAATGCAGCCTAATAAAAATATGTTTTCAGATAGAAATATGTCATCATACTGAAATATAAGACATGCTGCAACTTCCAGTTTACGTTAAAGCAGTGTGTTACACTTGAATTAACCTTCTATTTTACAAATGTCCAACATGCACTGTAATAACTAATAATGATTGGATCAAACTGCCAAGACTTATGGCATTTGGTGCAAACTACAATTGAAATGGCAAAATAAATGTTTCAGTTCTCTTCTGAAACACTGCAAGCCACGCAATAAATAAATTATGCTATAAAATGAGGTCATTTGACAAGAGTGGTATATACTGCTGTTTCAAATGCTGCATAATGCATACTGTTTCATATACATGTATTATACAGTATACACCGCACGGTATGAAATAGGCCCTAGTATTCCATTCTGAGCACAGAAGCGTACAGACATAGACGTGTTTGCAGTTCACGCTAAATACAAAATAGCTACAAATCTCGTACATGTTGTCCTGTCTCCGATTTGATGGAGCCTTCTAGAAAGTGCTGAGGCTGGAGCTACTCAGACGGAGCCTTTCAGTCAGCAATTAACTCTGACAACTCCAGCATAAAACAGAGAGTCAGGCCGCATCGCTCAATGAAAACTCTTCTTGTGTTTTTCAGAGCTCTGTGCTTTCTCAAGCTGGAACGTTTCGCAGAAGCCAAACAGGACTGTGATTCTGCAATTCAGATGGAGCCAAAGAACAAGAAAGCGTTTTATAGACGAGCACTGGCACACAAAGGCTTGAAGGTTTGTATTTTGTCTTCAGATATTGTGCCTGTGTAGTCAAAATAGAGAGGTTTTAATTGTAAAAATAGCAAATGATGGCTTTGGGGTCATTTAAAGTGTGCAGTAAAGCATTAAAAGCACTGAACTCAGTGCCGTATTGCAGAGTTTTGTTTTCTCTCACAGGATTACCTGTCAGCCAGCACTGATTTACAGGAAGTACTGCAGTTGGATCCAAATGTGCAGGAGGCTGAGCAGGAGTTGGAGATGGTCACTAACCTGCTAAGAGAAAGTCTACTGGCTAATGCTCAAGGTAAATGTTCACAAGCCAATAACGCTGCCAAATACGTTTGATGAAAAGTAGGTAAATGTCGCTAGATGATGTCATGTTCCTTATTAGCTTATTAATCTTTCTTTGCTTTTTATACACTCAAAATGATGTTTGCTGTTTGTTCAAACTACTTATTTAAATTGAGCTGAAACAGCACTATTCTTGAGCGTTTTTTGGGATAACGTAATATTTTTATGTTCAATCCACTTACATTTGTAAAAACTAAAAAGTTAACTTTTATTACTTCATGCTGCCCCAATACAAATCGATTGTGTGGGACCCAGCATTTTTTACAGTGTACAGCTCTTAATATTCCACAACCAAATGACACCAACAAATTGTATGCTTTTATTGTCAGACAATAAGGTTTTTCACACTGTGTTTAACCACAGGTTATCATAATTCTAAACACCTGCCTCACACCTGTAATCTGAAAGTGGTTATAGAACCCTTTTTTATGAAACCTTGCTCTGAAGTATTTGTACATTTAAGAGAAAAAAAATTAATATTTAATATTTCTTTATTTCATGAGGCTTAAAACAGCTTAAGACATGGTCATATTTTTAATAACCATCAAGATATAAGGGAAAAGCTGTGTAAACAGGTTTCCTGCTGTTCATCCAATCAGTGACACTTGCAAATATGCAAATTAGAGCATTAACTTGGGGTTTGTGAATGTACAGTGTGAAACAACTACTACTGAATACCCAGGAGTAACAGTTAACCACAAGTATGGTATAAGCAGTGTAAAACTTGATTACAGAAAACCCAGGTTTCTGTTTATTCAGGATTAAATATAATCTAGGCTTAACAATTTCAAGTGTAAAATGCTGAATGTGGCACATTGAGAATATATCCATATTCGTATTCAAATCAGGGTCTATAAACAAACTGATATCTGACAAATCACCATACACTGTAAAAAATGCAGGGTTCCACACAATTTCTTTATGTTGTCCCAACACAAATTGATTAATCTAACTTAATTGTTTTTGCAAATTTAAGTGGATTGAACATAAAACTATTAAGTTGTCCCCCAAAAAACAAAGCAACTCTGAAAAAGTCACTAAGTTTAGGGTGCACTCACACTATGTTATCTGAACCGTGCCCAGGCGCATTTGCCGATTTGTTTGACAAGTGTGAGTGCTTCAAATCGGGCCCAGGCATGAATCAGTTGGCTGGCCCTGGACCAGTTGTAAGAGGTGTGCCAGAGCTTGGTTCGGTTGGGCTTTGGCGCCGTACACTTGTAGTGTGAGTGCAAAGCGCACCTGAGCCCGAAACTTGAGACGCAACATCACTTTTAAGGGACTGTTACATGTGGATTTATTAATCATTCTTACTCTTTAATGAACGCAAACTGTCGTAGTTTATTAAAGACACAAACCTCTCACTGCATGTCAGCTACACCTTCAGCAAACCTCCTAAGACCTGCAGCATGAGGACTTTTATAATAATTTATGAGCGTCAAAAGTTGTGGATCTGTTCGGCAAAATATTTGACTGTGTGTCACTGCATCACAAATTACTAAAACGATGTTACAGTTTTTCTCAGTGGCTTTGGTGCATTTCTCACAACACTATTTACATTTGCACAACAGTTAATGCATTTTTCAAAACAATTAGTACAAACTGCAAAACCTAGTTGATAACCTGCAAAAGCGTGTCACTTGCTCAAAATGGATAGCTTATTCCTTCAAAGCAAGTATTCATTCAGTCAGTGTCATGAAAATGAAAAGTCCTGACACCATTGTTTATGAACAAGATAGTCAAATGGCTTTGTCGTGTTTTCATTATGACACTTTACTCAGTAAATCTGTTCCAATGCATAAAAGTCAGATTTTGGTGACACTTCCTGAAAATGCTCAAGACAGCACTATATACTATTTGCACAGCCATTTGAAAACCACAGTAAAGTTAGACAACACTGCATTTAGTGAGGTATCTGAGTACAAGACACTGAATATGTATGTTTCACATTTTTACTGCATTTGCTCTTTACAATTCTAATTTATTCACAGCATTGTGCAAAATAATAAATACACCCTTATTTACAACAAACATAAACTTCCTTTGGGAAGAGCTGTGCACTATATTGTGTAAACAATATTGTAAACAATATTGCAGTAAATATTGAAACTGAACCTACAACATACACAGGTCTGTAAATCATTCATGAAATGTTCAATTTAGAAGACATTTTCAGGAAATATATATATATATTTTTTTTTTATAAAATTTGTTTGACAGATTTTGACAACATTTGTGTATGTAATGACTCAAGTAATGAAATGAGGGAAATGAAATTTTATTTGGAATGACTATTCAGCATCCACAAGTTTAGTTAATTTTGACTGACATGACAAAAGCAAATGATAATGTTATAAAACAGCAGAGAGTTGTATAAAAAAGCAACTGATGCATGTCCAAAAGCATTTGCAATTTATTGGAAGGAATGAGAAACTGCTACTATGATGTGCACAAATGACTAATTGTTTTAAAAAATGCATTAACTGTTGTGCAAATGTAAATAGTGTTGTGAGAAATGCACCAAAGCCACTGAGAAAAACTATAACTAAAGCAATGTTTACTGTGCTGAGCGAGAGCGATTCTCTTCCTGTTAAACTGAACGGTTGCATCATCGATGATGTAAGCATGCTCGGGTTCGGAAGGTAAAGATGCAGTGTGAGTGCTGGCTGTCGAGGGGAGAGGGGAGGGGGTGTCAATTGCGCTTCGGCATGATTCAAGGCAACTGTACCTAGTATGAGTGCACCTTTAGTGACAAAAAAATGGTCAACCAAAGAATAGGCATTGAATGGTTTTCTCGTTGTCCTGTCATGTTGCAAAAAGACACCTCATAAAACGATCTGTAGTTTCAGACAGATTACTAAGGTGGCATAACGATTTATTCATGTACAACTAAATAGAGAGAGCTTTGGTGATAACTAAATTAATATTTGCTTATTACAATGCCAACTTCTGGCAAGAAGTGGTAACGTCATAACTTGTTTAAAAGTTAAAATATGGCCTAAAAATGTCAGCCCCGCAGAATTCAATTTCTTCAATCGCTATTTTCTACATCAATCCACTAATATACACCAGTGAAGGAGCAAATGAAAAGCTGTGAGTAAATTCAAGCACTAAGTGTGCCTCAATTCCTGCAGACAACATCTTCTGGTGAAGCATGGGAGTTTATTCAGAGCAAGCCTCAAAGCCCATGCTGATTTAATACTGGAGTGTAAATTTGTTGTACATTCATTATTGAGATGCATTATGGAATTGAATGAGTACACTTAATGATATGGTTCTGAACACCATTTAAAAAAAATTTCTACAAATTCTGGTCTTTACACTATGGCCCAATCCCAATTCTACCCTTTAGCCCTTCCCCTTACCCAGGGGCGGACTGGCCATCTGGCAATTCTAGCAAATGCCAGAACATCCAGAACCTTTTTTTAAATGTGGGCCGGTCAGTGTTACATGTGGGCTGGCGAAATCTAAATCCACCCCCCTCCCCCTCTTGTTGGTGATCGCCTACTACACATCATTTCAACTAAGCTGGCATACAATGCTAGGATTAAAAAATTGCTAAGTGTAACTATTTTTGATACCTGTAGTGTAGTTTTATGAGAGAAAATGTGGGTAAAAAAACAAGAATAAAAAAGATAAAAATGTCCTCAACATCAAGGGTTAATAAAAATAAACTATTGTAACATTATAGAAATTACATAATTAATTGCTTACATAATTTAGTCTTGTTTAAATATAGGACAATGAACAATCCTTGAACTAGTTTTAAGATATGACGTAAATTACCCACTTTTACTATCGCTATTAGGTAAAACAAATGCAGGGCTCCACACAATTCCTTCATGTTGTCCCACTTACAACACAAATCGATTAAGTTAACTTTACAAATGTAAGTGAATTGAACATAAAACAGTTAACAGTTATTTTTTCAAAATTGTGTTGGATCCACTCATATTAAACAAATAATTTTAACAAGCTGCAAAAGTAATAAAAAATAAATTCTTCTAAACATTTAATTTAAAATCCAATTTAACAAATTACAAGCGTAAATACCTGAGTAACATTTTATTTAAGTTATATCACAACACAAAGTGTGATGTTTTTGCGAAAGGCATCCCATTTACTATGGGTTAAATTGCATGTTAAACACCAAATTAAAACAGGTTGTGTATTCTTATTTAAAGTGGCCTTAGTGAATGAATCAGTTTTTTGAATAAATCAATTGAGTAAATGATTTACAGTTCACTGCCACCTAATGGTGTAGTAAAGCTAAACACAAAAAAAATCTTAATAATGTTGCGAAATCCAACAGTCATAATAATCAGTCATATTACCTAGTGCACTTTAATCTTAGGTTTAGCTGATTAGTAGTGTTTACTGAGACAAGGATCATTATTACTATTGCTCATAAATGAACAAATCCCTTGTCCTTAAGAACTAAACTTTGCACTGTAATTCTTCACAAATGCTTACGCAGTTGGAACCTATCGTATTTACTGATGGTTTTCTTCTTCTCGTTGAAATTATATTGTCATAGAATCATATTGTGAAAAATAGTCAGATTTGCCAAACAGATAGAGGACGATCTGAACTTTAAACACAACAAATGTGGAATCTCTAACCCAGAATTCTAGTGCCACCACTTTTGCAAAATTTCCTTGTTTCCTGGCTAGGGAAAAAATTCCAAACTGGTTATTTTCAGACAATGGAGACAATAATAATTCTTATTGTAGAATTCAATTTGATTTGTGACAAGTAAAGAAATCTGCAATCGGACGAGAGGCTATACCTCTACAATGCTTTGTTGTTTTAAGACTTTGCACTGCATTCCATTCGGAAGGGCTCATCCATGCCCTAATTCCAAAAATGTGCTGTTCAACACCAAACAACTTCCCTGCACAAAGGATAATGTTGCCTGAAGTGTCCATCAGTTTTACCTTTTGAAATCTTCATTCTGAAGGGCCCTTTTATGTAGCCAATTTTGAGTACTTTGGTTTGGAATAACACTTTGGAATAGCGGCCATGATTGTTTTTACTCTGAAGTGCCCTTCGGAGAATGATAAATCTGAAGCTTTTTTATGACAGGAGATATGATTTTTTTTTATTTTTGCTTAAAACTTTGGAACAGTCTAGCCAAAAATAAATAATTGGTCGGTTTAGATTCAGAGTGGCACGATGAGTTGAACACTATCTAGTAGTTTCCATTTCACTGATTAAATAATTAGCTAACAAATACTGTATTTTTTGCATTAATATATTGCTAGAAAACTCTGTATTGTCTTCAGCACTTTAAACATTTCAGACCAGCGCTACCTTGTGGTCAAAATTCATTATATATGAATACCTATTTACACCTCCAGAGACTACACTCTGACTACACTAGAGACAGTGACCATTGGCAACCGGATGTGAGCATGTACTGCAACCCAACTAATTTGAGAATGCTTCAACTTTAAGCAAGTGAAGCGTGACCGCCAATACGAGCATAAGTAGAGCTCACAATCTTCTCTCAGCTTTCTCACCAGCTGGTACTATCCGTCCTGCAGACCTCAGACGACAGTTTGCCGCCGATAAATAGCCACAATGACAGATCACTTTTTTTTTTTCTTGATCATGATTGTAATTAAATATTTTATGACTGCTGATTTTAAGCAGCAAGAAAACCCTTCACTGTCATTGAAAATCATTCCAAAATGTTACCTAAGCAACCTTAAGATGGTAATACCCACTAAAGACTTAAATCAACACCCAGGGTAAAAGGCAGTTACAAAGTCACTGGTACTGTAAATGAGGATTTGCTCTATAATCCAGTTAACTCTAGTTCTTTGATAACTGAGAAACCATTATTATTTTTTATAATTATTTTTTACTTTTTTATTGGACAGGATAGTGGAGCTTATGAGAGAGGGTAAGGATTGACAAAGGACCTCATGCTTGGAATCGAACTCAGGTTGCCGTGAGCACCTCAGTGCTATATGTCAGCATACTTTAGTACTAGGTTATTGGCGCCGACGAGAAACTGTATTATTAAAATCACTTTAGTTTATTTAGTTTTTCAGCTAATTAATAATTTCACTTTTTTTTTGCAGAGCTGGAGCATTTAAAACTAAACTGGAGCACATGCGTATAATAAAGTCATTAAGCATTGATGTGAATGGTAATATCCTACAGTCATCATTCTTACTGTGCGTTCACACCGAAGACGATGAGAGCGCCAAAGGTCGATCTGGCCTCCCTGGCGACAACGCTGTCTGCCTTCAGCTCCGGCAGCGAGATCGTCAAAATTCACTCCACTAATCTCGTATTTAAAGGGCACCTATTTTACCCCTTTTTTAAGATGTAATATTAATATTATGATTCTTCTGAGTGTGCCAGTTTAGGTTCATTTCAAAACATAATTCAGATTTTTTTATTATAATGTGTTAAAAAGTGTCATTTTGGGGGCGTGTACACAGTTTGCTGTTTTAGGCCAAGAGCTCCCCCGCTTTGTGTATTGCAATAGACAGGCAGACAGAGAGAAGCAACATGAGAGTACCAGCATTCAGCCGTACATGTAGGACTCAGACACAGACCAAGCAGAGAGTACAGAATCATTTATGTCTTTGTATAGTTTACAGCCAACTGTGTGCTAGTTTAAAGCTCCGAACTTGTAGCCTACACCGAGACTAATAAAGCACAGTGAATTAACTTTGACTGAAGGGCATCACACAGCGGATGCACCGCGACATTGCGCGCACATGACAGTTGAAAGTATCGCACCCTTGCAGCGCCGGTGTGTGTCACCTGATAGAAACTTATGTTTAGAATTCAGAAATGCATGCCGCTGTGTGTCGCTCAGTGCCATGACGCGGCACACCAGACGAGCACATTCGCATGTTATTTAAAATTAAACTATTCAGATAACGTTCTGTGGCGCGGCAGAAATATGAACAGTGTCCTGAGCAGGGCCAGCGCGTCCATAGAGGCAACCTAGGCGGCAGAATAGCGAGCAAACCCCACGATAGTCACTTTCATCCGCGACAACGTGAAATGCATGGCGCGGCGCGTCGTTAGTTCGTTATTTCCAATGGAGGGACGAGCATGTGAGGCAAGGCGCTCGCACTTTCCAGCTGCACCTAGTTAAAATGACAGGAAGCTTCTGTGACCGCAGGAAATGCGAACCGCTGAAGTTTAAGGAAGACACAAAGAAAAGTACACATGTATGCAAACTCACCAACACTCACAAACACTGGCGGCGAGGAGAGGTGAATGTTGAGCCCAATGAACCTTACATCTAAAAATAGAGCAAGGGTGTTTCTTTGGTGCAGTTGCTTTGACTCACACGCTGAAAATGATGGACATGAAACAACATACTGAGGAGATGGTAATGCACACCTGTCAATCAATATTGGTGGGCGGGTTGACCGCACTCCTACGTCAAGTTGCGGTCGATCTCAAAACAGCTCCAACTGGTCCACTTTTTTATGTTGTTAAATTGAAAAAAAAGGACTGAGTGTGTTTATATCACCCCAATATGACGGTCTATACACTATACCTACACATATGTCTGTCCAAACAGCTTAAAAAGTAGATTTTTCACCATAGGTGCCCTTTAAAGGAGCCGTTCCCGCATATCAGCAAGTCACTTACATTCCCGCATAAAAACATGCTTTCTAGCGTGAAAATGTTGCACACTTTTTATCAAATTTATTTAACGATGGAAGATCAAGTTGCATGTGGTGTGGCTTTGCTCCACTTAATTATCCAATATCTGTCCATATGTTTGAAATATTTTGAAGAGGCAATGCTGTTTTTTATTGTTGCTGGCTCCCATTGAAAATTCATGACTTCCAGCTACTCTGACGCTCTCAACGCTTTCGATGTGAATGTACAGTTAGGGTGAATGGCCCTGAATGGTCTTAAAGGGGTGGTCCAGGGTGTATTTTTAAGGCTTGGTTGTGTTTATGGGGTGCAAAGCAATTTGTGCTCATACTTCATTTGTAAAAAAAAAATCACGTTATTTTTTCATATATCTTACTTTGATTATATACAGCTACTCAGCCAACATGAAAATGACATGTTAACGAAATACAGTTGCAATCAGAATTATTGAACCCCCTTTGAATTTTTTTTTCTTTTTTAAATATTTCCCAAATGATGTTTAACAGAACAAGGAAATTTTACAGTATGCCTGATAATATTTTTTTCTTCTGGAGAAAGTCTTATTTGTTTTGTTTTGGCTAGAATAAAAGCAGTTTTTAATTTTTAAAACCCATTTTAAGGTCAAAATTATTAACCCCTTTAAGCTATAAATTTTTTCCATAGTCTACAGAACAAACAATACAATAACTTGCCTAATTACCCTAACCTGCCTAGTTAACCTAATTAACCTAGTTAAGCCTTTAAATGTCACTTTAAGCTGTATAGAGGTGTCTTGTAAAATATTATTTACTGTCATCATGTCAAAGATAAAATAAATCAGTTATTAGAAATGAGTTATTAAAACTATTATGTTTAGAAATGTGTTGAAAAAAATCTTCCCTCTGTTAAACAGAAATTGGGAAAAAAATAAACAGGGGGGCTAATAAATCAGGGGGTTGAATAATTCTGATTGCAACTGTATTTCCTAGCCCCACCTAAAGCCCACCCTCAAGAGGCTTTGATTGGTCATCTAAAATAATGTGCTGTGATTCACGGATTGGCTCCAGGAAGCGCCCCGCCTTTACTAGGACGTGCTTTGCCGTTGTGTAAATACACTGTCAGACAGAGTAGCTGATAACCACATCAGTTTGAGCCTGAATCAGACAAAAAAAAGAAGAGGACACAGCTGAACCTCACGCCTGCTCTCTAAAACAAAATCTGACAAATGTCTTTCATATATATTCAAAGCAAGCATGTTCACATATCTTTTGCCAGGTCATTATTTGAGATGTACAACGCACGGAAAGCAGCCGCATAGAGAGACACTGCAGCTCTGCTGAAGATTGTGGGTGTTTACAGGGGTTTGAGTGATAAATATGAATTTGTAGCTAAATTGTTAACATTGCCAATAGCATTTCCGGTTGATTACATCCTTGTTTACGTCCTCACTACAACATACCGTTAACACTAGAAACTATGCATGTAATAAATCAATTTTAACAGATAAAAATACTTACAGGTTGTGGCTCACAATCCACAGCTTCTTCTATTATGGTTGTAGCTGCTCCTTCTTTGAGGAGCTTTTAGCCGAATCCAGCACTGAACGGAGAGAGATACTGGAAGCTGTCCTTTGTCAAATGTTAGCTATATCTTTTTTTTTATAATTCTCTGGAATATAATTACATTTAAATTGTAAGCCCTTGTCTCTTTGTGTCGTGTCCTTTGGAAGCCCAAATACAGAAACAGAACAAGTTTTGTGGAAATCACAGCATTTGGACGGCATTTTTGACTTTCGACTTTGTTATAACATTACAGTGCCTCTGGCCATGTTTCTTTGCTGCGCGGGGTGTATGTACATAACCTTAAGAGTTTATGACATCAATAACCCGGATGTATTTTTTGTAGTCCCCAAACTTTGTTTGCTGTAGGCTTTGCTAAGCTAACTCTGTTAAAGCCAATGTCTCCCTTTGAATTGAAATTTGAGCATCTTGCATTCAGAGATGTTGTTTATGTTCCCACATCTACATTACACATCAACAAAAAGTAAAAAAATATATTGCAGTGGACCACCCCTTCAATGATTAGCAAAAACTATGTTGTGTATTAAAGTTTTTTTGTATTTCAAAGTTCTGTATATGCACAAATCCAGAATTTAATGTCAATAACGGTCTCCATTAAGACATAAATGATACTGACTGACTGATTCACCTTTGCAGGTTGACAGCGAAGCAATAAATGATGAGATGAACAGAGATCTGCGGGAAGAACAGACCCTCTTATCATTAAAGCCAGACACAGCGGATCCACCGAGCCTGAGACTCCCAGCTCAGAGATGCCAGCGTCCCACAGCGAGGGTCCGTTCATCTCTGTGCAGACCGTCATGCGCCGCAACTAAAGTTTTCCTTCCAGCAAACCCTCATATCATGTTCTCCTAGGAATATTGTGTCTGATGCAGTGCTGACTATGCAAAGCATGCAAAACTGTTCATACTCTCTAACACTGGCTTCAATAGGCACGTGTGAGCATGGCACAGATGGAAATCACGTAATAGGATTTTTTTATTTATGACGGGATGGTTAATGTGTATATGAGAGAGAATGTGCCTTTTATGAGAAGCTTTGACTCACATATTGAGTGATTTAACACTCTCAGATAAAATTGTATAGAAAGATTTTAATTTGCTACATTAAAAATGTCTCATTTCTCAGGATTTAATATATTTTTAATAGCTAGTTCATTGTACTGTGTCGCATGTACATGTAGCTCATATAGTTTTTTTGACATCTTTCAGCCTTCAGTTTAATTATTGTCTCAATACGCATAGATAAAACACTATTTCACACTGTATGAATGTACAATAACACAGATGCTGTTTTGTTCTTTCTTTCTTTGGGATGTCAGCAAAAGAAATGTTTCAGGGAAAAAAATGCATCAGCTAATAAATGGCTTTATAAACTTCTAGGTGAAATATTCTTCTGATTAGAGTTTATATTTCATAATTTAATGATAAACATTAAATAAAAGCTTTGTACATTTGCAGTAAAATAAAAAGATTATACACCGTAAGTGTTTTGAGCGATTATAAGGTTAAAGTATCCTTGAACCGGAAGCCACAACAGTTTTTTTTTTGCATTGTGATGCAGTTCCTAGAGAAACGGAATATTAAATGACACAATAGTGGACGTGGCTTGTTTTTCTGCTGCAAGGTGAATGGATATAGTAAGAGGGCAATCACACCTAATGCACTTTTTTTACATTCCAGAAACGTAAAGCGCACCACACTGGCTTATTTGTTGACAAGAAAATAAGCACGGTGCTGTTTTTACGTCACTAGGCAATGTCTGAATCAGCTGCGCATTGTGCGAGAGTGTTACTGTTGATATTGTTTTAATTTCATAGATAACATAAATAATACTCGGTACAACAACTGTTTTGACATTACTGTGTTGGTTGAGTTTAGGGTTGGGATGGGGGTAGACGTTAATAAAATACAATAAACGGGAAATTTTATAAATAATATAAATATTTCTCGCTTACAACCGTATCTGATCAAGCAACAACCCTGTAGTCGTCTTGTCAACACAAACACTGCTGTCGCCTCAATGGAAACCCCGCCTCTGCTCTCATTTGATTGGATAATGATTGGTTAAATATATTAGCCACGCCCAATTCCTAAGATATACATAAGCTGTGTCTCATTTCAGAGGCTGCATCCTCCGAAGGATGCAGACTTTAAAGGTGAGTCCATCAAAGTCCACACAAGCCGAACAAAGCGTTTTAAAATTAGATGATCTAGCCTACAGAGGACAAATCTTTTCACCCAGCAACCGAAACAGCTACCGGTAATAATAATTTGTAATAACTTTTTCTCAAAGTGACTTACATTAAGCAATCTGAAGGCTAAGCAAGGTTTACAAAAGCTGAAAATATATTTCCTTTGATCCATACATGAACATAAAAATTAGCTATCTTTAAAATCACTTTATAGTAAGAAATGGCATACTCTTTTTGTTATGAACATGTATTTAGATATCCAAGTAAAATAAAACCTAATTCAAACATTTAATCTGGAGTTTTCTTTTAAAAACGTCCTGCAGTTATCAGCGCGCAATAAATCTTGGGATGTTCGAGGCTGCGTAGGATCCACGGGTTGTATCCTTCATTACCTGAGAAATGAAGGCCGCATTTTGAGGCTGCATTTGTAGGAGCCTTCGACTTTCTTTTTAAATGAGCAGGCGTTCGTCGCACCACGATGACGCAGTGCCCTTCGAATGCATCCTTTGGAGGACGCAGCCTCTGAAATAAGAGACAGCTATAATCTGACAAGTTAACTGAAAAAAGCAGGTGCATTTTCAGATTTCAATTAAAGATTACAAGGGCTAACTATTTTTTTTCTTAATGACATGCACAGATGAGATGAATTGTTCACCACAAAATTATAAATGTGAGCTAACAAAATCATATGGTCAGTTTTGATTCCTTGGGGACTTTAAAAGCTCTGTAAATTTGCAGTAAAACACAAAGATTATATACAGTAAGTATTTTGAACAATAAGTTGTTTACTCACCTTCATATCAAGCACCAAATCCAAGACATTCTCTTTCTTTGATTGTCAGAACACAAATGAAGATAATGTTAACAAAATCTGAGATTGTCCTGAAACGGTAAAAAAAAAGATAGAAAAAAACATGAATCAATATAAACTGATGTAAGGTTAAATATAATACAACAATAGGCCTACATTACATAAATATTCATTTTACTTCAGCTTAGTCCCTTACTTATCAGGGGTCCCTACAGCGGAATGAACCGCCAACTTATCCAGCATATGTTTTACACAGCAGATGCCCTTCCAGCTGCAACCAGCACTGGGAAACACCCATACTCTCACATTCACACACACTATGCACCTCTGCTGCAAAATGCACCCCCTCATACACTTTCATTAGCATTCTCACAAGAGGTGAAACGCATTTTAAAATGCACTAGGTTTACAAATATATGTAAAAAATATATATATTGACTTTAATGTAGCCTAAATTTAGGCTTATTGGTGGGTTTTAAATAGACATTAGGCTACACGGAACACACAAAAAAATTGTTGCTGTTTTAAACTAAACCACACATTAACCATTTTACTTCATCTCATCGGTATTGTATTTGAAGTCAATCTGTTTATTTATCTTCTGTAAGGGAATATATATATATGATATATATATGATCAATTTCAGGTAATAGATGCACATTTCAGAGGGGGTGCATTTAACGGCAGAGGTGCGACTACTGCTACAACACCGCCGTTATAAAAATATTACTATAAAATTATATTATTGATAATTAAAATGTATTTATTCAAACATTTATAAGGGTATACAACAATCAGAAGTTCAATCATACCCGCTAAACACGTGGTTCTTGCAGAAACTGAATCGCCAAAACGCCACCAAAATACAAAAAAGCCGCACAAATATATAATGAAGCAATAAAAAAAAGCAACTACAAAATTAAATTACATCCAACACTAATTTCGTGAAAGCAAAAATGTGAACAAGAATGAAAGCTAAATTAGCAGCATTAAGTTTACATCTGCAGACGTTGCTTCAGAGATTTTTCATCTTTCAACATGCGTTTGCAGCGCAGTTTACTCTTAACCAATCACACGCGCTGCTGTTGAGTTTATGATTGAAATAGCCAATCAGAGGCGTTCTGAGTTGACTTCGACTTAATAACCAAAAAAATGTATTATTCTGCAATGATCATAGGGAGATATAACAAATAACAATTTAAAAATGTAAAAAAATATGAGACAACGCACAAAAATAACATTATTTAAAGGGATAGAAAAAAAGTCATTTACTCACACATTTGTAACAAAGCTGTGTGAGATAACACAAAAGAAAAACTTTTGAAGAATGTTGGAAACTTGTAACCACCGACTTCCATAATAGGAAAAACCAACACTATGGAGAGCAGTGGTCACAGATTTTCAGCTTTCTTCAAAAACATCTTATTTTGTCTTTTACAGGTTAAAGAGACCAACTGAGGTTAGGTAAATTGTACTTTATGGTTGAACTATCTCTTCATGAAATTTTGAGTCAAGTTCAATAAGGAAAGCCAAAAATGTCCATCCTGTTAGGAATAAATCACAGAATGGCGACATGAAATTATAATTCACTGAACTCAACAGGTGACAGAAGTGGACATTGACCTAAAATTAAAAAAAAGTCTGAATTTATATTATACAAATATATACACTCACTTTATTAGATACACTTTACTACTGGGTTTTGCCTTCAGAACTGCCTTCAGAACTGCCGTAATCCTTCGTGGCATAGATTCAACAATGTACTGTAAATATTCCTCAGAGATTTTGGTCCATATTGACATGATAGCATCACACAGTTGCTGCAGATTTGTCAGCTGCACATCCATGATGCAATTCTCCCGTTCCACATCTCAAAGGTGCTCTATTGGACTGAGTCTGGTGACTGTGGAGGTCATAAAAGTACAGTGAAATCTGTAACAGTCTGAGATGATTCACGCTTTATGACATGGCCCATCAGAAGATGGGTACACTGTGGTCATAAAGAGATGGACATGGTCAGCTGTGGCATTGACACGATGCTCAATTGGTACTAATGGGTCCAAAGTGTGTCAAGAAAATATCACACACACCATTACACCACCACCAGCCTAAACCGTTGATAAATGGCAGGATGGATCCACGCTTTCATGTCATCAAATTCTGACCCTATACCATACGAATGTCGCAGCAGAAATTGAGACTCATCAGACCAGACAATTCAGAGATGCTTTTCTGCATACCTCAGTTGCAACGAGTGGTTATTTGAGTTACTGTTGCCTATCTGCTCAAACCAGTCTGGCCCACAGAACTGCGGCTTACTGGAAATTTTCTCTTTTTCTGACCATTCTCTGTAAACTCTAGAGATGGTTGTGAAAATCCCAGTAGATCAGCGGTTTCTGAAATACTCAGACCAGCTCATCTGGCACCAACAACCATGCCACGTTTCAAGTCTTAAAGCGTTTAAAACATTGTAAAATACTTAAGATTTTACAACGTGTATATATATATATATATATATATATATATATATATGCTTATGTAACACAAAAAATACAAGGGGATACAAGGGGCATCAAATAAACGCAAACATTTATAGAAAGCAAATTTTGAAAGGAAAATTCTAATTTCTTAAACTTGTTTTACAATACAAACTTATTGGTTATCTTGCTAAGCAGGACTTCTTGATCCCGCTACCAAATTTAAATGTAAGCATTGTTCTATTTCAATGTTTAAGTGACATTTATATAGCATATGAACTACAGGTTCTTCATTCGTGTTATGAATTTTGACCTACATGAGGGTGAGCAGACAATTCTAATGGGTGAACTATCTCTTCACAATTTGCCATATTTCTTTACCCCACTGCATAGAAATGAGAAACACAAATACCACACACACCTAGATTCATGTTTTTATTTTCATTTAGATATGCATTTACACGCATATTATAAAGCAAATATACAAATATCAAGCTGTTTTGAACAAGTTAGAAATCAATCGGCCCTAGTCTCTTTAGTAATATTCGAACAGATATGGGCAGGAAGGCTCAAAACGTAAGAGAGAGAAAAAAAAACACTAAAGAAATAGAAAGAACAATAAACAACAAAACAAAGCAGCTTGTGGCATTGGATCAGTTCCGAGAGATTACTGAGCAGCACCAGAACGGCAGCAAGAAAAAGTCCACTCTTAGATGAGATCCGGCTGTAGACGCGAACAGGACTGGGATGAACAGTGCAAACACTCACTCACTCACTCACACTCACACTCACACACACACGGTGAGGAGAAGAGGAGGTGAGCGTGTTGAAGAGACGAGTCGTCGTCATTGAGCCTGAGTGCTGTCTTTGGTAGGCGGTCGATTGTGTAGTTTCTAACCGTGCGCACAGAGACGACAGGAAACCATGCCACGCCGCCTCGCTAACATTCAATGCAGCCTCATCCATTACATTTCAATTAGTAAGACACAAACCGGAGAAACAAACTGTTTTTCTATGATCCAAAAGGCACCATGAGTCAATACAGATATACAAACATGACAAAAGAGAAAATAATCACTTAAACAACCTGAATGAGATTACCATCTTAGCCTTTAAAATGAAAGTAGTTTTTTTTCTCTTTTATAAACGCTGCAAATCTTTCCGCTTCATAAATATACACCCACTGCACCCATAACAGTAATTCTATTGAAATTTAGCATTAAATCGGCTTTGAAGAAACTTTGTGTGAAACATGCCAGACTTGGGTTTGGTCAATTATCCCCATCCTACCAGCAGGGGGCGCAATACGACTTCCTTTAGCTCCTCTGTCGCTCTTCAACTCGAAAACATCTACTTTTCCCCCAAAAATGGAAAATTAGCAGTGATAAAAAAAATAAAAAATTTTAAACACTCATCCACGTACAAGAATCACTGCTGTGAAAAGGGAAATATCTGCTATAGCCTGGTCCCTCATGGGCTCATCTTGTATCAACATCTCAGAAATAAAAAGTAAGTTGGTTCCCTCTGGACTTACTTGTTGCTTTTGAATAGGTGCAGGTTCCTCTGACTAAAGCTATATGCTGGGTAACTGAGATTACATGTGTGTATATGTGTGGTGAAGGTGCCTGAATACACGGGTCAGTAACATGAACTCTGTCAAGAACACGTCATGCCATATTTCAGCCCAAAACCAAGAAAAATGTTATTTAAAGAAAACAAAGACTTTCTGAAGCATCACGGCTGCATTACTTTTAGGAAAATATTGCATATTTTTTTAATTTGCAAAAAAAAAATCTCACTGTAATCACTGCAATAAATATGATATAGAAAAAGTCATGGTACTAGTTGCAGTACTGCCTTTATGGTGATTGAAATAATTGTTCTATGGTAATATGGGGGAGAATAAAAATACTGTATTATCAAAATAGGAATGAGAATCATCACAAACTACAAGAGAAATAAAAGTCTAAATATCTGACACAAATTAGATATTAAAGAAAAAAAAACATGCTTAAATGGACAGTTCACACTCCCTCGTGCCATTTCAAACCTGCAAAACATCTTCAGTGGAACGTAAAAGATTATGTTTTGAAGTTCTAGTGTTGGTTCCCATTAAAATACAATGAAAATCAACGGAAGATGAAAACTGTTCAACAGTCAGTCGTCAATTTCGATATGTTCCACAGAACAGACAGGTTTAGAATTGGCTTTATTTCTGGGTGAACTCCCCCTTTAATTACCATGAAATTGTGTTAATACAGATCTAACCTGTTCTAAATACAGGCTTTATTATCCATTTTTTTTGGTTTTGCTGCTTTTAATTTTGGGTTGAATTATGCGAGATGTTTTTGCTAGATTCATTCATGTACTTGTTCATCACAGCGACCCAGAACACTGAAAGAGGCATATGTGATTGACAGCTACATCATCAACAGCATCATCATCCTCAGTATCTGTGCATCACTTGCCACCTTACATTCATCTGTTGACTTTCTGAACCATATCCAAGTTTTAGACCAACTAGAAGCACAGACCAACAGGTCTTAACAAAACCTGTTAATCAAACTGTAACCTTTGGTCAACTTTCCAAAAACCCCAAGGCACAACGTGCCAGTGACCGGTGTAAAAAGTGGCGCTGCTCCTCCAACATTAACAATTGACCATCAGACCAGGACATTAAAATCTCCATGTGGCCCTCGAAGAAGAACAAAAAAAATAAAATCTTCAATTCAGTGTGCAATCCTTGGTAATAAAGTGGGCGCTGAGGTTAGCTGTGAAAGCATTTTGGGTGAAGTCGACCCATCTGGTTATATCTCGGTTTGAATGCAGGCGTTGCGCACAGGGCTAGCTGGCTGAGGAAGGTTGTTATTGCGTTCTTTAGGCGAGCTCTGGCCCGCATCAGCCGCACACATTAAACTCACATTCTCCTCTGCAATGTAGCACAGAGGGCGCTCTGCTGCCCCATCGGGGGAGATTGGGGCTACCATAGCTTGAGGGAGGCTCCCAGAAGCAGGACAGTTTTCCAGCCGGTCGTTCTCAACTTCAGGAAGAGGGCTGACCGCTCCACCTGTGTTGGGATGACGGATGTGAGACTCGTAGCAGGTAGGTCTGCAGGCATCCAGGTCAGAGCAGCTGAACTCTGAGAAGTGGCTGGAGTGCGAGTCGGCCACAGACGGAAGGCTGCCGCTCAGAGAAGGAGAGTCTAGTTCGCTGGAGTTGGTGCTGCGGCGCTCCAGCAGCTGTGCGTCCATGTCTTCACGCGTCTCATTAATCTTGGTTCCTCCGCTCTTTTTGCGCAGCTTTCCTTTACTCTTCTTGCCAGATGATGAAGATGAGGTGGAGGATGACTCCTTGGTCCAGCGAGAAGTAACGCATTTGCCATCGTGGAGACAGCCAGAAGGGCAAGCGCTGGCCCCGGGGCCTCCGCTGCTGCCATCATCCATGCTGCTGCTGCCGCTGTGGTGCCGGAGCTTCCCTTTTTTAGATTCCACATCAACCTGCACCTCCACACTGTTGCCATCTCTGCTCCAAAATAAATAAGCCATTAATTAAAACTTGGCTTTCTACAACCCTAATAAACTGTTTCACTGAACTGTGCTTGTAAACTACCATTAGATTTGTTCAACAGACCTGTCCATAGGCAAGTAGGCGTTGAGAATGGATCCAGCCATTGCTTTGGTGCTAGCGTTGTCACTGATTGTCCCCAGACTGACAGTACCAGACTCTCCACTCAGACTGCAACGCTCCTTTTGAACATCAGCTTGAACCTCCAATCTGAGAGACACAAGCAGCACTGTTAAAGCACAGCCACACCAAACCTGAATGCATTTATAAAAGTTCCTGTAATGTAATTTGTCTGTTCAGATCAAAGCCCTGTTTCCACCTGGTTTTAAAGTCTTTGTTCACCCAAAAATAAAAATACTGTTATTAGTTTGTCACCCCCATCTTGTTCCAATTCCCTGAGATCTTTGTAACACAAATTAAGATATATTAGATGAAATCCGAGAGCTCTGAGATTGTCTCTGGATTGTTGCTTTCTATGGAGGATAAGGAATCTCTCGGATTTAACCTGCAATACAATAGTTTGTGTACTGAAGATGAGCTAAGGTCTCAGGAGATTAGAACAACATGACAGTGTGTAATTAATAGCAGAAATTTCATTTTTGGGTGAACAAACCCTATGAGTTATCATAGTTTAACCCTTTGAACAAACCCTATGAGTTGCAGCTGGAAGGGCATCTGCCACATAAGACGCACGCAAAAGTAATTGGTGGTTCATTCTGCTGCTTCGACTCCTGATGTAGCAGAAACTAAAGGCTGATTTATACTTCTGCATCAAGTGCACGTGGATGTTTAAAACCAGCATTCCTATTCGCATACCCTCCGCCATGGCTGGGGCAGACCCTGACGCGCACCTCTCAAAAATGTACGCTCTGTGTTTGGTTGGCTTGATAGCATTGACAAGTGTGGGGAGGACTGAGAGACACGGGGGAGGAGCGAGCCCGATAGAATGAGTGTTTAACAAGTGTCGAGTCCCGTGGAGGAGCTCCAGAGAGACACATTTCTTTTGTGTTAACTTTATGATTAAAGTTGTTGCACGTCCACAGGTTTCTGAATGAGGCAATTTGAGCTACTTGTACAGTAAGGTATCATTGCAGGTATTTCCAATGTAAACATCAACAAAGCAACTCAACATAAGGAACATAAAAATATAGAAACCCCACTGCTAGCTAGTGTTCTTGTCAGATCAACACAAACAGAAGTATAAATGCAAGGCATGCACCATATGTTAAAGCAATAACTCAACGCAGAAGTATAATTCAGCCTTTAGCCAAAGTAAAAAAAGTGAGTATCTATGAAATCATACTTGCAAAGTAGTACATAGTACATCACAATATAAATACAATTCAATGACATTTATTGAACAATAAAGCACAAATTAACCTGTGGACAGGTGTCACTGACCTGTTGAAGCAGTTGACCATGGCACTTCCTGACAAGCTGCCAGTGATGCTGGCTCCAGCAAGGGCCATGGTGCTGGCGTTCTCACTCAGGTTGTCTCTCATTGCTCCGATATGCTCCATGTGGCTCCCGCTGGCACTCAGACTGCCCGTCAAACCCCCTACACTGCCCTCGCCAATGCTGGGGTTTTGCCTGGTCTCTGCTACTGAAGTGGTGTCTGTTGAGATATAAAGGGAACATTACAGTCATTCATAAAGGTTTGAAGCATGATGGAAAGACAATCTGCAAGAACAGAACTATATAAAATAGGAATGTCACAGTATTTGGCAAATATTAAGCAGGTAAATTAAAAATAGAATGTTGCACAATCAAATCACAGTATGTACTAGTGTCTGTGAATAATACATTTAAATATAAAAATGTCTCCATTGGAAAATTTTATGTCATTAACATTTATTAAAATGTTAAAGAACACTGCATTGCATATATACTGTTTGAGTTCATGATTTAAATGTAATTTCCTTATGTAAATTTTATTTTAAACATATTTAAAAAAGAAAAAGAACTCCATTTATAATAATAAAATCTCCATTTCATGCAGATTATTTTTGATTAAATTAATTAGACATTTTTTTGATTACTACAAATGTCTGGATTTATAAAAAGAATCCAGAAATATGCAGAAAACTTTACATAAGTCAAGCTTGTTTCTAAATCTATTTTCCTCCAGCACACACTGCACATCAGAACAAAAGTTGCTTGTTCCAAGCGTTAACCCAGCTTTGCAGGAATTATTTGGCGTTTGACAAATTAAGCTACTTGATCCCTGAGTATCAGCAATTATGTATGGATAGGGATAAACTCAAGGTCTTTACACATTTATTCTGGTCCCTGAATATGGTTCGCCTTCACTCTGAGTCTAGTGAGACCCGTATTACCCGGTAAATCTAACACAATCTAGCGCACTCCAGGAAGTGCACACTTCACACATTTGCATTAAAGATGAACAGGCAGAGTGAAAGTGTGAAATGTGATAGACGAATCCTGAGGGAGTGACAGTCAAGACAGAACCTGTGAATAAGAGACTGGCACAGAGAAGAACGGACTCTAAAGGCTTTTTAAACAGCATGTGACATTGAGATTTAGAAATGTGTTAAGAACAGCCGTGATTTTGCCTTCAGTGAGATACACTTACCAGTCACAGCAGCTCCAGTGCCAGGGTTCATGTCATTCTCGTCATCAAACTCGATGCGCACACCTTTACCATTGCCTGCAGACACGCCGCAACCACCGCTGCGGCACAAAGAGATGGGCACCACACCATAGACGTATGCCAACATAATGGGCACTCCTATTCCTGCACAGACACACCATATAATTGTTACGCAACCACTGCTACACAAGACATCTTGTCTTACCTATCTTTAGAAATTAACAATCAGATTTGCATATGCTGAAGGAAATACCAGGACTTGTTCCGTAACAAAATAGCAATGTAAAACCCTGTTCACCCCAAAGACATAACTTTTATTGATATTTAGAATCTATATTTATATTTAGCGTTTTTGTATTTATGTTTTGCATTTGTGTGTACATTGCAATGAGATTAGCAATAGCAATAGAATGTAATTGATAAAGTATCTCGGCATAGTGTATTTCATATTTAAGTATATGTTCTGCAAAACGTACATTTTTACTTCACTACATCCAAAAGCATAACATTATACTTCTAAAACATTTCTTAAAAGACATGTTGTTTCTTATTATTTTGAGCTGTAGAAATAGTCAAGATATTATAGTAGAATATAAAAACATAGAATGAGCATATTGTTTTTAGTTAAACTGTTCAATTAATTTGCAAAGACACTGAATGATTTGGTCATTAGGACTGATCTGACTGCATTTCTTCTGGAGGGTCCTCAAACATCAGTTAACAGTTAACTGAATAAAATGGTCAATTCTGAGCTCAAAAAGATGACTTAAAAGTAGTTCACCCAAAAATAATTTACTCCCCTTCATGTGGTTTTAAACCTTTTGACTTTCTTTTCTTCAGAGTTTTTTTCTTCTGTTGAATACAAAGGAGTATTTTGAAGAATGCTGGTTAATGATACCCACTCATTCTGTTGTAAGAAACTATGGAATTTACTATGGAAGTCACTATGTAAAGTCAATAACTCCCAGCAACCAGCATACTTCATTATTATATCTTTCTTTTGTGAAAGAAACAAACAGGTTTGGAACAAGTGAAGGGTGAGTAAACGATGAAATTTAAATTTTAAGGTTAACTACCCCTTTAAGAGCATTCAGAACCAGTGACACCAAAGTGAAAAATGTATGACTTGTTGCAAATTAAAATTAGATTGAAGCCATGAATGCCTGTGATCTGCTTAACACACACACACACACTTGTGTTAATTAGTAGTAACAATTAGCACAAGATGAGCTTTGGTAATAAAATACAACATGTTTAAAATCTTTAACTATATTCTCTTTTAATGCTCAAGTACAATTTAAGTAATTTTTTTAAGAAATATTTTTACCTTTTTTTTTACTTAAAAAAAAAACTTTTATCTATAACTTTACAAACGTACTTGGTTTGTGTAGTTTATAAAACAATGCATTTTTTATGATGAATATTATGTTAAAGCAAAAGGTATTTATATCTACAAAAAATTTAACCAAATTAATTGCATGTAATACTTTGGGTTATGAGTTTAAAACAAACAGATTAGGTGTTTTCATAAGAGTACAAAATGCTACTAATAAAAAAATATATATATTAATAATAATAATAATAAAAAAATTCCACTTACCAACAGTAACAGCAGCAACCACTGGAGACACAATGACAGACAAAGTCACTCCGCCGGCTATGACAAGGTTCCTCTTGTGCTTGGAGATGTCTTTCCCTTCATAACGGTTATGAATCTGAATCAGGCAGATTCAAAAAATTAGTGATTAAAAGCATCTCTCTGCCAGCACACTGCTCATTCACATTCATTATTTCTACTAAAACTCCGCTTTTGGTTACTTATAATGCTAACATAACATTTCGCTCGATTATCTGACAAGTACCTTGAAGATTAAAAAAGGCTGATAAAGTGTGTGATAAGACATGCAGGTCGTCACATTTAACATTCACACAGCTGTTTGAATCCAGGTCAGATAAACAGACCATTATGACAATCCCTTCATAATGAAATTCAGACTGAACGGCACATATCTGAAGTGTTATTAATCATTGTACAAGTGACCCAGTTTGCAGTGGGTTAATCTGGCTCAGAGACAGGCTGCATATTAAAGAGGATCTATTATGCGAAATTCACTTTTACATGATGTTTGAATGCCGATGAGTATGCACAATCAGTCTATCAATGCTAGAAATCCAATCACTGTTTTTTATAGAGCCAATAAATATTTTCTGAAACACACTTGTTCAGGTTTCACCCTACTATGATGTCAAAATCCAAAATAAGTTGCCACTGGTTTCCTTGAGATTTTCCAAGAGGGTATTAAATATTTTGTATACATATCTTGCTTATTTCAATATATAAGTAAAATAAGATCTGCGGCAAACATAACCTGACAAAAGGTGCTCTACAATAAACCAGACAACCAAATTGGAAACATGAATTTAAAGTTCTGATGTATATTTTATAATCTATGTGTATTAATGTGTACAGGACTCCAACTCTATGCCAAAGGTCAAATTCCCTGACTTCAACTAAAAAGCTGAATTTCCATGACCTATAAGGAATAAAAAAGCAGGTAGCTATTGTGTGGAGCAGTCTCTCTAGAATTTAGCGATTCTGCAGTCGCTGAATTTAATGCAAAATCAAGCAAATAGAACAATTTATAGGAGCTTGCATTTTTTTTATTGCAGATACCTAGTTGTCAAAGATACAGCATGGTGATGCAGAATTTTAGGCATTTGACCTGCTTTAGACACATCATGTGACTCACAAAGCTCATTCAACCAAAGCATATTTGAGTACATTCATTTTATTCAATGCTAAAATTTGATATTTGAATGAGTTTAAACGCTATTTTGAAGAGATTTAAAAGAGTTTTGATAATTTAGAGTCATTCATATAATAAATATAATGTAGTAGGCTTCATATGGTTAAGAGGTCAACATTTTTGTCTTTGTTTCTCTCAATGTTGCAATGGTTCTTGAGGCCAACAAATTGGAACTAAGATGTTTAAATGAGTGTATATTTTCACCTCAAAAAACAAGATATGGCACAAATATTGTGACACATTTTAAAAAAGAAATTTTAGGCCAAAAAAAAAAAATTCCTACAAAACCCAGAAGGGACTGGTTGAGCACTGTGCAGACAAAAACAGCCACAGACAGTATTTTAAAGCGCCCCTATTATGCATTATAAAAGGTCATAATTTGGTTTTGGGAGTCTCTAACACCAGGCTAATATGCATGCAAGGTCAAAAAACACTTTAAGTATCTTATAATATGCATTGATTTTTACATAATTATCACAACAACTGATTTATGATATGATTTGTTCAGCAATTCATTTGTTCTCAAACCCCCTCTTAGCACGATGCTAATCTGCGATGATGGGTCCGATGACCCAGTCTGTTGCGATTGGTCGACTGCATTCAGCGCAAAACAGAGAGAAATGCCCAGCACAGCTTTTATCAACATTGTTGAAGTAGCAGTGCAGAGTATATGTGTGAGCTCAATGCAGGAGTGCATTAAAGCAATGCAGTTTAACACCATATTGCTCTATTCTTAAATCAAGTAAAAACAACCCCACACATTCAGTATTAATCAACACAGTTGGCAAAAGCTGAATTATTTTGAAACTTGACTGCCACACGCATGTAGGAACAGCTGATGGCCATAGCAATGACAAACTTCAGAGGATTGCGAGCTCACAAACGCATTTAATTCGATAAAGAAATCAGCATGCGTCACATTTTCAACGTGGCTTTACACCCGATATGCGAATATAAAGGAGTTAACCAGATACACTACAAGCCGTGGAACGATTACAAGAAAGAAAAAACACAATTAAATACATATTTTGCAAGCTAGAGAAAACAAGGAGGCAACCATTTTAGTCGCACTTACTTACACTTGTGAATTTAGGGAAAAAACTGGTTCATGAACGGTCAGAGTTTGACAGGAACTTTTGTCAGTACACAAAGTTCCATACATCAATAGTCTTTTCTAATCCTTACTTTAACAAACGACCAATGAATCCCCCATTGCAGGGTAGGTTATTGTAATAATCACCAGAACGTTCACTCAATGTTCACTCATAAAATTCAATTCATCTTTATTTGTATAGCGCTTATACAATGTAGATTGTGTCAAAGCAGCTTCACATGGAAGTTTATAGTGAATTGAAACAGTGTCAGTTCAGTTTTCAGTGTTTAAGTTCAGTTCAGTTTAGCTCAGTTCAGTGTGGTTTAATAATCACTACTGAGAGTCCAAACACTGAAGAGCAATTTTTTATCGATGCGCAGCTCTACAGATCCCGAACCATGCAAGCCAGTGGCGACAGCGGCGAGGAAAAAACTTCACCAATTGGCGAAAGCGAAGAATTTAAAAAACCTCGAGAGAAACCAGACTCAGTTGGGCACGACCATTTCTCCTATGGCCAAACGTCTTGTGCAGAGCTGCAGTTTAGGCGCAGTAGCTGGACCTCAGCGAAGACACGTCTGTCCTTAGAGCATCACAGGAATCAGTCTCATGCTCTCCATCATGACCACCACAGCAGCAGCTCAGGATACAGCCTCATCTTCAAGTCATGATCAATCCCACACACACTTGCACTCCGCTAGTGTTTGAAGAGAAAGGCGCGTTCATGTTTTACCGGATCAAGCACTTCATATTTGTTTTGTGTCTACATTGATACGAACAGGCAAAAGATCCGAACGAACAACGAATCATTTTAACAACTCTAAGTCGACTTTAAAAAATATATATATATATTTTTAAACCAGGTACACTTTCATATTTAAACATCAACTGGATGTTTTCATTGACTAAGAGCTGTGATACACACTACGGAAGGTAATTTTCAAAAACCCATAATAGGGACTCTTTAACAAGTACAACCTGGTGCCTGCATTTGCTTGCCAGCAGTGGGAAAAAGCCCAACCATAATGATTAACCAAATTTATGAAATAACCTGATTAACACAGTATAGAAAATAGTAAAAATCCTTTTGATAAATGGAAATTATGGGATTTTGAAATGACAAACGAAAATATTCTATCAAATAAAATTTATAAAATACCATGACTTTCAATGTCTAGAAGAGACCTTTTAAAATTCCATTATATTCCAGAAATTCCATGACCCCTGTGATCCCCATGTTTAACTAGACAAAATGTGTTGGGATGTGGGCTTATGCAGTTTCTGTTGTAGAGCAAAACATTTAAGTATACATGAGTTATGGTTACCACAGACCTTATTTTGCTAATTAATTGAAAGCCCTCATTACAAAACCCCAGAGGAAAATCTCAAAGGAACCTGCAGCAAATTACCCCTGAGACTTATGCAACATGGCACAACAGGTCCCCTTTAGCTCGCACAATACCAAACCCTTTATGCAGGACATAAAATTGTGTAACATGACTTTCATTTTGACATCCAAATCTCCAATCTGCTAATAAAGTTAAGAATAGCGTTCGTCAAATTGATGTTAACGTGCTGGCAACAGCTTCTAACTGGGTTTATAAAAGCAACAGTGTTTTTCTAGTCAGACAAAAAGAAAGCCCTTATTATCTTGTAGTCATGACAAAAGAATTCAGAGAAACTGGTTTACAAAAGGAGCTGTCACAGGAAATGTTGTCGGATTAAAAGAAATCAACCGATGTGTATTTTTCCTCAATTTAGCCTACGACATGAGCCAGCGAGTTGACAGCCCAATTTAGGTTGATAATGCAGAATTTGTAATGGTTGTCTAATGATTAAAAAAAAAAAAAAAAGTCCATGATTGCCAAGACAGTTTGGCATTCATGAAAGGTTTATTAATAGAGCATTGTAGTTGTTAAATTAAAACCTGAAAGACCAAAGCTCTTTTGTGTTTTCATGTTTTTTTTCCCAAATTGTCATCAAAATAAAGTTTGCTGTAAATGTACAATTCAAATTATACAATATTAATAAAAAATTTTTTAAGCTGCTAGATTATTGTACAATCTTTAACTACAGTGCCTTTACATTGTAAAACAAAACGTTACACTGCATGTTTGTTTTAGGAGTCTGTTTAACTTTGAATAGCCATGGTTTAAAAAGACTGCATGATAAATACATTATTTTTTAAGGCTGCACAACCTATTAAAATCATATCACAACATGACTTCATGTAATCGGCAAATCTCAAATGCCAATTTATTCAATTTAAATACAAAATAAGAGCATGCAATTTATGCACTGCAGGACAGGTTTGCTTTAAAAATATATATATATTAAAATGCAAAAAAAGCCACATTTTTAAAATAGTAGTTATAGTACATAATATTAGATTTTTCTAGTGTAACTGCAACTTGTGGTTAAAGTAATTTGTTTTACAATCATAATAACATTTAACATATTAACCGTAGTAATACAGTCTAGGAAATCAAAATGGAAAGAGATTAAAGTCTAACAAAGACGCTTTCTTTTAGATTAATGTTTTTAGATTTTCTTTATAAAAATGCCTGCAATCACTAATTCTAACAATCTTAGAGCCAGTCAGAGCACCTAATATTTTTTTTTTATCCAATTAAAACAAGTTATCTAATTAAATGCCTGATCTAATCTCTTAAAGGTGCAGTATGTAAGTTTGACACCCAGTGGTTGAACCAGGTATTGCACTCCTGGATCAAAATAAACTGGTTGCCAGATTGAGGAAAGGAGCGAGTGATTTAAGTTCTAAATAAAAGCAACAACGCGATAGTAATATTTTCCATATCAAAAAAGTTTGTCAAAACCACCACCTCAAATTGATATATTAGAAACTGTTTCTATTTCTCACAGGTGAACAACAGAAAACTATAACAATGATCACCTCAGGTAAATCTCATGTGCTTTATTTAGTGCTAAATGCTAACAATGCCATTTTACATGATATTTATTATTATATACTGAAAGCAGCAGCAGCTAGTTCACTTCAGATCTTTAAAAAATAAACTGTTTGAAACTGAACTTTAGAAACTAAACATGCGATTCAGCATCTACATTTAATATGCTGATGTATATTTAATTTTTAATGTTAAAGAGGGCTAATGTGTATGAAATAGATTATAAACCTTACCATTTCGTGAGTGAGTGCATATTCTGCGCTTGTGAATGACTTGATTTTTTTTTTATGTTTATTGTGGACAATCAATTGAGTACAATCTTACAGCATTTCAAGGTACAATTGAATCTCAATATGTGACCTTAAGTGGTATACAATTTACATACATTATTGTCAGGTGTATTAACTACACTGTAGTACTCAAATTTTGTAAATTATAAAATGAAAATAAAATAAAATAAGAAAAAAATAAATAAATGTAAGCATTATTTACATCCAGGGTGAGAACGCATGACACAATACAATTCCTTCCAGAATAATCTCAACTGTCCATCTTCGTTATACACATGGGGATGTCACACAATACAATATGAATATGTATAACTATATACATGTGTACACAGTATATATTTATCTATCAGATCAACATCTATTCGTTTATAGCAACAAAGTCAGGTCTTCTAACTAAAATATATTCAACCCATTTCCTCCATTTTCCCAGGAATATATCCTACTTTAAGTTGACGACAAAAGTGATTTTTTTCCCATTGTGTAGATCTCAATAGTTGCATCTATCCAGTTACTTAAGGTTGGTCTCTCTTGCTGTAGCCATTTGCGTGTGATTGCTTTTTTGCTGGCTGCCATGAGAGCGCGCTTAAGATATTTATTGTCTGCCGTTACTGTATCTCGATCCACACAGCCAAAATATAACAACTTAGTTTCTAGAGGTATATCTATTTCAAATATATGTTCAAAAGCCTCATGTATTTCTTTCCAATATTCTTAAATATACAAACATTCCCAAAATATATGATAATAGTTTGCTTTATTACATCCGCAGTTACACCTACATTTTCGACACTTGTTGGTATATTTGACTGTTTTTCCAACAGTATTCTTTCCAGTTTAATGAATGTGTTGATTTCCATTGAAATTCCCATATATTTGTCTACTCTTCATCAGTAAAGGTTGTTCCACTTTCTGTCTCCCATTTTTCTTTTAAGTAGTTTGTGGAATGTGTTTTTACACTTCTAAGACTCTTATATATCAGAGAGACTTTTTTTTACTTTATACCTGATGTGTGCGCTTTTTTAATTGAATCCATCAATGGATTCTGATTGTCTTCAAGTTTTCCTTTTATTTTCTGATCATAATAATTTCCACCTGGAGATGCCTATAAAAATTCTGATTTTCAAGTAGAAAATTGTCCTTTAATTGTTGAAAGCTTAAAATATCTCATTTTTTGATGGTCCTAAAGGAGGAAATTCCCTTGTTTGCCCATAATTTAAATCTGTTATCTAATCTGTTTGGTGTAAAATCAGAATCATAAGCAATCCATTTTAAAACTGTACAATATTTCAGCAAGTGTATTTAAAATTCTGTTGTGTTTCGTCTGGTGCAAACAGTTAAATTGCTTATCACTGTGTATCTCGTCATGAAGCATGTTGTTAGGACATGTGGTTTCAATGTAACCTGCTCACCTAATGTTTACGTTCGTATATCATTTGCTAATTAATAACCTCATGTGGAACTGAATCGGTCTCATTTTAGAGTCTACTGTCCACCAAAGGTCGAATTTCGGTCACAGACGCATGCTTTCATTGCCTTTCTGAATGAATCAATGAAATACGCAGTTTCCCACCAAGGTAACCCGGAGTGCTGAAATATAATTGGCTAAACTGGCATTGGGCGGGTTAAAACAACATAAACATAGACAGTGTTCCAGCACGGAAAAGACATTTTCAAAGCAGAATATCTGACTTCAGCATTGTTTTTCAGTTAAAAAATTATGTTCACTTAGCATGTTTCTTAAATATCTGCAAACATATTATGGTATTTTTATGCTTTAGAAGAGTCAAAAACTTACATACAGCACCTTTAAAATTACTTCATAATATTATTTTTATCTTTATTATTTTAAAATGGCAAATGTACATAAAATCAGAATATTGCAATGTCAGCTTTTTCAATATCAAGCAGCATCAGTTTTCTGTCATCCAGAACGTTTAAAAGCCAGTTGCAATATATTCTTGATTGTCTAAAACTTAGTAACGCCTCTATTGAAGATTGTCAGCTTGCGTAATGAGTTTAGCATCAAGTAGTATAGTTATAAGACTTTAAAAGGTTTCAGAAAGTTACAGCTTCTCTCAGTCCTAGGTGAAAATTTCTATTGGCACTATGCAGACACTTACTATAGCAACCAATACAAACACACCAATTATGTTTGATAAAATATGTCGAAACAATGGGTTTGAAAATGATATTAAATATTATGCAGTTTCCCAGTGATGGGTTGTGGCTGGAAGGGCATCCACTGAGTAAAAAATATGCTGGATAAGTTGGTGGTTTATTCCGCTGTGGCGACCCCAGATTAATAAAGGGACTAAGCCGAAAAGGAAATGAATGAATGAATGAATATTAGGCAATACAAGATTAATCAAAGTCACAGTGCTTTCAATTACACTTCACCCTTCATTCCAAATAATTAAAGACTTGGCCACTCACCTTTCTTCCGACATACACCGGTATCCCAATGATCATTGCGGGTATGGCAATGCCTGCAATCAGTGCAATGCCAACCGGAGCTCCCACTAGCGTGCCCAACTGCCATAGGATTTTCTTCTTCCTGCTCCAGGGCTTCTTACCCCAGAATGTGCATCCCGAAGGACTGCCAGAAACAGAAATCAAACTTAAAAATAGCACAATTAGCATCAAATTTAGCACAAAAAAAATACATCACACGGCTCTATTTTGTGAACACTGCAGTGGTGTCCCGCTCACTGACCTTAAGTAGTGCAGGTCAGAGATCTCCTTCATACACAGCCAGCAAAACTCACAGCCGCACACCGCGCAGGTCATGTGATTACAGCTCCCATCATTCATCTTAATGATGTAGGCCGCACAGCGGGGACATGGCTTAATGTCGTCAGCTTAGGACAAACAAAACAGTAAAGAGCACTGTTTGCTGAAATGACGCAAGATGTTTTCAGCTTAGGTTTGATCATTTTGTACAAAACACAGTTTGTGATTTTACACAAGACCCCTTACTGTTTAAGACCATATTTGAAACCCCCCCCCCAGATGTTCATGATATTACTGATTGTACCAAGCAGATACTTTTTTGGTAACACTTTAAAATAATGGTTACTGCTTGTTAAAGTATTTACTAACATGAACAAAAAAAATGAATACATTTATTACATTATTTATTCATCTTTATTAATATTTGTAAATTAAAGTTGTTCACTGTTAGTTTCTGTTAACTCACAGTAAATATAAACTAACACTAACAAGAACAACTTACAATTTTAATAATGTATCAGTAAATGTTAAATTCTGAAAAATAAATGCTGTACAAGATTCTTCATACTTGGTTCATTTCAATAAATACCTTAACAAACATTAACTAATGGACCATTATTTTAAAGTGTTAACCATATTTTTAAAGTTGTGAATTTTCAGAAAATAGAAATGACCGAGCCAGTGTTTTTTAATAATGACCTAGAACTTGGCAACTGATCATAAATAATTGAACCCTCCAAAATTTCTTGACAAACAAGAATATCTAAATATTGTACCAATGTTTTCACCACTGCAAGAGTCAAATTAAATTAATCTGAAAGTGCAATAAGGCTTAGTGCCTTTATCAAATCGCAAACTAATACTCCATCTTGTGTGGGGTTAACAATGTGTTTCAGCTAATTTATTTGTACAACTAGGGCTGGGCGATAAAATCGGTATCTGTATTTATTGACCGAACACCACAATAATAATAATAAAAAAATTTTGGTATGGCATTTCGGTATAAAGGCTATAGTTTGATTAAAATGTGGCTGCTGAGTGAGCGCCTTGGAAGGACTGCCAATAAGCTTAAAGTGTAAGCTTGTCATTTCCAACGGAGGTGCACATTTCCAGGTATACCTAGTTGAAAAACATCTGAACTTTTCTGAATGCCATGAGCGCACCACGGTTCATGCAAGTAGAACCAACCAATCTGCTTTACACTTTGTATGTGATATACACCTTTCAGTAATATCCGCAGACTAATTACCTCAGACAAACAGCACATCCAAAAACTGCAGTGCTTTTTACTTTTCTCCATAAACTATCAGAGCTCCAGCAAGGGTTTGTCCTTTCGTTACCTTTTCTTTTGTCTAAGAAAACGCTTGATAGAAATGGTAGCCTTATGAGAGACACCAGGGGAGCGCAAGCACAAAGTGCATTGAAAATAGTCAAGGAATCCATGCATCGCAATTGTCACTTTAGGTCAAAATAACAACACACGCAACAATAAGTGCCATATAGCAGCAGTGAGGAGATTGTAAATATATAAGAATGTAAGAATGTCATCAGAGTGGCTATTTTGTTTCTTTTCTTGTGCATCCCAGCCACTAGCACCCCATCTGAAAGATTTTTTTAGCATAAGGAGTAATATAGTCTTTCAACTTCACAATTTGTAATGTTGCAGTATGTATCTGAATAATGATGGTTGGTTCCTTTACTTGAAAGCTCAGATTTGAACATCATAATTTGTGTTGTTGACAGAGTTTGAGGTTTACTGTATCATTATTATTCACACCTTAATAGTTTACTTTGTCCGGTTTTACGCTTCACAATTGCAATTACTTTGTAACATTAATTAATTAAGTTTAAGAGTCTCTTTAACACTAATGTTTATTTTATTAGAGATCAAATTATTTGTAAAAATATTTTTGTTTTTGACTATTAAAACTATGTCTTAGTAATGTTTGTATTAATAAATGAATAAAGTGGTTAAATAACAAAAAAATCCTAATATTCCTAAATGTATTGGTAAAAAAATGTTCAATAATTATCAATATCGAATGATATGAAACATATCATGATACTTTTTTTGAAATATCACCCAGCCCTATGTGCAACATTTCCAATATTTTACAGACAGATGCTTACAGTGATTTTCTACAAAATAATAGGTTTATCTTTTGCAAGAGAATAGATGAAAAGTATAATCCTGTTCCTACTGTAGCATAAAATATAATTTTATGACGTGTATATATATCCCACTTATCTGTATATACATGTATATTATTACGTGCAGTTAAAAAATTAAATATTATACAGGGGTCACACTCTTCAAAACACAAACTTGCATGGTTTTCTCAGGTGTTTTAATCACATAGACAACCAATAACAAACCAAACTCTAGCTCTGCATCAAAAGCTCTAGTGTGAAAATGAGTCTAGTTCACAGATCCACTGCAGTACTGGATTGGATTTGAGGTCCATGTGAAAACAAAATGTACACTGTTTATATTGCTAACCCACAACTTTAGGTTAACAGTTAATTAGTGTAAGTTCCACACACACACACAAATTTTTTTTTTTTATCAATGTCTGACAATTAGCTTCTGCGTTGGAGTGGCGAACACTGGACGTCAGTTTGACGGCTTCAGCCACACAATTCTTAACCATGCCTCTCTTATTGTTAGTTTGCTATAAGGAGATATGCAAAAAGAAAACTCCGCCCCTACTAAATGGTCAATACATGCGTGTGGTTTGTGTGTGTTTGTTACCAGCAGCGCCGCTCTCCTGGCTGTAGCTGAGTGAGGATGATCTGAAGGGTCTCAGCCGCAGACTCTGGGCTCTCTGCTGTCGAGCGGCGTCACAGGTCTGATTTGGGTGCCACAGCTGTTTACAGTGGTAACAGAACTCAGTCCCGCAGCCGTCACGACCACAAGTGATCTTTGGACAGCTGGCACAACCGAAGGCAATGACCGCATACCTGTCAAATCAAACAGATAAATACTTCTCACAACCATGCACTACAAAAGGTCCATGATCTCATGGTTATCTGAGGTCACCCATCTATCAAAAACATCTTTATTTAGATTTATTAGCAAAGAAAACATCCATTACAGCTATTTTTATTAATACTTCTGTTTTTTTCCTTTATCCAAAACAAATATGCCATGTCATGTCACTGCAGCTATCTGCCTAAGAAAAGTAGATGAGCTCTTTTTGGTCAATGTAGATTAACTGCCCTGCTAATCTGAACTGACGGCATCATCCATTACAGCAGCCAATGGCCACTGTGACCCAATCATTATTAATGAGAACCTATTAAGCTGCAAATTGTGCTTGTCTGCAGAGCTAATGATCGTTACAAGTCACAAGGGGCAGATCGAAAAATCAGAAAGACGACAGTAACAGGATCGCTATACTAAGTGTTGTGTGTTAGACGGAAAAGCTGAATAAGAGTCTTCGATGAAAGTCATTATGATGCGATAAAAGAACAGCAGAAGATAAAATAGAGCTTTAGTATGGACAACTGGACTAGTGAGAAAAAAATAGAGCTCAAAGAGTTATGTTTGAATATCACAGACATAATTACACAATTAATTTTCATACAAAAGATGCTAAAACTGTTGTGCAAAGCAGTTATCATTTGGGTCAACTGTTTGTTTTCCTCTAGAGAAAATCCTTCTTGACACCTGACTTCGGCTTTTGTCATTGGAGTTGCCCATATTTCTACAGGAGTCTGAGTGTGTACAAGTAAACATGATGCTGGAGATTTGAGACGCCCCTCGTCTGATCTACAATGAACACTAACAAAAGGCAGCAATGTCAAAAGAAAAATAGTGACAGCACAAGAACTAAAAGTCTAACAGGATTTCTCCTCCGAAACACAAAGAAAGCCCTGTATGTGCCACACAGCATGAAACATGGCACAAAAGCCTTTCCGCTCAACACAGAATAGCTTTAAACAACATTTGTCTTCCAAGACAGCAGACCCTCAGCCAAGCCTGTGGTGCAACAATGCAGAATCAATGCAACTCTCACTGTCTGCTGTTCACGATAACTTTTAATGTCTGACCAACAGAAAGTCTTTTACAACAGTAAGACCAGATTACAATTTAGCTTAACTTCTTTATACATATTTGCTTCTTTATATTTATTTGTGATATAGGGGACTTTTTTAGTAGAACATTTGTGCAGTTCTTTAAAAAAAGTAGTTCCAAAACTATTTGTAATCTTATTTCACCATTACGTTTACTGAGTTTGCTTTAAAATGTACTTGATTTTTGAAAACCAAGATATGCTAAAGGATCAATCCAAAAAGAAACAGATTATCAACAAATGTCTTTCCAAACAGAATAAAAACTTGTTAATTAGGAGAAATGAGGATACTATACTAGTGAGTTTATTTAAAAATCCAAGTTTATCAATTTAAATGGATTAAAAGAAAAATACCTTAAATGAATTTTTTTTAGTTTTGTTGCAGTTATGTCTGGCATCTTCAACTTGTGGAAAACAGTGATTTAATAAAGACACTGTTTCAGTATAAAAATGGTTAATTACATTTCAGCATTGATGGACTGAAACAAACTTTTGAACAAAGTTTGCAGCTATTGCAATCACTCTCTGACTGGTCTTCTGGACTATCTTTCTCAAACTTGTCAAACCCCTCATATGACACAATCAGTATACCGCAAGTATGGATTAGGCATGGGATGATAACCGTTTTCAGGGTATACCACGGTTTTAAAAAAGTCAAGGTTTTAAAACAGTCAGTTTTCCGCTATACTGTTATGCACAAGTATGATTTTTTTTTTTATTTACATTTTTTTTGTTTTTGGTTTTAGGACAACAGTATTTCTAGTAGAAAAGATCTCCAAAGATGTCGTTTTAAATTGTAAAGAAATCAGTGTGTTTGAAGCTAATGAAGACAGCAGAAGTCAATAATTCACTTTAATCATTTAGCCTGACATGTTTACTATAACAAAATATTATAAATGTTTCTCAAAATAAAATATATTGTGTTCAAAGGGGAAATTTTATTTAATCTTTTTTACCTAGACATTTAAAAAGAATATATATTAGAGCAATAATCACAATACTGCAAATAATGTGATGTTTTTATCCAAGGTTATCATACCGTCAGAATCTTATACCGGCCCATGCCTAGTGTGGATGCCAACAAAACTAGTGCATGCCCAGTGAGTTTAAATGGTCACGCATCTTGCATTGTAGGCTTACTATTTTTCTGAAACGCCAGTCCAGACGAGGAGCATTTTTAATCTAAAAGACTTTAAAAAAAAAAAAAAAAAAATCTAAAATGTTGTTACACTAAATTGTCGTTGTTTGAACACCTTTTTTTCTGGTTCATGTGCATCTGATGTCTATCCCTCAATCACAAATGTTTTCAGCAACACACAAACATTTTTTTAATCCATGAAAATAAGGAATAAGGAATTGGTAACCAGATTGTGAAATTTTTGCTACTTGAAACAAATAGGTTGCATTATGCTGCATTCACACCAGACGCGGAAGAAGCATCAAGCGTGAATGATTTGCATGTTAAGTCAATGCAAAGGTGCGAATAAACATCCTGCGGCCCGATACGCACGAATGGCAAGATACGCACAAATGACGCAGATTGCGCGAATGGCACGGCGCAAATTTAGCGTTTTGCGCGTTTGACTTCAAAAATCTGAACTTCTGTAGACATTGGCGCCACGTTAACCAATCAGGAGCTTGCTCTTGTGGGGGAGTGATTATGACGTAGCGCCTGTTGTTGGTGTCCCGGGGGAAAATCGTCCTGCCTACACAGACAACAGTTCATAAAACTGGGCTCAGCTCGTCAAAATCCGCTTCATTCGCGCATCAAATCCGCTTTAGAACAGATGCGGATTCGCGTCATAGGTAGGGCTTCTGTCTGCCCGGTGACTGTAGCTTTGTTGCTAAATGGCTAACATGAAATTTATTGGAAAAAAACTGTATATTTGTGCTGTATGAAGGCTGAAAAACAGCATCGATTCGTTTGGAGCAGTGTCTTCACCAGTGTCAGTCCACTAGATCCTTTCAGAGATCCTGTGAGCTCAGAAACTCCTCCAGAAACTTAACCTGGATGATGGAAGCATTTAGCGGTGCTTCTGACTGAGCCGAGCCCAGTTTGATGATATGCTGTCGGTGTAGGCAGGAAGATTTTTCCCCAGGACACCAACAACAGGTGCTACGTCATAATTACACCCCCACAAGAGCAAGCTCCCGATTGGTTAACGTAGAATGTCAGCAGAAGTTAAGTTTTTGAATTAGAGCGATTCTCGTGTTAAGCACGCAAAACGCTCAATTCACCCCACGCCATTTGCACCACCCCATTCGCGTGTCGCGAATCACGCCGCAGGATGTCTTTTCGCGCTTTTGCATTGACTTAACATGTAATGGTTACATGTTAAGTCTTTTTGACACCTTTTTGACAGGGTACTAAACACGAGAAAGGGTACCAAAAGGCGGAGCTAGATGCAGAGCTGAACGCTATTGGTTTACAGAGATATGTCACAAGCTCACGCAACAAGCCAGACTGAAAACAAAGAAGCTGCCATGTTTTAATACACAGCCGAGTGATTACAGCTTAATTATATATACATATAATAACGAGCCCTGTTCGACACGGGCTCAAATGAACATTGTTGTTGTTTTGATGAACAGCCACAGAGCCAAAAAGAAGAGCAGATTTTACCATGTCCCGTAGTTGTTTACGAGCCAGTCTGAAACGAGAATGGTTTCTCTTTCTTGCTTGCGCTCACCGTGCGTCTACATTTGAAATAAACTTTGAGCTGATGAAATAACATGCACTTGATTATTGATGTGCTGTTGAAACCTGATTCTGTCAGAAACTGACAAACGCGAGAGTGACTCATGAAAAAACTAAAGGAGATGCAGAAAACAAAAGGATTACATAATTTTTTCAGCAAACATGAACAAACTGCCATGTTTAACTATTATTATCACCTTTTGGACTATTATGAACTCGGAATGATGGAATTACATTCTAACAAGAGGCTACACGTGCCGCTCAAGATTAAAGACACATTTAATCATGAGAGATTTGCACAGACTATGGGCTCTATTTCGTGTTGTTTTGAACCTAAATATGGACTAAATGTATGCTGTGTGTAGTTTTTCTGTAAGTGGTAACATCGGAGACTGTTGCATTTATTTATTTATTTAGTCATTGATCTGCAGTTATAATCAACTCATGTTCATAGAAAAGTTAGTAATAAACATTTATACACCAGTATTTATGTGTGTAAAGCATCTGTTTTGTGAGAAGTGCTTCTCATATGATATGCGAGTGACCCGTACAGCTTTACTTTAGACATTTTCTCGAGCGAAAATGATGTCGACTGCAACTTTCTGTCGTACACCACGCCCCCCAAAAGGGTACCATTGCGCAGCATAATACTTGCAATTTTATTAAGTAAAACATTATCCTTTTTGAAAAAAGACTACCATTTAATGTAATTAAATGTATTACTGGTGCTTGAGCATCACTTGGCATCTGCAAGTAGCCATAACCCCCCATCTGATTTTTCTCAAAGGGGGGAGGTGGTACAAAAATTGATGTAGCCAATTAATACTGTTGATAATTATCTATGTAGGAAAAACCCTAAGTGTGTAAACACCAGTGGTGTAAAGAGTACTGAAAAATCATACTTAAGTAAAATTACTTGCCTAAAAATGTAGTACGAGTAAAAGTATCTGTTTTAAATATTCAAGTATGAGTAAAAAGTAGACCTTTCAAAAGTACAGAGTAGTCAAGTATGAGTATTACACTGTAAAAAGCTGATGCATTCACATGTAATTTGTGGGTGTGTGTAAACATAACATTTTGTTGTGCATTTAGTCATTGCCCAGCAGGCACACAATGTCATAAGACGTTAATATTAGGTTAGATTTAGACTGGGATATCAGGTGACCAAAATTCAATGTCTCGCCAGCGTCTAAGGATGACGTTATTTTGATGCCTAATAATGACGTCAAATGACATTGATATTTGGTCGATTTTAGATTGTGTTAGAAAGTGACCAAAATCCAACGCCAAGCCAACATCTTAAACCAACGTCAAATTAATGTCAGATACTGACATTTATTCGTAAGGTATATCCAACGTCTAATAGACGTTATAGTGGTAACGTCCACACAACGTCAAGCTGTAATATCATTTGACGTTGATATTTGGTTGCTTTTAGGTTGGCATCGTCTGCCTGACATTGGGTTTGGATGTAAACCCGATTTTCATTACCAAACAAAACGCAACGTCCCCACGATGTTGGGCTACAACGTCAATCTGAAACACATTTTTAAAACTACTTAGTAAATTACAATTCCTGAGTAAAACTACTCAATTACAGTAGTCTGAGTATTTGTAATTTGTTACTTTATACCACTGGTAAACACACATGGAACACTTCTTCAGGTACCACTAATCAAGTTCCAGAAATCTATGATTTCACTCAATAGATTTAATTGCAACTTAATGTGACATGTTAACTACTTCTCCTTTTCTGCATTAAGGTTTTAAACACACATAAAAAAGTACCTAGGAAAACCACCTAATCTTTCTGTTATACACACAACAGACATATCCTGTGCATTGACGGGTTCAATGTTGCCACCTGAGAAAATAAGCCAGTGCAAAAAATTACTAAGGAAATAAGAAAGCAGGCAGCTTAAAAGGTCATGTTATCATTAAAACACAGGGCACAGCATGACAAGATATGCTGCCAGCCTCTCCACCATTCTGATAAAAGACTCAATTCAAACCGACAGTGTCACCGGTGTCAGACTTCCAAAAGCGCTGATCCCAACACAATACTGTGCCACTGGCTTGTGCCAACTTCAGATGACGCCCCAGAAAGATCTGGCTCAGAGTCAGAGAACAGCAAATAGTAAAAAGCTGAATTTCTGACCAATATCATAGTGCAAATAAAACCTCCCTGGTCCCTGTTGTACACTTATTGATATATCATTTCCCCAACAAATTAAATAGGTACATTTATTTTTAATTACAATTCATCATTTTAAAATTGAAATTCTATTCACTACTTCAATATCCTTGTTGAATAAAAGGAATCTTCCTACTCAAAATAACATCTCTGTTTCCACAAAAAATATGAACCGCTTCCAACACTAATAACATGAGACTGGTGCATTCATAATTTACATGATCACAAGAATTAAGACGAGCTTTACTAGTTAAAAGCTTGATTATAGCAGTGAATGTAAATGTGCATATCGACACTGATAGTCAATTAAAAGCCGCTGTTTATACTTGCTCACACATTCATACAAAATGACCTCTACCACTTCTATGGCTCAAATGCCAAAACAAACAGCCAACAAACAAGCAAATAGACACACATGCAGATATAGCAGCTGTGGAAACACAAAGCAGCTGTGGCAACAGCACAGCCATGCAGTTAAAAAACCAGAGCAGCCATTTAAACCAAACCAGGGGGGAAAAAAGTAATGGAAACTCCCATCATGCTGCTAAAGCAACAAGATTTTAGCATTGTGTGGTACTGATGGTGGAACGTAGTGCTATCACACGTGATCTACCAAGCATTTATGTTATATAATTTCATTTATTTAGCTTCAGTTATGTTCATTATTATAGGCAGTGTTTTTTTATCATTAATGAATGTTATAAAATAAATAATGAATGTAAGAATAACCCTGTATATAATAATAATAATAATAATAATAATAATAATAATAATAATAATAATAATAATAATACATATTTAAAAAGTTGACTTGCACAAAATCCAAAAAACTTTATTACATTATTATTTCATTACTTTATTTCAGTTAACATTCAAATGTATGTCATCCTCAATTGGCTTTCACTAATGTACTACTATAATAAAAACTGAAAAACTATATAGTCAATGTGGACAAAAAATAATAAAACAAAACACAAATTACTACAAATGTTCGCATTTACTGTGCCTTTCATTAGATGTTAGTTTTTTATATATATATATTTCCTTTTGTAAATTTGGCTTAGTTCAACTGGAGTTCAATAATCAAAAGTGAAAGTGAATTCATAACAAATATAGGAAAAAAAAGTAAATGCTTTTCTAAACGTTCTATTCCTAAATCCAGTAAAAAAAAAAAAAGATATCAGTTTTCAAACTGCACTACTTTTCCCATATTTTAATTAAAGGTACAGTAGGTAGTCTGCCAAAATGCTAACCGGTTAGCATATTTTTAAAACACAGTGCCTCCCCCTGCCGTCCAAAGCCACGCCTCCTGAAACACAAACACCTTAAAGATGACAGTAGACAATCCACTACTAGATAATATCGTTCACCTGTTAAAAAAAAACTATTATATATTTACTTATAATATTATAATATTATATACTATTATTATAGTTGTTATTAAAAACTATTATATCTAGCACGTTTTCAGTATTGCAGCAAGCAAAACTTATCATAATGTGCAATACTTCATGCATGCAAGGATCGCTGGTCTCACATCTCACACGCTTTGTCCTAAAGCAACTACTGTATGCTTGGTGTCTAGCCGGGAGGGGTGCAGGAATTACACCTATTACTAAGCCATACTTGCATGCTATTTCAGACAGAATATCCAAAGTAGCATGGTAAACCACGAAAAATAAATGAGAAATGTGAATATAAAAAAACAACTTCACCTCAGTAAAGCAGGCTAGGCGGAAAAGTGCTATTTACTTATGTTTTATTGTTTAACTAAATAAAAATCTACATTATCAATGCAGTAAAAGGTCCCTTATGAAACTGAAAATAGTCACATCAAGTAGGGATGCTCATTTTGGTTTATTTTACCAACCGACAACTGCAGCTCGTTAACCGAATATTAACCGTTAACAGATAAATATTAAAATATTATTTAATAAAAAAAATTGAGGTTTCTATTTTGTGAAACATTAAATATTTTAAAATACTGATTTATTTTAACATGCGAACAGTAGCATACAGAACATAACAGAACATTTTCACGCACCTGCAGTGTTTCCAGCAGCATAGAAAAAAGAATAAACTAAATAAAAATAATAAAATAAAAATGCCTGCCCTAGATATTTTTCACCTAAATGACCAATTTAGATTACAAAACGAAAACATTGACTGAATCCTTTAAGAACTGGCATTTGCTGATTTTTCCAATCATGTTTTTTTCATCTGTCATATAAAAATATCAGGCTATTAAATTGATCCCTCTACTGAAATTATGCATTTGATTAATGCTTCGTTGTTATGTCACAAAACCCCTTTTAACATTATAATAGAAGTCATTAGTATAAAGATTGTCATAATGACTTATTTCCTCCGTCTCACTCGCAATCAGCATCTGCATCAGCGCTGGTTTGTGTCAAATCTTCTGTCAAACTGTGACTAGAAATATTCTTCTTTAATTTTGTTTCTTTGACAAAATACGCCTGTAGGCACATGTGGTTGCATGTGTTACCATCCCGCAAGTTAACAAATATTTGTTGCACATCAGGGGCCGATCACAGCGAACACGCTTTTCCGTTCCAAAAATGTGAGGCACACCGCACCACACTGCCTTTTATGTTGACAAGAAAAAAAGAAGTGCGGTGCTCTTTTTTATGTCACTGTAGGAAACAACTGAATTAGCTGGGCTATTGTGCGCAAGTGTTGCTGTCCCTGTTGTTATAATTGTAATATATAGAATAACATTGTGATATCCATGATTTGTAAAGTAATACGCCTACAGCTCTGGCTAACTTGAAACTGCAACCACAAGTTTCTCCTCCATCATTAAAAAAGTATCCGTCATCCTGACAACACAAATACTGCAGGCACCTTAACAGAAACCCTGCTCTGCTTTCATTTGATTGAATGAAAAAGACGCGACTGACGTAACGCACTATTACGCTCAGGGTTGAGTTATTTCAACCGTGAGCACACAGCACGCAGCAGCATGACGTGAGGTGCACAGGGCGCATAAGCAGCGTGCAAAACAGTTAATAAACCATTAAAAAAATGCCCTTCTCATTGTAAAAAGCGTGTTCGGTGATCGGCCCCTTATGCAGCCAAACTTTAAAAATATATAAAATTATATTTTTAAATTGTTTAACTGATACCATTAATCGGTTACACATGCACCCTTTCGGTTAACGGTTAATCAGTTATCTTGAGCATCCCTAACATCAAGCTTTCGCCAGAAGATTTCAGTGGCTGAACAACACTTCTGTGTATATAACCCATTCGTAAAGCAACAAAATCTACATAAGCTTTAAATGACTAAAATAGTTTTAAAACAGAACATTACCTGTCTAAAAGACATACTTCAACCATGGTGTCATCCTTCCTCCAGTGTGCAAAAATTAATTCCAAAATTGATTCAGGATTTTAAAAAGTTGATTCAGCATTTGTTTTTACCAGTGTGACAGTGTGAACAGAGATGCGCAGTTGTACAAATCTACATTTGCTGACAGACAGTTTGGGCTACTTAGCAGTATTATGATTAATATCGGTCCGTCTCATGCCTTACCCAGAATATAAAAATACATATAAATACATTTAGATCATTTACTTGAACCATTACTATTGGAATGTGAAGAGACTTTCAACCAGCACATCAAAAATGTTTCTAAAGACAATCACCTACTGCACCTTTAATTACAATGTAAAAGATTCTATTTTTTTTATTTAGTGATTTTATTAATAATTAGTTTCATTAATTCTTTAAATTTTTTAAAATCTTACCCATACCAAGAAAAAAAAAACGTGGATGACTTGCATGCATTTAAAACATTATTATTAGTTTTCCTTTAATGTGCACTTACCCGCAGTCTGGAGCAGGGCACCATCGGCAGTCAGGGTCCGCCACCAGCCAGCGGCGCAGCATGAACTCTTCATACTTCTCCATAAGCACCCGATCATTGAGTATCATCCGAATGTCATGGGGGTTAAAGCGCTCTGAGCACTCTGGGCAGCTGATGTTCACCCTGCTCTCGGATATCTCGATGCGAAGATACTGTCGAAGGCAGTCGGCACACGATCGGTGGTGGCATGTCATGATGTCAGGAAAGCGGTCTCTGGTGTGGCGCAGCAGGCACAGTGGACACTCCAGCAGCTCAGAGGTGGAGGCTGAGGACGAGGAGCATGAAGACGAGGTGTAGGCCACACCGGCCGCAGAAAGAGCCGAAGTGTGATCCTGCTGCTGGCACATTTCCGAGTGCACGCTCTCCACGCTGGCAATGCCATCCACTCCGGCGGCTAGTGTCCGTGACTTGCGTGATTTGGGATCCCCGCAACGACGGCGAAACAGTGAGCGGAGCGAGATACGCCGTTTTTTAGGAGTCTTCCGTACAGAGGGTAGACTGACGGACGAGGCGGCGGAGGGAAGGTCCCTCTCGGACCCCTGCTGCTGCTGATGCAAACTCATCTCTCCAAAGGAGGCACTGTGGTTTCCAAAGGACTGGAAAGGGTCTACAGGAAGGGCAGGGGAGGAAGAGGAGGAGGGTGAGGGAGGGGAGAGAGAGGGAAGGGGGGACAGGGTTTTCAGAGGGGAGCGTGAGGTGTTAAGACATGGTGGTGAACGCTCTGCAAGCTGCTCTCTTGAGCCAGGCAGCTCAGGTTGGGACACACGTGTCAGTTTGGAGTCACCAGGCTGGATCTCGACCTGATCTGTGAGAAAATCAAAAACACACCCGAGTTAGACAAGACTGCACATCTTACTCGGTGAAAGACAGATGATCTAAAATAGCTCATGTTGATTCTACCCTTATTTCTATATGACGGCATACATATGAATACAATCATTAAACTTTACATGCAACCATCTGCAGTTTGAAGAATTAACAAAATGGTTATTTTATCAGATCACGATACATAAAAAAATTAAAGGGCCCATGAAATTAAAACCCATGAACCTTTTTAGATATAACCATCAGTATGTTAGTTTTAAGAATGTCTATAAGCTAGTGTACCAAAATAGTGACAAAAAAGCAGTTTAAGAAATAAGCCTGATATAAACACCCAAAGCTTGCCACTTCTACCTACATGAATTACTGTTGTTTTTTTCACGTCACCTCATACTTCAGTTTCTCATCAAATATTGACCAATCAAAGGCTTTCTAGTATCTGACATGGCCCACCCCCTTCTCACTTGCTTTTCATTTGATACGCTTGAGCTCAACCACTCTCACTGGCAGAGCAGTGATAAAAACAAACCACTATTGTTTTTTTTGTTTGTTTTTTTATAAGGGGAAGAGCTACTCTATTTTAAAGCACTTCATGGGACCTTTAAAAGGACACCTATTTTAACCCTTTTTCAAGATTTAAAGGGCCATGAAATCCCCCGTGAGAGAAATCGCTGGAGAAAACTCTACTAATGAAATGTTTTATACCGCACGACAAAAAAAAATCCTCCATTTTTTTTATTATAGATTTGTCAGTCTATAATATTGTACTATAATATTGTAGTGATATTAACATACAGTAAACTTAGTAACTAAATCATTTTGACTATGGTATGTCTTTAAACACTGAAAGAGCACTGCTGACGATACAAACTAACTTGCCATCTGTATGAACAAACAACGGGCACTGCTCTCACACTTACTAAATCTGTAGACACAGGACAATCAATACAAACTGAAGCCGTGTCTCTTTTAAAAGGAGATGAGCGGCAAATCTGGATTTCATCATTTCCAGATGAGAAAAGCTCTTGGGCAAAAATTTTCCTTACAAACGTATTTCTGTCACGTGTCGCGTGCACTGTAATCCACACGTGAGTGCAACTGCTCTCTCATAGCGGGAAATGAAAACAAAACCTTCGTTGCAGCACAATAATAAATGCAGGAGCACAATAATAAATGCAACACTGACGACCTACGTCTCTAAATTCTCGTTCTTTCACTTGTTTTGGCAATACAATGTGGCACCTGTCGTCTGAACACTGTAGCAGGTAAAACAGTCTTCAAAGCTATCATGCATATTAATGAAGTTGCACCGCATACACAATAGAGTGCGCTGACTGGTTTGAACCAAGTCTTTCTCATGAATTAGTGCCGCACACTCTGAGACGTCACGATGTACTCGCAGGTACAGACATCCACTCTCCACGCTGGACTACACGCAAGTATCTAATCGCCGTGAAGCAGCTTCAAAAATTTGTTTAAAACCGGAAGAACAAATTTGCTCAAAACAGCGCAAAAACAACAATTTTTCACTTTAGTGTTTATAGCAGCGTGGGACAAATATGACTGTCAACAGCTCAAAAATGTGCTTTGGTGTTTCGTGACCCTTTAAGATACAACCATCATAGCAATAATAAGACCATTGCTATGAAGGGTGTAGCTTCTCCTGCTGCATCTCACACATACGCAGCACAGTGTCAGACAAGAATGACGCAGATCTCCCTAGGAGTGAGAACTTTCCCAACAGTTATTTGATGTATTTGTTGTGGAGTATCAAATAAAACAATTTTTTTTTACTGTCTTTATTACAAACATGCACTGTTTTAGAAACGTTGTAAAAGTTGTGAAACTCATTCTTGAGGTGCTGCTGATCATAGAGAGCTGAAAAAATCGTTTAAAGGGAAAATAAAGCACTCAGTCAAGTTTACTTTATTTTGTACATTGGATTCCACTTTAATGAAAATATATTAAACAAACTCGATTAATGTAACCATTTAGCAGAAAACGACATGTTTTACTATAGATTTTAGACCTAGGGCGCCGCCATCTTGGAATGTTGCTGTGTCTGATGTCACAGGGTTGGTTACGTTCAGTCAGCTGAACAGATACAATAGAGGAGATGGACTGAAAACGGAGACTGGAAAGCCTAATTTAACCCAATGTGTGAAGGTGTAGACGTGGAACTGCTGCAAATACAAGCATCAGATGTGTGTCTAATATAAAAATATATATTTATTCTATTTTTCTTTTTTCCCCTTTTAATTACAGATAATGTTATGTGCTTTGATTCACTCTCTGTATTACGCTGCCTGAGTATTTGTAGAATTTGAAGACTTGATGTCATTCGCTATGGTTAATGATGTGCGGCTCGCATTGACAGGTGAAACTGATCTACCTGCTTACACTGTAGACACGAGGGCACAGCTCCGATTCATATCGTTATCTCCTGGTGTCTTTGTGGTGTTTTTTTCATATGGTAAAACAGACGCAAACAACTCTGAAATTGTACTTTGCTGTTGCTTGCTACTAGATTTGAGTGTCACTGACAATACTTTCAGTTGACTTTAGCAAACAACTCCTCACATAGTAGCCTGTGGTGCTGTTTTTTTCTATTGTGGACATTCCACATAGTTTGGTTGCACAATTCTGATTGGCCAGAATGAAAGTGCACTCACTCAATTGGCTAGCAAGTCTGTCACACACAGGCGGCAGTCATGCATTTGCTCTGGGTGGAGGAAGATAAATAATATTTCATATTGCAGCTTCTTGCGAAAAAAAAAAAAAAAATCACCTTTTCAAATTGTGATTGCGATTCAATTTTGATTAAATCGCACAGCTCTAGTTGCTGACTAGGGATGTTAACGATTACTCGATCATCGATTAATTGTCGATAAACCTTTAATCGATAGAGCTTATCGATGACCGATTAAGCATGGACATTTAAAGGATAAGATATGCTTTGCGCTGCGAGACACTTATTCGCTTTACACATTACATAATCAAGTGTGTGCAATTTACATGACCTTTTGGAGTCACTCTCTTGACATTGCATATTGGGCAATGCATAAAACCTGCAGAGATCTCGGTTATATTTACAGGTGCTGTTGTTAATCTGCAGGTCTGGTATGAAAAATAGGTTGCATGATATTTGAGTATGGGTGGGTCACGCATGGATGAGATCATTGGTTATGCAAACTTTAACTGTTTTTTCTAAAACATTAAAGTGTTTTAAGCAATCTTGACAGACGGGCACAAATATGCTTTCATAAAAAAAAAAAAAAAAAAAAAAAAAAAAAAAAAAAAAAAAAAAAAAATCGCTCGTCACGGCCAGACATGCGGTAAACATCTCCGTTCTTACAGGTTTCTGAGTTCTCTCATCAATCACTTTCAGTCTGGGGAATATGTTCAGTGCTGCGAATTTTGTTAAGCCTGTCCTTCCTCATTGTGGTCAAATTACTTGATTTAAATGGAGGATATTGTGTATTGAGGATATAGGCAATTATATCGCAGAGAGTTGAGACCCATGACGACTTTAAAGACGATATAGCCTAGCTTGTTTCGCATTATAGATTACATATTTTAATTACATTATTAAATAAAATGAACAGCATAATTATTTTTAATCATCATCAAATAATTTGACAGCTTCAGCTGTTCACATCAACATCACTTGGCCGGCACTTTCGGACTTCAGCACCACGCATCTTTAGCATGAATTGAAATAAACTTTCCTTCCTAAAGGAAAAAATACAATAATTTTTAAAATTCCAAGGCAATTATAGTCATGTATTCGCAATTTCACATTAATCAGCATGTGAAAAATTTATTATTTCCATTGCGCTCTCTCTCTCTCTCTCTCTCGCAGCAATTGACGCGCGCTGCACGTGAGAGCACTACCATACACAGCCACATCTCATAGCACATTAATTTGCAACTCTGTTGCATAAAAATAAAAGGCTCAATAACTAAATTTAATTAAACAAATTAAATAAATTTTTTTGTAAAAATGAAACTACAGAAAAAAGAAAATGAAAAGAACTGAAACCAGCTCAAATGTTCTGTTCTGGAATAACAGGTGTTGCAATCGAATTAATTTGATGGAATGATAAACACAGACATGTGCATATTTCAAAAATCTGCCTATTCATTTAATTAAATAGGTTAGGCTTATATTTATTTATATATTAAAAATCATATAATTAATATATATATATATATATATATATATATTTCTGTGTGTATATATAGTCTAAATTACCATTCGTTTTGGCTTTAACGAATTA
>CAIGQZ010004625.1:20182624-20206359 GCA_903798205.1 Danio tinwini
TGTGTGTGTGTCTGTCTGTGTGTGTGTCTGTCTGTGTGTGTGTCTGTGTTTTCAGCAGACGTAGGGCTGTTCAGAAATGCTTGGTAAAACGCCAGTTTGGATGTGGATCATTTTCGTTCTAAAACGGCATTTTAAAACTAAGCTGTATCTGTGTAAACGGGGTCTGAGTGTGTGTTTGTCACGAGTGCGTTTGCAACGGGGGCGGAGCGGAGGATCGGTGATGCAGCCTCGTCTATCAACCCAACCCTTATAGCGTTTAAACCAAAGTGGAGCCACACGTCAGCTCTAAAAGCTGGAGGCACCTTTATATTTTTTTGCCATGCTCACTCTTGCTTAGTTCTGATACCGTACTACTTAGCGTTTTGTTGATTGCGAGTTAGGGACATCTACAGGAGCGGAAAAAGAGGTCATTTGGCACAACTTGAATCGATACTTGAGGTTGGACTATCGATACACTATCGTAAAAGAAATTGCGATAGTTAGATGTATCGATAATTTTAGACAGCCCTAATTTATATTATATGCATTTTGCAGCAGTACCGCTAATAACGGCATGGAACCATTAAACCACTCGAAGTCACCATCAAATCCTGTCCCGCGCCGCACTGTTGCAGAGTTTTTTAGCTGTAAGAGCTCAGTAATTTGCATTGGCTTAAATTATTTTCTAAGATAAAACAATGCAAATTAAGTAGATTATTAAATAGGTTTTTAAAAATCAGCCGAAAGTTTAGGCCTATTAAATGCGTTTAAAAATGGTTAAATAAATGAGCATATTAGAAACCTAACACTGCTGCGCCCCCATATCGTGTCGGCGATCTCACAGGGGGACGATATGGCAATCTGAAAATGTCTTATATTGCCCAACACTAGCCGTGAGATAGCATTGGTCTGTCATAGCCTTTATGGTTTGTTCTTCACTGAAGCTTTAACAGAAGCGTGTGCCACATGTTCACCTCTGACGCATTCAGCCTGTAGCCTAGTTTTTTTTTTTTTACATATAATGTTGCATTACTTAAAATGTCTTATTTTTTATTTTCATAGTTTATATAGCTATACAATTAATGCTTAGCTTATTTCGTTGTGACGATTAAGCAATAATCATAATGCATTGCATATTCGGCTCATTCTTCAGTAGCCTAGATTCATATGCATTTTATTAACAGATGGTTTATAAGGATTAACGATTAATCAATTAATTGATCGTTAATTTAAATGATCATCGATCACGGGATTTTGTAGAAACGGACATCCCTATTGCGGACATATTTTAATTCTCAAACATATTATAAGCCTATATGTGATAGATTATGAAATGTTTCAAAAACGTAAAACGGTAAGTTCCCTGACTGTATACTAGACATGGGACGATAACTGGTTTCAAGGTTTACCATGGTTTGGAAAAGAAATTCGTTATATAATCCAAAATTCTGTTATATCGTTTCTAAGGTATATACGCGCTTTTGTTTTTTACGACCATTTATTTTAGTTTTTTTTAGGGCAACAGTATCAAAAGGACCCTCCAAATCAAAAGCTACTGGTCAGCCTACAATTCAGAGTGGCTTAATTTATATACAAAGAAATATATCCAAAGATGCCTTCTCGAGTTGTAAAGAAATCTGTGTTTTTGATACTAAAGATCAGAAGCCAATAATTTATTTTAATTATTTAGCCTGACTAGTTTAAAATAAAAAATATTTTAAATAAAATATATTGTGTTCATTAGGGGGAAAAGTAGTTGTTTTTACCAAGACATTTAAAAAGGACTTATTTTAGAGCAGTAATCACTTTACAGTGTTACCGTGAAATCGTGATATTTTTATCCAAGATTATCATACCGACAGAACCTTATACCGGCCCATGCATGCCTACTGTATACACAATTACAGGGCTACCTATAAATGTATTGCTTTTTTAAATTAAATGTTAGGAAAAGGTGTGGATTATGAAATAAATCTATACATATCCCAGCTCAATGTATTTCCAGTGTTCAGCTCATAAATTTCATGCAAACAGCAAGTTTAAAAGTTGAAATTGACTCCTGCTGTCTGAAAAACACATTAAAACACTGCCAAGAAGTTTTCTGGAGAAGCACTGACTCAGTGGAAAAGTTGATGAAAGGCTGAAAACAGCATATTCAAAGTAATGAAACAATTACAAGATGACTGCAGAACCACTTTCCAATAGGAAGTGACATCACTGATGCTGTACCAAGAAAGAAAAAACTTCTGCATGCCAGTGGAAGCCACAGAAACCAGGAGGGTAAGAAACTCGACACATTAGAACAGTGTGTGCAAAGAAAGAGAACGAGGATCCTTCCCGTCCTCTGCATATACATTTTCCTCTCGCCCTGCCTGCAGGTCTTTTACAAATACACTAGAGAGACTGTAGTCTACAAACACATCTGTTCTGTCTGAAAAACTGCTGAGAGCTCCAGTTTCAGACCTCAGCAGCACAGATGAATCAAAGTGTGAAATGGCCTTTTACTAAAAAGATGTGGATGTAGTCCTTAGATGAAAGAAGAGTCCAATTGATCAAATATCTGCTGCAGAACACAGATCAGAAAGATACTGCAGGTTAAACACACCATATTGTGGGGACAGCAAGATACTTAAGCATATAAAACGATTTTGAAGAGCATGTCATTAAGTGTGAACATTTCAGATTTGAAGGTATAGGAAGAGATCAATGTCAAACGAATAAGCACGCAGATATGAGGAAGTGACACGAGTCATATAAGCTTCCCAAAAATGTTGTATGCTTGTGTGTCACATGAGAGATCATAGAAATAGCAGGTAAGGTGTTTTCCACACTCTGACCTCATTGGAAGTTTGCATTAGATGTTTCTCTCTCTCTTGTGATCTAAGACTCTGTTCTGACTCCAAGTCATACCAGAAATACTTTAACCTCATTGTGCAAATACAAACTCACTTTCCAGCTGGATTTTTTTTCTTTTCACACTTGCAATTTAAAAACACACTAGAGGATTTGCTCGTGTGTTTGATGGAAAGAGATAGTCAGCCAAACGAGTCCCACTTTACGGTCAGTGACATGTTTGTTTCCAGGTATTGCATAAAGAATTGTGATGCACATTCCCGCAGAAACAATTGCTCTGCCCACAATATTTTTCAGAAACACATGCTGGATTTGTATACTAAATAGAAATTAAAATAAGGCCTAAAGCATGTCCTAAAACATTGCATGTTATTATGATTATTCTAAAAGCACCTGGATGTTTAGGGAACTATGAAATCAGTTAAAATTTTCCCCATAGTCTGTTTTTTCTGCATTCAAATTTTGTAGAATTAAATTAAATGATTAATCTATACATTTTATTTTAATCAATTTGAATAGAGTCTTCCGGTTAGCAATGAGATGAAGTAAATAGGTATTTTTCCCTGCTGAGTTTTGTTTATTCACTTAAAAACCCTGTTCTTTTTCAACTAATTACAAAAAATAGCTAAACGACTTATAAACAACACTATTTATAAAGGATGGCATCTAAATCCGCAAAAAAACATCCAAGAAAGAAGCTAACACAAAAGCAGAAACACCCGCGGCAACAGGTGAAGTGAACATGGTGGCTTTGTCAGATTTGCTTGAAGATTACAGAACGGCCAGTGATATCAACATTGGAAGTGAAACTTGACTGTGTCCATGTTCGGATACCGTGGCTTGTACATAGACTGCCTCGCTAGAATCCCATGCGGAGTCGTTGGATGAGCGTGTGGAATGGCTAGAAGCTTTTCTCTCAGCAGTAACGAAGAGCAACGCAAAGATAATCAATTTGAGTTATGAAACTGAACATTTAACTATTACAATTACGCAAAAGCAAAAGGGACTAAGCCAAAAAGAAAATGAATGAATTACGCAATGCAGCAACCTTAAAATCAATTTTTTGTTCTGAAAAGTGGGTTGTGATCCACTTTTTGAAAAAAAAGTAGGCCTACGGTTGTGCGCCTACTTATTTTAAATAATTGTAGGTATCATTGTTATTAGCTTTGTTACCAAACACCTCATGGGTATTTATTACAAGGCAAAAGAGATGGCATGTATTCATGTTAGAGGTGTGAACCTACACTGGACTCACTTTAGTTTAATTCGATATCTTGGTGCATCACGGTGCATTGACGATGCTTTCCATACATAATTAGACTTTTTATTCACAACACAAGAACTTTTTTTTTTATAAAACCTATAAATATATTACTATTAATACTATTTGTAATACAATTTTGTCCTTTAATACAAGCAGTAAAATAGATGAACTGTACCTTTAGAAAACACTCTTTTTGAATGTATCAAACAAAACTGAGCATTTATTGCTGTGCCTTCTTTAGTGTCAATGAAAGACTTTCCAGCAAATTCACAAGCAGTTAAACTGTGCATTATTATCTACCTTTTAAGTTGTTGGAGCGTTGTAAATACTCACCCTCGCCTCCTTCGCCATAGTATTCTACTGCGGCATCGCGCATAGGAGATAAATGACGTCAGTACATAATAACCGGTTATGATTATTACTGAACCGATATCGAATTGTCCCCGTCTGCATCGCGGTGCACTAAAGAAACAATTAATTTTGACACCCCTAATTCATGTATACATAAACCCACACACGGCCTAAGTGCCTTTGCACACGTTAAAGTGTAAATCATTGTGTGCATCTAAACTACATGGCATACCACATTGTTGTCCAGTCAAAACACACGTAAAGACATGTATGAGCCCTTGAGACAAATGCCATGGCAAGCAGATAACGTTCAAGAAAGATAAAATGCCATTAACAACCATTCTAGATGCTCCTCAAGTTTGGTGTGCATTGCGTTCCCAACACAACAAACATTAAGTGCCAGATAACATCTGCACTATGGGTTTAGTCTTGTCTTGATAACATGTATGTGCAAACAGCTCCTGCTCATTTTAAATAAAAATGTCCTGCTTGAGTCAAAACAAAATAGAAGTCTAAGAAAGAAATAAAAGCAATTCTGAGAGCTACAATGCAAAACAGCGGACACACTGTTAAACATTCCCAAAACACACCTACCTCATCCAACCAGTGTGGTATGCTGTTTAGACACATCATATCAACATTACTTAAATATTACCGGTTAATCAAGCACAATTTCATGCTTGATTTTCTCAGTGACTACAACGACTATAATCTAAGGTGTCCGTTTTTTGAAACCTTTGATCAAAGACTACTATATGAACTACTAAACGAGATATAAGTAAGTCTCATTGGGGTTCTGAGAATCATTCTATTTTATTAGCATAACAAATACAATTGGAAGAAACATTATGTTCATAAATAATTAATCCTTTATGAAGAGAATGTGTCAATGTTCAAGTAATAGACAAAAGTAGCAATGTTCCAGCGGGGGTTCTTTGTTTACCAAAGGGGTCTTAGGGAGTTTGTGTAAACACTGGAGGAGTTAATTACATCTGTATGAGCTGCACAGATTTTCATTTATTGGGTGTAAATGCTTTTATAGCAAACAAACACACTGTACCCTAGAGACAACAGACAAACAGTCCAGGCGAACAAGCTGGGGCCAAGGAAACCCATTTTCTGAATTTTGTTTCCTTATCATAACAATCATTTTTAACTACTCAAAATCTGTTTATGACCCTCATAAAGAGCTGACTGTAAAATGGCCAGTTGGCACACAGCATGTCCACTTTTAAAAAAAAAATAACAAAGAGAGGAAAAGTTTAGTTGGGCATAGCTTTACACGTCATCTATCCAAAAGCATCTTGTCAACGACATGTTAAACAACATCTGTTAATTAACTGTCACAAGCGTTTTCTTTTTATTTATGGTTGTGCATTGCATTATGGGATTTTGATCTCTGCTCTGATGTTGAAATTTCAACTACAGTTTAACAAAGTGACTTTTATTGCCATTTTAGTAGTTTGAAATAATATGAATGTATAATAAAAAATTGAGTATTGAGCCTGTATATTAATAAAAAAATGTACTTCCAGCTTATTACAATGTTTGTACCATAATATGCAACTTTTACCCAGACAACATATCACTTTAGGCTTTTGAAAATGTTATTAAAAGTCATTTTTTTCATGGTTAAAAGTTGTTGGAAGAAGGATCAGGGAATGCAATTCAAAAACATAAATAAAAGGGGGAAAATTAAAAAACGAATCATAAAATATGGACAACTAATATTTATGGATTTTTTTTTAGAGTGTAGCGCAGGGGTGGGCCAACTCGGTCCTGGAGGGCCGATGTCCTGCACAGTTTAGCTCCAACTCTAATCAAATACACCTGCTTATAGATTTCTAGTGATCTTGAAGACACTGATTAGCATGTTCAGGTGTGTTTGATTAGTGTTGGAGCAAAACTGTGCAGGACATAGGCCCTCCAGGACCAAGTTTGGTAATCCCTGGTGTAGCATCTACATTATTTGGGATGCATTGTTTATTGCAAATAATACCACAATTCTTGATTTAACAATTTGTGAGGTGACATTTGTTTAATTTAAAAATAAATCAGCCATTTTGGACGAATAGCTAGACTAAATTATTCAGATAAAGAAACTTGACACATTCCAGAGGCAGTTTAAGTGTCATATTTGCCATGCAGCCCTACAAAGCTATTTAGCTTATCTTTCAGTTAGACAATGAGATCATCAAATATCAAAAGATGACATTTCTGGAAGTATCTAGTACTGTAATACAAAGCATAAGTCTTTGTAGAAGAGATATTGGAACTTAATGGGACGTTTGAGAATAAATAAATAAGACGCTTGACCTACAAAAAAAAAAAAAAGAGAAGGAAAAAAGTTAAACCATAAAAGCAGCTTCCCGTTGAATGTACCGTTCAAATTTCCAACTCTATTTCTCACACATGGAAGCTATTTGACTCATAAAACCGCAGCCAGCAGCATCATAAAGAGCAGCTCACATGAGCGAGACATTCTGAGATTTTTATGGCCATTACAGTCATGTCTGACTCCAAGGAACCAAGCAAACCAGCTAAGCTGCTGTAGTTTCCCCTCTATCCAAAGTAACTAAGAAATAGCAGTCAAAGCAACAGGCAGGGTGGAGACGCCACCACAGTATAAAGGATCCCACCCTTCATGCACCCCCCCACCCCCCTCTTTTTTTTCGGCCTTCCACCCCCTTTTCCAGTTAGCTGAGGACCGGGAGGAAATGATGTCAGCAGCGAGGCATTTTGTGAAGCAGAGTTCAACCGCTCTATGTTTGTGTGTTCACCAAGAGACCAAATAGGCTTTTCTTTATCAGCACAATTGCTGATTATGCCAGCATGAGAGCGGTTGCCACTGTCCCAGCTACTTCAGGACACACACACACACACACACACACACACACACACACACACACACATCTCAGAAGCTGGCAAGAGTCTTGTGTGTGGCTCAAGAGAAGCAGGCATGTGTATAGAATGCAGTGGGATTTCTGTAATGAGCTTATTAAAGCAATTTCCGGGAGCATTTTTCACCAATGACAGACTTCCTCACCAGGACAACATGCATTCAAATGCTGCCCTTCAACTTCCTGATCACTCACCATGTTTCACCTTGTATTATCTAGTTGATATTTATACTGGACACACATATTTGATCAGATATTAAGCCTGACATGGCAAATCCAAAAAGCCCTGAGCTGCTTTCCAAACTGCTGTCAGCTGAGCAGCTAAAATAAAAGGCTTATTCAGGATCGGTTTAATCCGTCTCCATTCCAATCTAATCAGGAAAGAGCACAGCATACTTAACTAGGACAGGTGAAACTACATCAGTAGTGTTCAATGAACCTTACACAATATTTACCAAACAAAAACAAAAAAAAACTGTTTAACAAGCAGCACTGTGCCAAAAGATATAAAACAAAAATAGCTCAGTATCATGTGCCTTTACATATAGGGAACAGATTGAACACGAGTGCTAAACATCAGCATTTCAGTTGGCAGTGGTAGGGAGTAAATAAGCAGAGATGCAACCAACAGTCCAAAGTAAAGCTGCACGATTAATCGTAAAAAGATTGCGATCTCGATTCGACCCTCTAGACAATCTTAATCCTGCATTTATACGATTCTGCCAATCATATTTTCAAGTTCAGGAGATAAGCATAAAGGCGGTGGCACAAGTCTTCACATTGTTTTACATACATTGCTTAGCAACGTGTACACCTCTAAATGGTGTTGAAAGGGTCACATACCGTATTTATAAGGTATAATTCACCCCAAAAATGTAATTTCTGTCTGCATGTAATGTATTCACAGCCGCAAAAACACACAGGACGTGAGCTGACCGTAAACTGTTACCACAGAGATGCTGGTGCAAGCCTGTGAATGATGCCTACCTTCGTTAACAGAACTTGCATAGGCTGTGAATAACATATAATAAGGTTGTAAATAACATTTAGTTTGTGGCACAGAGCGATTGTTTGGGAGCTGCGCGGGAAGTATGAACTGCACACACACAGTGAAAATGAAACTGAAAGCGTGCACATCATTCAAATGATCATATCGCATTTTAAGAGTTATGATTACGACAAGCATATAATATGTTTTTCTTTCATAGCAAACACAGAGTGTTTTGCATGAGAATAAATGTTTAACAGTGTCAGAATAGCTACTCTAGCCTATATAATGTTGAGTATAATGCAAGAGGGAATCTGATAATGACAAATGTCAGTGTGTTGTCAATGACAGATTGCAAGCATACGTCTCAAACATAATGATTCAACATCAGAATTATGAAGTTGTATTCTGAAAAACAATAATAATAGGCTACTCATATTAACCTTTATTTTACATCTAATGAATAGTGAAAAAATCGTGATCTTTATTTGAAGAAAAATAAATAAATCGTGATTCTCATTTTAACCAAAATCGTGCAGCTCTAGTCCAAAGTAGAACTTTCTCAAAACATCACTTCCAGTAACAAGCTGCTTTTCCAACAAGAGTATTGAGATAGATGTCACAGTTCATGATCACACTTTATTGTGCAAGCTGCTGTACAGGGAGATGGACTCACTTAGGCAATAAACAAACAAACATGTCCTACTAAAACGTTCTCTAGTTCAATTCAGTATGTGAATGTACAATTCATTTACTCTGGTGGTTTGTTTGCCAGACAGATATTTAGGATAATCAATTTTTTATTGATGTTTCTAAGGTTCTACTGATTGATAATTTTTTTTAGGAAGCCAAACTATTGAAAAATAAATTATAAGTTACAGAGTCAGATATACTATTGGGGTCAGTTCACAAATTTGATTCTTAACAGTTCACAAATTTGATTCTTAAGTTTGCAAATAAGATTAAAATATCTGGAGAATTAGTCAGAGATTACTTTGTGTGCTTGTATTTGTTGTGAAGAACAAATCTATCAACCCTCAAAACCATGATCAGCAATGCAGCATCTGGCTGGTGACAAGACAGCAGTATTGTGACATCATATGATTAATATTCAATTGTCAGAAATTTGAGTAAAATGACAATTTGTAGTAAATAAAAGCGTGTGTTAAATGACACAAAATGACTTTCATATTTGTGGTCCAGGCTCCATATGTCAAATGATTAATATTTAGCCATTTATTTACTTTTACATTTAGAGCAGATTAGCAACAATCACAGCATTCAAGTTTCTTAATCCTGTGACACAATTCATAACTGGACATTTAAAGTACTTTTGTATAAAAAAAAAAAGAAGAAGATAGTAATAAGATCAGAACAAATGAACAATTTACACACAAATAGAACATAGAAGTTACAATCTGCTTAAGTCGTGACGTATCAGTGATGTATGAAATACTGTTTCCGGGTCCAAGCTGCATACCATTTTAATTGAGAAAATATTCCTTTATGACTTTTTAGTCATATCAGACATTAAAGTGAATTATATATAAAATTATGGGTGTCGCGGTGGCGCAGTGGGTTGCACGATCGCCTCACAGCAAGAAGGTCCCTGGTTCGTGCCTCAGCTGGGTCAGTTGGCATTTCTGTGTGGAGTTCACATGTTCTCCCCGTGTTCGCGTGGGTTTTCTCCGGGTGCTCCGGTTTACCCCACAGTCCAAAGACATGACGTGGTAGAGGTGAATTGGGTAAGCTAAAATTGTCCGTAGTGTATGCGTGTGAATGTGTGCGTGCATGGATGTTTTCCAGTGATGGGTTGTAGCTAGAAAGGGCATCCGCTGTGTAAAACATAAGCTGGATAAATTGGCAGTTCATTCCGCTGTGGCGACCCCAGATTAATAAATGGACTCAGCCAAAAAGAAAATGAAATATATTAAATTATGGTGTACACATCAGTCTCTGGACTTGCTGCATCTCAGAGACCAATATTTTAACAATTTAGAAAAAAATATATCACTTTCTGGTCATCTAAAAATAGGCATGGATATATGTGATCATGATTTTCGAAAGCATAACATCGCTTTGTAAACGCTTATTATTACCATTTGTTGAGTCTCCTTTTACAGTTTGATATGGCGATTGGACCAACGTGACGTCACACTTAAAGGTACAGTATGTAAATTTGACACTCAGTGGTTGAACTAGGCATTGCACTTCTGGATCAAAATAAATGCAAGCACGGGTTGCCAGATTGAGTACAAGAGCGAGTGATTTAAACGATGTTCTAAATAATAGCAACGACACGCAATAGAGGGCATATTTTCCATATTAAAAGGAGTTTTGGTTCCAACCAACACCTCGAATTGATATACTAGAAACAACTTCTATTTCTCACAGCTGAACATGTGAAACCTATGACAGATCACCTCAGGTAAACCTTGTGTGCTTCATTCAGTGCTAAATGCTAACAATGCGAGTTTGAATGTATTTTACATGACATGTATTGCCATATACTGAAAGCAGAAAGTTCACCTCAGATCTTAAAAATACAATAAACTGTTTGAAATTGAACTTTAGAACTAAACACATGAGTGATTCAGCATCTACATTTAATGATGTTAAAGAGGGTTAACATGTATTAAATAGATTCTAAACCTTACCATTTCGTGAGTGAGTGCATATTCTGTGCTTCTGAATGGCTGTATTTAAATTTCTGACGTGTTTCGTCTGGTGTAAACAGCCAAATTGCTCATCACTGCGAATCTTGTTACAAAGCATGTTGTTAGGATACGCGGTTACAATGTAACCTGCTCACATTCGTAATTTTTATGTAATTTGCTAATTAATAACGTCTTGTGGAACTGAATCGGTCTCATTTCGACATCTGATACTGTCCAATAACACTGTCGCATTTCACTCACGGACGCATGCTTTCAGAGTCAAAGAAATATGCTGTTTTCCAACAAGGCAACCCAGAGTGCTGAAATATAACTGGTTAAACTGGCATTGTGCAGGGTAAATTTACCTAAACAAAGACAGCGTTCCGGCACAGAAAAAACATTTTCAAAGCAGAATATCTGACTTCAGCATTGCTTTTCAGTTAAACAAGCACGTTCACTTGGGATGTTTCTTAAATATCTGCACACATCTTAGGGTGTTTTTATGCTTTAGAAGAGTCAAAAATTTACATACAGCACCTTTAACAAACGGATAAAAGTTACAAATGAAAACGTAGAGCTCAGTAGTTTTCACGTTGCCCTTTTTAGTTTAAACCTTTGCCATTATGCGAAAGTGACATTTTTTTATTAAGACTTAAAAATTACATTATATGCATATGATAGAAGATGTTTTCATTTAGCCTACTACCCACAATTGATTGAAATCAAGGTTTCATGTAGCTTCTTTCCAAACACAGGTGTCATCAGATCATGACACGGAGCATGATTAACACACGCTAGCTGGTCAATGATAGGGTAAATGCTGCTATAGGTTGAGTGGCTAATCTAAAGGGAGCTTCACTCTGAGATCCTGAATGAAGGTTGGAGATTAAGACGTTACCATGTGATCCAGACACACCCAGTTCAGCTGGCCTCCCCAGGTCATTCAGCAGGAAGATTTAGCTCCAATTGTTGAGGGCTAAACACAGACTTTCTATATATGGCTGCTGTACACAATGTCTGTTGAAAAAAAGAGCTAAAAGTAACGTCTGTGTACGAGCATGAATGCTGAAGTTTAAAACTAAGCTCTACTGGCAAGTGCAAGACAAACAAACTAAGAGAACTGTAAAAATCTGGCTTTTATAACAGTGCATCAGGTGCCATGTTACGGATAAAAAATCGTTCTAACAAAAGCGAAAGTGCGTGGATCAGATTTATCTGTCCCTTTTAGGAAATGACAGCTTTTATACTGAATTACGTAAAAGCGGGATTATGTTTAAAAAATTCTGTATACCAAAACAATAATATCAGCCCTGTTTATACTCCTACGTGAAAACCATGTGATTCATGTTCATGGCACTTTTCAAAAGGGCGGCTTCTGTTTACAGCACATGAACTAGACCCCTGCCAGGTGAAAACTCAAAAGAAATGGCGTTAGACACCATGTACACACTTCCTTCAACAAACACGTGTCTCCCTGGATTTCCTGAACAGTATTTCACAAGACAGACACCACAGCAGTAAAGGAAACACCCTCTTTAAGCAATACAGGCTGTGAACAGAAAAGCATTTTTACACAATGTGAAGACAGTTATGAATAAGCAAGTAACTTTACTAACAAAGACACATGGCTAATTTAGAAAACAAAAATATTACAGGATGTTCAAATATATAAGAAAAATTAAGCACAATAACCATATTAGCATACACTCAACGCACTATGTTTTGTTCATAAGCATGTGCTGCAGTTCTCTTGAATGCTGCTTTAATGAACAAACTACACAAACAGATTGATTCTGACTTGCTGTCAGCACTTTTGCTTTTTATTCAAAGTTACTGTTCCTGTGCATCATTAGTTACATGTGTAGTCTTCTCTTTTCTAACTCATTTAGAATTATTACTATTATTACACTTTTATAATAATGTTTAAAAGTAGAGAGTTCAGGATATATGCACATTGATCGTAATCAAGAAAATCACTATACCACAAAAACTATAAAATATATTTTATAGAATCCTATAATGTTATTTTATCTTTTATGATCATCTGTTTATATGTCACATGAGCTCACAGACTAAAGCTGACCAGGTTTATTGGAAATATGTGTCTCAGCCTAAATTTTTGCAATATGGAGGATGCTTCAGGTTACATTTCAGATAAATGTTCTTGTACATGTCCACAAGAAGGTGGTGCTTGTCATACAGATCACCTACTAAACTACTGAGCTAAACCGCTCCCTAAACCAAACCAATGGTGTTCCATCTGCTTCCAAAGTAGATATAAGAGAAAAGTGCTGCAACCTTAATTTTACATTGCTTTTATCTATTTTTTGGACCTTACTTCACCTGAGTAAAATGAAAAAAAGTTTAACATAATACAAAGAGAGCCACAAAGCAAACATTGCCTGAAAAATGTCCAAGTGAAATGAAAAATCTGGTATCTGTACAGCCCAGTGAGAATGGGCCTTTAATCAGTTTTATATACATTATAACCAATAAATTGTCAGCTCAAATGCAAGTCGTGTGAGAATTAAAAAATAACTAGTCATTAGATAAGTGGCTGCAGCACGCATGCGTGCATAAATCACGGAATGAATGCATGAACGCTGCGGTCACTTTAATGAGGCCCTGACCTCTGCACATAAAAAATTCATCAACTACATTACCAAATAAGAACCAGTGATTAAACACTGATAACCAAGGCAGACTAAAAAAACATTTGTCTCAACAGCAGACACTTTGATTTTTAATGTCACAAACTTTTTTCCTGGAAAAATTAATGTACTGTGTTAAGACACACTGGCCTTAGGAGTACAACAACATCACTTTCCATTTTGAGGCATGCCGGGCCTTCAACACACACCTCTTATTAGCTCAGTTTGCTGTGTGTTTTGCAAGCCACCTGATTGCACAGCACTTCCAGCTCAGGCATAAAGCATTCATTGTCCTCCATTTACACAGAAAGAAACAAGCCCAAGACATTGATTAAGGTCAAGAACAAGACCATGGGGAATTCGTAAACAACATAAATACACACAGACCTCAGAACGGCAGACTGGTTTGCTCAAACAAAACTTCATCACAACTTTTCTCTGTTTTATTTTTTTACCATCCAGCCAGCTAAAACTGGTATAATAACCTGTGGCAGAATGAGAGATCATCCATATATTCAAAAATCAGAGCAGTCAGGAAATCAGAATCCCAATCCTATTTAAAAGACTGCTTTGCCTTAAAAGTACATGTACAACACAACGGGCATAAATATTCATAATGTTCTAATATAAACATTACTTAAAGGTTTGTAAGTTTTTGACTCTTCTTAAGCATAAAAATACCATAAAATGTTTTAAGAAACATCCCAAGTGAACATGCTTGTTTAACTGAAAAGCAATGCTGAAGTCAGATATTCTGCTTTGAAAATGTGTTTTCCGTGTCGGTACGCTGTCTTTGTTTAGGTAAAGTTAACCTGCAGAATGCCAGTTTAGCCAATTATATTTCAGCACAGAAAGGCTCTAAAAGCATGTGCCCTTGACCGAAATGAACAGTTTCAGGCGTTGAAATGACAGATTCTGTTCCACATGAGGTTATTAATAAGCAAATTATATAAATATTACGAACGTAAACACTATGTGGGCAGGTTACATTGTAATCTTGTGTCCTAACCAGAGATGGCAAAAGTACACACATCCTTTACTTAAGTAGAAGTGCAGATAATCATGTTTAAAACGACTCTGGTAAGAGTAGAAGTACTGACTACACTTTTGTACTTAAGTAAAGGTAAATATGTACCGCCTAAAAAACGTACAAAAGTAAAAAAGTAAAAAGTACTAATTTTAACCACAGTCCAAAGACATGCAGTAAATTTATAAACTAAATTTGCAGTAGTTTATGTGTGTGTGTGTGAATGTGTATGGGTGTTTCCCAGTACTGGGATGCAGCTGGAAGGGTATCCGCTGCGTAAAACAAATGCTGGAATAATTGTTGGTTCATTCTACTGTGGCGACCCCTAATAAATCAGGGACGAAGCTGAAGGATAGCGTGTGAGATAGGTAGGTAATCATCCTGACGCAAACTCAGTTTTCAGCATGTAGTTTTGCCACTGCTAGATCAACAACAACAGCTGCCATTCATGTTGATACTCTGTCTATCTTTATAATGTCTTACATTTTACACTGAATTCTGTCCAAAATATATAGATTTTTTTCTTTTGCTAAAATAAATTCTTATCAGATATGACTGCACACTATTTTTTGCATTAGGCTAAAGCTGCTTATTCTCTTCAAAGAGCAGCTCTCATATATAACCCGCTATTTCAGTGTTTTTTTCAGGTATTGTGGTTATTTTATTTATTGAATAAACATTAATTCTGTTACAGTTTTTCTCAGTCACTTTGATCCATTTCTCAGATTAGAATTGAAATTCTCAAAATCCCTGTTTAATCTTCAGATCATCATTGTGTCACTTCACATCAGAAAAGCAGTTTCTCTTTATGAACAAGTTGCAAATGCTTTTGTTCATCCGTGCAAATGATTATGTGCAATTCTCTGATGTTTCCTATATTATTAGTTGCTTATGTCATGTTGATCACCATGTATTATTTTTTATCTCTGTTAAATAGACTCACCCCCAAAACATTTAATCGTTCAAATGCCTGAACAACATGTCTTAATGTTTAGTCATAATGCATTTTTTACATTTCTCCCAGGTGAATCTTGACTTTTTCTAATGAAGGTCTAAAAGGAGGTCGTCTTGTTCACATTTCTTTTGTTTTGTTTTTTGTGCTATGAGGCGCTCTTTTCCTTTCTGTATCAGAATGACATGATCTGGTAACTAATTACAGTACAAACAGCTAAAATATTGCCATAGTTTACACCAGAACAGCCCTCCAGAGTGCATTGTTATATTGACAACATGACTACTAGGTAATGTGAGTCTTATTCATATACAGTGACACAAGGACATGCCATTCTGACGCCACTGACATGTCCATTGACACAGAAATTTAGTTTTGAGAGCTGAACTGAAGGATTTTGAGCAGGTGACTGGCTTTTGCAGGTAATCCATGGTGTTTTGCTATTTATACATGTTGTTTTGAGAATTGCACTTTAGCCTACTGTTTTACAAATTTCAATTCTGATCTGAGAAATGTGCTTGACTGAGAAAAACTGTAATACATTTATTCTAAGCTAAAAGCAACATACACAGGTAAGACATGTACATACACATAAATTGCCCAGTATAGTTACCTTTGTTGTTGTAAAATATTTGTTAAAATTATTAATTGAAGACAACAGTATAGGCCTGTGTAAAATCATAGTCAATAAAAACAGAAAAACAGCATAAATTCTGTATTAGGAAATATAAACTCTTCAGAAAAAAAGTAAATAAACCGCAATGCATACATTTTTTTATGAAGTATTTGATTGTTTTAGTACTAAATGTACTAATCTTTACAAAAAATAACTATTTTTTTGCGGTATCAGATTAAAAGACCAGAGAAAGCCCGTGCAGTATGATCAGAAGTGGACAAAAGGCTTAAGCATTTAAACAGCATGTTTTTGATGTGAATGTGTCTTGTTTACCTGTGATCCGATTGAGCAAAAGTTGTCTTATTATCGCATAAACAGGACAGCATCAGTCATGTTAAATTAGCTGACTCTGCGTAGTAATCCTTGCCTTTCTCATAGTAAGCTTCATGAACTAGGCCATGTACGGCGCGCGATTGAAGAAGCCGCACGCTGCAGCACGCAGGCGCACAATGAGGAAAAATAGACTGACTGCATCAAAAATGCGCTCATATTAATGTGCAGCAACAAGGCATAATATAGATTGCGCCACCAAACACATGAAAATGAAAGTAACGACCGTGGTTTTAAAAATGTAAGAAGTAGAAAGTACAGATATTTGTGTAAAAATGTAAGTTAAAGTAAAAAGTTGTCAAAAAAATAAGTAGTGGAGTAAAGAACTGATACCAGAAAAAACTACTTAAGTACAGTAATGAAGTATTTGTACTTCGTTACTTCCCATCTCTGGTCCTAACAACACGCAAACAGCAGTTTGGCTGTTTGCACCAGACGAAACACGACAGAATTTTAAATACAGCCTTTCAGAAGCATAGAATATGCTCTCACTCACGAAATGGTAAGGTTTAGAATCCATTCAAACTCACATTGTTAGCATTTAGCACTGAATAAAACACACAAGGTTTACCTGAGGTGATCACTGTCATAGGTTTCACATGTTTAGCTGTGAGAAATAGAAGCCGTTTCTAATATATCAATTCGAGGTGTTGGTTAGAACTAAAACTCCTTTTAATATGGAAAATATTCCCTCTATTGCCTGTCATTACTTTTATTTAGAACACGGTTTAAAATCACTCACTCCTGTACTCAATCTGGCATCCCACGCGTGCGTCTATTTTGATCTAGGAGTGCAATACCTAGTTCAACCACTGGTTGTCAATCTTACATACTGCACCTTTAAGTACACCCAGTAGTGATGCTCAGATGGCAGTTACATCCGAGGCCGCTCGGATCCGAGGCCGCGGGTCGGGGAAATAAAAAAATACATCATGATTAATTGCGGGTGGGTCGCGGGTCATAGCAGTTGACCAGCAAAAAAGCAGAGAGTGGACTTCGCAGAATGTGAAGATGAGAGATGCCCAAAATAATGGATGAAGTGCAAGAGTACTGTGCAAACTTTCAGTTAGAGGAGTCATCAGAGGAAAATCTGCTATCATTTTGAGAGAAACAAGATCACTTATTTACACGACTGCAGCGCTTTGCAAGGAGAAGCTTGTGTATTCCTGCAACAAGCGATGCGCGCAAACTCTCATTAAGTGCAGCCCCAATCCAGGCACAGTAGACTAGATGCTATTCTGTTTTTGCAAATGCAAAGAAAAAGGCCAAGTAAACATAACACAGCTGCTGTTTAGGCTGAAGTGGCAGCATTTTTGTTATCTTTTTCCTGTATATGTAAAAGCTATATCTGCTGTTATTAACAAACGATCCACAGTGACCTATCATCTTGCTTAAAACAAAGAATTAGAATTATTAAAGTTTCAATCGGGTGTGGATTTATATATCAGATAAAATAATATGTGCGTGCGGGTGGTGGGTGGATGATTAGAGGAAGGAGCGGATTCGAGTGACATTTTAGCTGATCCGCGAATCTCTAACACATAGATTAATATACTTATGTTTATGGCTCAATGACAAAAAAATTATGTATCAAACAATAAATAGAAAAGGCTTTAAGTTGTGTTTTTTTTGTCTTCCCATACATTACAATGTATTCTGATTCGTTTATTTTTATAGAATCTATCCACCTACTGACTATTCATAATTTGGACCGTGTTCTAACAATGACGTCCACTTAACTGTAATTTAGTGTAACAACAACTTAGATTCTTATTTAGAACAAGAATAATTTGATAACATTTTACATTTAATTGCCATAAAAAAAATCACTATACTTTGCCATTATCCTTTAAACCACAAAGTTTAAAAGTTCAAAGTTATTTTTTTCAGCAAGAAACTATTAATATTTTAAAAATAAATTTAATACGAACACTTATTATTATTAAAAACTTTACCTGCATTTAATAAGCATTATTTCAATTTTGCAAACATTAGTTGATGCAGAGACAAAGATAGGACACCTGATCGTTCATGCATGTTCCCTCTGCAGCTCTAGCACAGCAGCAGCACTTGACAAAGTAATAGAGTTGATTCCCAGCAAAAGAACTGATAAATTAATGATGTCACTTAGGATAAACATGTTCACCAAACAAATAAATATAAAATATATTAATTTACATTAAATAAATTAAGTAAATATATACTGACGTGAGTATTTTGAAATTATTTTTTAAAATGTATTTAAAACTTTTTTCCATGCTAATGCTATTCTTTTTTTTTTCTTTTTTTTTTTTACAATTTCGAAAACACTCATCTGATGAAAAACGTCTGCAGAAAGTCTGTTACTGTGGTGATCAAAATCAGACCACATTGGTAGACACTGAAGTAAGCCTGTCCCAATTACTAATCATCCCAGCACAGTTATTTGATCTAATCACAATTATTATCAGATCACCATAACAAAAGTGCAGCTTGAACTCATAACATATTGCTAATTTCTGATTATTAAAATACTTTGTAGCATTCTTTTAATTAAACTGCACAATCCAAAAGAAATAATGCTAATCAAAAGGATAAGAGTTGGCTCACTATAGATCAAAAATGTTCATTTTTATATTACTTTTTGCATTTATGAGGAAAAGGCTTCATTATAGATGTGACAGATGTGAAAATTGGCACTTGTGTGATATAAACTTGTGTGATTATATAAATCATAATTGTTTGAAAACATTGAGAGACATTTTGGGGTATTTTTTCAGTACTGTTTTGACATTTGCATTGAATTACTATTATTTAGCATGTGACCATTTAATTAGATTTTCAAGTAAAATATCAAATATTAGCAGATGTATTAGGCTTACTAGTCAGTGACATTAGCAAAAAAAAAACATAATTGGTCATTTTAAATGTTACAGTTTATATAATTTTATTAGGTTTTCTTGGATTCAGTGTAAATATAATGTGGACCACAATCAAAGTTAAACAAAAAAAAATATCTTTTTTAATTTGATTAAAATACTTTGTACAGCACTAAAGAAAAAATATGGGCCAATTTAATAATCTAAGTAAATATAAAAAAAATGCATGTATTACGCTTACACTGTACGTGACATCAGAAAAACATACAAGTAAATCATTAATTTTAATTATTTTTTATAGAACATATTTTACTCAGGTTTGCTAGGGAAGCGTAAATTTAAAGTAGACCAAAATTAAAGCCTAACAAAAATTGGTTTCTTCTTCAAAGCATTAACGAAAAGCAAATGGGCCTATTTAAAAAAATAATAACACTAGCAAAGCAAAACATTTACATCGTTAATCAAAATTATCTGTCTGACCATTCAAAACAAAGCAAATAAGCAGAGAATTCAAGATCCTCTCCTGAGGCCTGCACTGAAGATAAGCTGCTTCCATGCAGGATTTACATCAAATGCTGATCCTCTGTTTCACCACTTCCCAAAATGATCAAAACAGACGCCACTTAATTTTTGTGATGGGTTAGTATGTTCACTCCCAACTAATTTCTTTACCTAAATCCTCAAATAGTGACTAATATGTGGAAGTAGGTGCTGAAACAATATTTTTCACCTCTAAACCTACAGTTTCCATAGATCTGAAATTAAGTCACACCACTTACAGTTAAGTTTGAACCCCAGAAGCTAGTTAGCTCATTTTCACTATTACTACAAAACAAACTCTCGGGGAAGTTGGGGACAATCTTTACACTAAATCACCATTTGAACTCAAACTGTATGACATAAATCTGGCATTTGGCAACAAAAACAAATCCTTTTTTTAAAAAAAAACACTCTCGATTCTACGTAAGTGTACTTGTTTATACGTGTTAGCCATTACAGGAAACAAACCAAAAGTCTACACATTAAAAACACTTTTAACAATGTCAATACAAACTAAAATACTACGAAAAATGCTTATTTGATCCACAACTATCTAACGTTAGTAAAATTAAGCGTGCAATCTGTTGCTAAATAAACCTCTCTAACGTTAATCCTTTAACAATAGCTGGAAAACACCTTATCGGTGTAGATCAAAGGTTTCGTGTCGTTTTACCTCAGCGACAAAGCTGGTAAAATGTTTCTTTTTCACAGACTTCCTGGTTACAGAGGTGTGAATTTAAATTTAACAGAAACAAATGGACAATGCGATAGCTGGCTACATGCCTACGGAAGGTCCATCTAATGTCGGACTCACCACAGGCCCTTTAAAGCGATTTTACTTCCCTGCACGTCAGCTAGCGGGCGTACAACGCAAAATATGCGTTTATTAGTTGTATTAGGACAACGGTGAGCCTCGTCTTTTTGAAATAAAGATGTAAAATGTTGGCTTTCTCGTTCGCCAGCGCGAGTGAATCTGAAAGCGAACACACGCCCGTTAGCCAAGTCGTCAAACTAGCCTTTTATAGCAACGAGAACAACAGCGACTCACCTTTCAAGTCATCCGCGTAAAAGCATTTCATTACAGGCAACAAATAAAGGCGAAAAACTCCGAGTGTGGTGTTGGAAGGCGGCTACTTTTGGGAGTTGTTTTGTCGGGCTGAAGTCGGGCCGTCCTGTGTGTCCCGTCCTCCACTCGTTCACTCTCTCGCTCGTACTGACTCACTGGCATCCGTCTCGCTCACTTCTCACATATCAGTTCAAATTCAACTCTCGCGAGAGTCGGCGCGCATTCATCAAAGCTAAAATAATTAAAGAGAACAGACGGAAGGCAGATTTCTTGTAACTTTATGGATTCAAAACCCAGTTTCACCTCACTCGTACATGAACCCATTTCTTTAAATTATCTTTCACATAAATAACAATTCTGTCATAAATCGCTTATATAACAGATATATACATTTAAAAATTATATTTTAATACAGATATTAATTCAGTTAAACTATGACAGACATGTAACGTTCGCCTACATCGTGTTTTATGAGCACACATTTATAAAAGAGGACATTTTCTTTCTCTTTATGCAATTTTCGGTTTATAATACATGTTTTATTTTCATAATACATATTTTATTTTATAAGGATAAAGGTTAATATTGTTAATATTGTGATTCGCTACAGAGCACCAAGCACAAAAACAGCCAGACACAGGAAAAGTTTCTTTCCTCAGGCCATCTACCTCATGAACAGTTAAATATTCCCCTACTGTGCAATAAACGTGCAAAACTTTCTCATACGCACTTGTACACAGCACCTTATAACCTGTATATTTACAACATATCTGTACATACAATTCAACATCCAGATCTTTTTGACTAACTGCATCTCTGTTAAATGTTTAATGTTTATTGACTTTTCTTTTCTTGTATTTAATTTTGTGTTGTCACTCGTCACTTTATGTACACTGGAAGCTTCTGTTGCCAAAACAAATTCCTTGTGTGTGTGAAGCACACTTGGCAATAAAACTGATTCTGATTCTGATTCTGAAAGAAATTGAAGAATTGAATCAGTCAGTTTTGCTTTCTACGTGTTTTTGAAAAACAAAAATAAAGCTAAATCAAGAAAATGTGTTCTTACTGAGATAAATCATTACATAAATATGGAAAAACAGACATAATAGCAATTAGTAACTTGTTTTAAAATATTATTATTCATTCATTCATTCATTTTCGGCTTAGTCCCTTTAATAATCTGGGGTCGTCACAGCAGTATGAACCACCAACTTATCCAGCATTTGTTTTTTTACGCAGTGGATGCTCTTCTAGCCCAACCCATCTCTGTTTTTTTAGCCTACCCAATTCACCTGTACTGCATGTCTTTGGACTGTGGGGGAAACCGGAGCACCCAGAGGAAACCCACACGATCGCAGGGAGAACATGCAAACTCCACACAGAAACGCCAACTGACCCAGCCGAGGCTTGAACCAGCAACCTTCTTGCTGTGAGGCGACAGCACTACCTACTGCGCCACTGCGTCACCCTATATTATTATCAATGTATTTAAATTATATATAATTTCACGACCTAAAAAGGTATTTTAGCTAGGTATTTTATATAACTTAATCATTTTCAGATAATATATATAATTTTTTCACTATCTTCTATGTAAATTTCTTTCTTTTCATCAAAAAATACTTAGTTTTTATTATACTTTTACAAGTTTGAATTATAATTTATTTATTTATTTGATTTAATATTTTGTTATTTTAAATTTTGTTGAAGTTTCCATGCTTTTGAAAAATTAAAATGTACTTAAATGTACTCAACTTAGAAACATGTGATTCATGGTCATTTTCTTATTTCATAAAATATATAAATCAATAAAATATAAATGTTTATATGTAAATAAAATTTGTAATTTGTGAGATTTTTCAAATATGATGTCATCAGTTGGGCATCACGATTGCGCAGTGGGTAGCACGATCGCCTCACAGCAAAAAAAAAGTCGCTAATTCGAGCCTCAGCTGGGTCAGTTGGCATTTCTATGTGGAGTTTGTATGTTCACCCCGTGTTTGCATGGGTTTCCTCCAAGTGCTTTGGTTTCCCCCACAAGTCCAAAAACGTGGTATAGGTGAATTAGGTAAGCTAAATTGTCCATATGTATGCGTGTCAATGAGAGTGTTTGGATGTTTCCCAGTGATGGGTTGCAGCTAAAGGGGCATCCGGTGCGTAGAACATATGCTGGATAAGTTGGCGGTTCATTATGCTGTGGCGACCCCAGATTATTTAAGGGACTAAGCTGAACAGAAAATCAGCTTCAAAGTCAACTTTATTGTCAATTCAACTACATGTACAGGACATACAGAAAATCGAAATAGTTATTCTCAAACTCTAGGTGCCTAACCTATAATATTAATACAAAAATGAATGAATGAATGATGTCTTTAAGTTTTTTCATTACAGCTGTTTCATTTAATTTTACATAAATAATATTTATGTTTTATTTTACATATGCACTATATATATATATATATATATATATATATATATATATAGTAAAAACTTTATTTGTATTATTTATTCATACAGGTTTATTTCCAAACCTAGGAATTGGCCCTAACATGACATTTGGTTGGTTTTGACCATATTTGGATGGGTCATGAATATTAATGAAGTCTACTCTCTTTCTCTCTCTCTCTCTCTCTCTCTCTCTCT
>CAIGQZ010004625.1:20211359-20236493 GCA_903798205.1 Danio tinwini
TATTATTATTATTATTATTATTATTATTATTATTATTATTATTATTATTATTATTATTATTATTATTATTTAGTATTAACCTATGCTTTACGTTAAGCAGCACATTCATTTCTATAGTACTTTCTGGAAAATCCTCTTCTCAAGTATGTTTATTTAAATACTATGAAATTACACTGTACCACACACAGTCCTCTTTTGTAAGATTAAGTTATTTATGTTGCAAAATAAATGGTTTCGTGTGTCCAATAATATTGCATACCGGGAAACCCTGGTAATTTGGCTCACTGTGGTCAAAACGCACACAGCTAAATGGCAAACACACTTAAAAAACGTATTTCCATATGAAGCAATTGGTGGTGTCCAAACCAGGGGTCTAATTATAGGGAGTTTAAACACAAACCTTCCTCATATGAAATCAATCAGGGCCAAGCAAAATATTCCCTTCATGGGATACTATTTAATGAAGACAGGGTGCATGCTGAGAGTGTTTTATGAAGAAAATACACTTCTGTGTTTTCAAAAACAGTACAATCCGCAATCCTTCTGCATGATATGCTAGTAATGACTTCCACGAGACAGAAGGAATATTCCAGATCCATACACAAAGCTGAAATACACCACAAGTCTTACGTCAGACAAAGCAGTGATGTCTCATTGCACACACCCAGTTACTCATGCAAACAATAGCACCTTACAAAACAATCACAGCGCCATTTGCATCTCAGTGCTGGGTGCAAAACAGCCCATGTGCATATGTATGTGTTCTGTGACTGGCTCCTTTTTTATTTGAATGTAACAGATATTGGGGAAACACAATATACATCCCTAATTCAGCTGCTAAAAAAAACAAAAGAGACACAATACAACCAGAAAATGACCATAGATGGGCTAATTCAACAAGTTTTATAGTCACCAAAGGATTGTTTGAATTTTCTGTTGAATAGTGGAGTATTACCATTAATTGAATTAATCTATTTTTTTTGTAATAGTTTTGTGTATAGGTGGCATTTAACACTCTCCGTGTTTATATAAATCTATACATATTCATGTTCCGATTTCATGTACAAAAATTTATGTCATATGTAAACATATACATTAAATATTTCAAAATATACCAAAAAATGCTGTTCATTTTTGGCAGCACATGGCAGCAACTTAATGCCTTTAGGCATGTAGACATGGTCAAGACGATCTGCTGCAGTTCAAACTGAGCATCTGCAGTGACTTTGAACATGGAATGGCTGTTGGTGCCAGACGGGCTGGTCTAAGTATCTCAGAAACTGCTGATCTACTGGGATTTTCACGCACAACCAGCTCTAGTTTACAGAGAATGGTCAGAAAAAAAAGAGAAAATATCCAGTGAGTAGCGGTTTTGTGGATCCAAATGCCTTGTTGATGCCAGAGGTCAGAGGAGAATGGCCAGACTGGTTCCAGCTGATAAAAGGCAACAGTAACTCAAATAACCGTTAAAACCAAGGTATGCAGAAGAGCATCTCTGAATGCACAACACGTCTAACCTTGAGGCAGATGGGCTATAGCAGCAGAAGACCACACTGGGTGCTACTCTTGTCAGCTAAAACAGGAAACTGAGTCCACAATTTTATGATCACAGTGTACCCATCTTCTGATGGCTACTTCTACTAGGATAACGCTCCATGTTATAAAGTGTGATCCATCTCAGACTGGTTTCTTGAACATGACAATGAGTTCACTGTACTCAAATCACCTCCACAATCACCAGACCTCAATCCAATAGAGCACCTTTGAGATGTGGTGGAACGAGAGATTCGCATTATGGATGTGCAGCCGACAAATCTGCAGCAACTGTGTGATGCCATCTGTCAATATGGACCAAAATTTCTAAAGAATATTTCCTTGTTGAATAAGGCAGTTCTGAAAGCAAAAGGGGGTCCAACCGGGTACTAGTAAGGTGTATACCTAATAAAGTGAGTATATTTTAACTATGATTTTATATACTAGTATACTATATTCTGGCACCCTTTCTCTCATGAAAAATCACAGTAAGAGCTAAGTGATATGACATGATGCATAAACGTGCATTAAACACTTATATTCAACAAACATGCAGCAAATTTCACAATATTCAGGTTAAACTAACAAAAAATACACCAAAACAGAAAATATGCTAAATGTATAATCCATATATCCTGCATTTTGGGTTATGACGAGCGTTTGAAACTTCATGATCATGTATGGCTGCCTGTTTCACAAAACTGCTTTTTTACTCTTTGCTAAAGCCTGTTCCGAATAAACTAATGACAATAGCAAAAACTTGAGAGGGGTCTGGATGCAGACCTGGTGCAGTGCAATCTGAGCTGCATCCAATGCTTTTTAATGCGCTCTCCTAACCCCACCCCTAACCCTACCCGTCACAGTGATGTCACTGAGTGCATTGTTTCTGACATTGCATCGCTGAGTGATGCAATCTTAGCTTGTATCATAAAGGCTGCATCCAGATACTATTGAAAAACTCATTTGTCCTGACTTCAGTATGGATATTATGATGTTTTTTAAAAAAAAGTATTTAAAGAAATAGGTTGATTTCTGATGACTTTTTCTTAGTAAATACACATTGTGGCACAAGAAATATACACTACCTGACAAAAGTCTTGTCATCAATCCCAGTTGTAAGAGCAACAAATAATAACTTGACTTCTAGTTGATTATTTGGAAAAGTGTCAGAAGGTAGATTTTTCTGATAAATCATCTGTTGAACTGCATCCCAATCATCAAAAATACTGCAGAAGACTTATTGGAACCCGCATGGACCCAGGATTCTCAGAGAAATCAGTCAAGTTTGGTGAAGGAAAATCATGGTTTGGGGTTACATTCAGTATGGAGTGCGAGAGATCTGCATATTGGATTGCAACATCAACAACCTGAGGTATCAAAACATTTATGCTGCCCATTACATTACAAACCACAGAAGAGGGCAAATTCTTCAGCAGGATAGCGCTCCTCATACTTCAGCCTCCACATGAAAGTTCCTGAAAGCAAAGAAGGTCTAGGTGCTCCAGGATTGGCCAGCCCAGTCACCAAACATGAACATTATTGATCATGTTTGGGCTAAGATGAAGGAGGAGACATAGAAGATGAATCCACAGAATCTTGATGAACTCTGGGAGTCCTGCAAGAATGCTTTGCTTTGCAATTCCAGATGACTTTATTAATAAGCTGTCATTGCAGAGATTTATGGATGCAGTCATCCAAGCTCATGGCATTCTTTTTCCACTGTACCATGACTTTATATTCTATACTCTACATTATTTCTGACAAGTGACAAGACTTTTATCTAAGCAAAGTCAGACCTTACTGTCCTAATTAAATAATTACAAATCAAGGCATGATCATATTATTTTAGTAAAATAAGTGTTATCTTTTATATATAGCCTTTCATATAAGTCACTTCGGATACCAAATGATCAACTAGAAGTCAAGTTGATTTTTTGTTGTTTCTAAAACTTGGATAGGAAGACTTTTGTCAGGAAAAAACATGAATATGGTGTTTTGTTTTCATGCACTGCTACAGATTCTTTAACAAAATCAGTATTGTCAGCAATGTGCAACAAGACACACAAAAAGCCTTGAATCAATACTAAATGATTTACACAAATCAATCACAACTCATTTTATTCAGTCTGAGAAGGAACCAGACAGATTCTAGAATGTCTAAAAGATTTGTTTGTCTGTTTTGCTGTGTAGTTCGCAAAGTCAATGGATCAAATAAACTTATCATTGACTGCAGACTGTCACTTTATATATAAAGTCAAGGTAAAATAATTCAAACTGCAAAATAAAGTAAACTGTGACAAAACAAACAGGAACTGAAGAAGCTGCTGGAGTGAAAAAAATTTGAAGTTAAGGTTCACATGAACCTGGTTGACCAATGCAATCTCATGACAATTTGTAGCTTTTTTATTTTGTGGGTAATTTGTAAATTTTTACAATCTCAATTTTTACATTTTTGCTCACCGGTCAATAACAGTTGGCTTTAGGGGTGAGCTTTTAAAAATCGTACATTTTCATAAGTTAAGTTCTATAAATTCATATGAATTAGTCACTTTTTTGACAATCCATAGAGGGTTGACAGCATCAGGAGTCTACAAGCCGCCATTAGGATGAAGGATGACTTTAGCTAAGCTAGGAGCTTTACACAGCAGCACGATGGCACAGTGGGTAGCACAATCGTCTCACAGCAGGAACACTGAAAAAAATTAAATTAAGTGTTTGTAAATATTATGTGGTTTAATTTGTGAAATCAACAAAAAGTTTTTAAGTTTGTAGCTTTACATGAATAAATGTAGTTTTGAATTTTTTGGGTTTGTTCAAAACACAAGTCATTGTGCATTTTTTTATTTACTCAGTTTTTCTGCGTAATGTCAGACAAACATTTTTTGTACTCATAGACAACATAACATAACCTTGTTTGATTTACAAATAAACATCTTTGGCTGAGAAACCCCCTGCATTTGAAAGAAGAAGAACATGCGGACAGAATAAGGTAAGAATCAAGTTATTAAAGTTAGTTATAGGTTCATTAACATTTGTTTTACAACATTTTTGACATTGTACAGAAACAAAGACAGCTGTAAACTGTAAAAAACTGCTTTATACGGATTTACTAACATAAATGGTAAAGCTGGTATGTGGCAGTTAGTTGCTGCATGTGCTAATGCAAATGGCGGATTTGTTTTTACTCTTAGTTGACACTTACATTTGCAAATCTGACTATAAAATATTGCATGTTGCGTAAAATAATGTTAGATTGTATTTTTAGAGCAGGATTAGTAGTTAGATTATTTCAGTTTAACCTCTTTACACAAGAATCTAGCTTCAATTTTTGACCAGACTGATTATGTTATATGTTGCAAAAAATGTATCATTATTTTATCTTCAATGGAATAAAAACGAGTAGGCCTACATAATATTTGCATGCAACTATGCTTCGATTTATTTCTGCTCACGTAGCTGCACTGATGGCATCTACTAGAGCAAAAATGTACATGTTTGGAGAAACACTGATTTATTCTCACATTTTTTAAATATTCAAGATGATGGTTTTATGTTATTTTTTTTACTTAAATTACATGTAATGGGCCCTTCAGAGAAGCTCTCCTTGGTCTTAAGCAGTCTTTTCAAACATTATTTAATGTCAAGATAATGATTAAATCATCGATTCAATAAAATCATGTTAGTTATTTTGCAAGCCAGGCTAGCAAATTGAAGTATAATAATAAAAGTGCCTCAGATGAAAATGCTGAGAAAAAAGTTTATTTTTATTTTACTACATTTTTATATAACAATTTAAATAAAATTTTACTAGTTAAACTATTTGCTCTGGATTTGGATTTGTGCATTGGTCAGTTAATAATCATTACACACTTTCCCCAACAGGTGATTCACTTGACAAGTGCACTGGATAATGGTATGTAATGTTTATTGTTTATTGGTTTATTGTGTTAACTGTTTATAAGCTGATTGCAGTGCATTAAATTCACATTTGGACAGGTGGAAGATAAGTTAATGGTGACAATTTTAATATGTCATGTTATATATTTGTAGGACAACAGCATTGACTCCCGAAGATAAACTGTTATCAGAGGCTTAATACTCTTCCTTGGTATAAAGACTACCAAGGACTACCAGGTAAAGGAGCATTTTTTATTCATGTGAAAACTTTTAACAAAATAAGTGGGATTATACAAAATGCATGTTATTTTTGATTAAGTACTCTTTTGAGCAACATTTTTCATACAAGATGTTTACATATAGTTTAAAAAACAAAAACCTAGCTCAAAAATTTTAAATAGCCCTAACAAAAGTTTACACACATTGGTTTTTATTATGGTTTGTGGTTTCCTGATGGTCTACGAGTGTCTTTTCTGCTTTGTGATGGATGGTCATCAGTCTTATGTTTGTTCTGAAAGGTTAAACTCATCTGAAAAGTTAAATCCTCCACGTCCTGCACATTCTTCAGTTTTTCAGCATCTTCTGCAGATTTAAACCCTTTCCAGCAGTGATCATATGATTGTGGGATTTGTCTTTCAGTCTTTTTACTCTGAGGATGAACGAGGGAAACAAACAAAGCTATCAAAAAGGTTCAACATTCACTGATGCTCCAGAAGTAAATGGAAGGCATTAAGAGCTGGACGATGATAACTTTTATAATCTAAATATTAAGATAAATTGCAATTTGCCTTTTGTGAAATATGCAAGTATTTTCTTTGCTTTTTTAAAGTAAAATATGATATTTCAAAATAATATTTCAACAAAATAAGAAAAAAATGACATCTTCATCCAGTTTTTTAAAAAGTCAGTTTAACTGTTCAGAACAAACAAGAGACTCATGAACAACCACCATAAAGTAAGAAAGCCAAGGATGGGTAAACTTTTGCAGGGGGCTGTTTTAATAATTTAAGCTGTGTTTTTGTTTTGGTGACTATTTAAGTAAATTTTACAGCTTAAGTAAAATATCTTAGGATAGTATATATTGGTTCCATATTTTTGTTCAGAGGGACAGCAAACTATGTGCATTCTTTACATTAGCAAATACAAATTAGATTTTTAATTATTTCAGTTTTTTTTTTTTTTTTTACAGGTTTAAGATGACTACGATTCCATAACCATTCAAGAGCACCTCAGTTCACTTGTTCCCAACATCTTTGTGGACAACCAATCCAGGGATGAAGGTCATGTACTTTTGTACTAGCAAATGTACTTTTTGGACCAGATTCTTGCACCTACTGTACCTCATGGGCCGCACTTATGCACTGGAACTAAGCTATCCAAAGAAACTCAAATACAACTTTGAGGTCTTTCATAAGGGCTTCTTCAAGCTTGACGACGAACAGTAACATGTTCCCCAACGTCCACAATCTCAAGGTCAGCTTAATGGCCTAAAAGCCAAACAGACATTGCTGATAGTAGCAGGATTTTGTTGGGTCACTTCAGTTAAATTGTACTGTTCAGATTCTTCAGGTTTACCAAAAGCACTTTTTTGAAATGGCATTTTCACATTTGGACCATACTTGTGGGTCAGTTGAAGGGTTAGTTCACCAAAAAAAGATTTTTTTATTTTAGCATGTTCTTTCCGTGCTTGCGTGGGTTTTCCCTGGGTTCTCCGGTTTCCTCCCACATTCCAAAAACATGCACTACAAGTTAATTGAACAATCTAAATTTAGCACTAGTCAAACTTTTATCCATCAGCATATCTCTCCGTAGCAACTATTTTCTGTCATCAACTCTTACAAAGGGGGGAGCTCTCGAGATCTACCTGAGCTCAAAGCTCCCCTCTCGCCCTGCAAACGGGAGGGAGCCCAGGGCTCAAGGACCTTTTGGGCTCAGGGCTCTCTCCCGGGACAGCATGCCAAACTTGCTTATAATCAATCATCAGCTAAGTGTGAACTCTTGAAATAATGGTTAGAGAAACAGAAAAGTTAAGTTTATGTGAAAATTTTATTTCGACAGATATAAAAATTAAGTAAGTTCTACAAGGCCTAGTATTGTTTCATCTACATAATAAAACTATGCAAAAAATTCATTACATTTTTTAAGTAAATGAAGCAGAAAATTTTTATCAGTGAAGGTCGCAGTTGCATGTTCTCCCTGTTTTTACATGGATTTCCTCTGGTTTCCACCACAGTCCAAAGACATGTGGTATAGGTAAATTGAATAAGCTAAATTGGCTGTAGTGTATTTAGGTGTGTGGGTGTTTCCCAGTGTTGGGTTGTGGCTGGAAGGGCATCTGCTGTGTAAAACATATGCTGGATAAGTTGGCGGTTCATTCTGCTGTGGCGACCCCAGATTAACAAAGGGACTAAGCTGAAAAGAAAAATCAAGCATGCATTTCTATATGAACTCAAATGAACGCTAAATTAAATACTCAAGAGATTTATGTTTATGTGCGGATACTTACAGCTGTACGCTTTGTTTCATGATCCTGCTGGCTCTGAGTATCAGTAACAGCAGGGCCATAATGGGCATGTTCATTCATGTGTACCAATAAAGCGCATGACCATCTCACGGTAATGCTCTGCGCATAGCAACTGGTGTCAATGGAGATCAAGCATGTCGTGTCTCGTGTTCCTTCACTGTACTTGCCCTCACATTTTATTGCTTTTGTTTTTTATAGCTTTAAACACGACTGTGGTTGAGGCTTTACAGCACACATTCAACTTAAGGGAAGCCCTGTTGAAAAAAACAATAGAAACCTCACTGAAGTTTTAATGATTTTTAATGATTTTAATGGTAATTAGGGAAACTGGTGGCATGTTAAGGTCAATAAATAAAAAATGTCCCAAATACACTAGAAACTATTAAATAAATGGTTAAAACGGAATGGTTTGCAATGGTTTTTTCAAATCTTCAATGATGGATGGTTTATTTGTTTGCTTTTTTCAGCAGGCAGTATTTTTTGTTTACCACTTATTAAAATATTAGTATGTGCATCGTTATACCTTAAACTTTGTTCTTTTTTCTCTCTATCTTTTTAAAGATTCATTCATTTTCTTTCGGCTTATCCTTTTATTTATTAGGGGTCACCACAGGTGATTGAACTGCCAACTTATCCAGCATATGTTTTACACAGCAGATACCCTTCCAGCTGCAACGCAGTACTGGGAAACATCCATACACACTCATTCACACACACACACACACACACACACACACACACACACACACACACACACACACACACTACAGCCAATTTAGATTATTCAATTCACCTATAGTGCATGTCTTTGGTTTTTGGACTGTGGGGGAAACCAGAGCACCCAGAGGAAATATGCAAACTCCACACAGAAATGCCAACTGACCCAGCCGGGAATTGAAACAGCGACCTTCTTGCTGTAAGGGGACACTTGCTGTAACCACTGAGCCACCATGTCGCCCCTCTGTTTAAAGATATTACCATTAACGTAGCATTAAAATTTGGAGATCAAAGTGAACACCACAATTCTTAAGTTTTTTTGGGGACAACTTAAGTGTATTGTGTTCAATCCACGTAAATTTGAAAAAACAATTAAGGTAACTTATTCAATTTATTCTTATTTAACATGAAGCAATTGTGTGGAACCCTACACTTTTTACAGTGCAAATGTAAATTGCAGAGTAAGTGTTTAATGCATGATTATGTGTTTTTATCGTTCAGTTCTTATACGCATGTTTTTCTGGAGTGAAAGAAACGTTAAGCAAACAATTTTTCGAGTTCATAATGATATGTGAGCATCAATGACTGACATGCTCTGACATCAGCTTTTTCAAGATGGTGCCAGTGTTTTTGGCTTATTGTCTGACCCTACCAATTTATTTATTTTTTTTAATTTTTAGTCAAAATGTTAACTCTCTGCTGATGCCTCTGCTCTGCTTCATTTACCTGCCAGTTATCTGCACTGTAAAAAAATACGATCAATTAGTCCTGATAGCATATGTTTTTAGGTCATTGTTACTTATTAAACTAAGTTATCATGTTCTAACTTAATTGTATAAGTTACGCAAGACATTTTAAGCTAGTTTAACATACTATAAGTTCAATAAACTCATAAGGTTAATTTAATTCAGCTTAAAAACAATGAGGATTTATTTACAGTGTGGTCTATAATCTGGAAAATGGACATAAAGGCTAAAACGAACACTTTGGTCAACTTTGCTTTGAAGTGCATTATAAATAAATTGAATTGAACCAGAGCAGAGCTCATTAATATTCCACATGGCCTTCCATTGACCCTTCCAAATAAGGTAAACATAAGAGCAATTTATCCTAGGGTCAATTTCTAGCGTTGTAAATGAACTTGCAAAGCTTTTTCTGGAGAATTTTTGCCATACACTTTCTATGTAGAAATCAAAGAACAATTAACACATATCATCTCCTTTTGCACCTTTAATTACTACAATACTAAATCTCAATGAAATAGACATCAAAATTGGAAATGTTTGTCAAAAACATACTGTATTGTACATTTTTACACCAGAACAACTTTCAAATGGCATCTTTATTTTTTAAGCACAGTTGACAGGAATAGAATGCACAGGATTGTGGGATATCAAAGACACAAAGCGCACAGTCTTGATGCCTTCTACAATGGATCAGATGAAAAGATGTCAGCAGAGAGAAGACGAGGCTATATTAGGATTCAGTTGAGTCCTGATGCCTTCCTATGTTGGAATGAGTCCTTTGATGGGAGCGTTTTTAGTTTTCAGACACAGTCAGAAAGCCAACCCAGATGTGTCTATTGATAGCAGCACTCAACAACATGAAAAAAGATAGCAATGATAGTTTATTGAGACACTAACAAAGAGAAGTGCTAATAAACAATATTTTGGTACTGTTTATCTTCTGTTTATGTACAGTTGAAGGTCATGCTGGACATGCAGGGTTGTGATTTTCTGAGTGAGAATTCTGACTTGCAAAGGCATTCCAGTCAAAATTTACTATAAAGAACTCAGGATTTCTGACTTCTTGCTGCAAATGTAGTAAACCATAATTCCAGTCTGCGTAGGTTTATAACAAATTTACATAATGACAATCTTATTTGGTTGTACCCAAACAACATTTCCTTTCACCCTTAAACATTGTATACACTGAGGTCTGTGGGCTGAAGTTAAAAATACCAAATTGTATTACATAAAATTTGCCGTGGGTTGTTTCTAATTAGCATATTATTTAAACCTAACTAGAAAACTTTGCTTTAAAACAGATTAAATAATGATGCAGTGTGATTTTTTTACATTATATAATGAACTGATTATAGTAAAAAACATAAATAATCCCATTTATAACACGGAATATACTAGTTGAGCTGCTCCTGCCTTTGCCTTGCTTTGTTTGCCGATGTCTTATGCATCAGTCAAGTGACAGTATTTTAGTAGTTTTTTTTGTAGCTCCTCAATTAAACAAAAAAAACAAAAGGTTCAATTTGAAATGACGTCTCTTTCAAAGGCATTCTCCTCCAACCAACTCCACATTATTTTCCCTCTTTATTCAGATAGCATGGTGGGTCAAACCAAAGGTTACCATGGGCCAGCTTTGGGCACCTCTGGTCTAGAAGATGCTGTTTTTGTTCTGCAAAAGCATTTTCAAAGAACGAGGAATTACGTTTAAATGTATATGGTAAAATCATAAGCGTCATAGCCGATGATATTAATTTTTAAACAAGCGCTAAAGAAGCCAAAATCCAGATTTGTACTGTGCCTGAAATATGTTCTATATGAAAGTATATTATGTGAAAAACAGTATGCCAAGAGTTGAAGAGTGAAATCTTATGAATTAGTATGAATTCTTTTGGACAATATTTAAAATAGTTACATTTCCTCGTAAGATCAGACAGATCAGAGCAGAGAAGGCTCTCAGAATGAAGATATTTGTCATTGAATGAACATTTTCAGATTACAAGAAAAGAGCTTATGCTGCAAATGTATATGTTGAGAAAAGTAAACTGTTTTTCGAACTTAGATGGATGTCTCATACTCTCTTGTATGAGACCTGCAAAATAATCTTTAAAACAAGGACACTTTAAAAATAGAGATTGTTTAGCAGAACCTTTAAAATGTTGTTGAAAGCGATCTAAAAGAAACAGTAAGTAAACAGATGAGTTTTACCATTTTTGAATCCATTCATCTGATCTCCTGGTCTGGCAGGAGCACGTTTAGCTTAGCTTAGCATAAATCATTGAATCGAATTAGACCATTAGCATCTTGCTAAAATAAAATAATAATAATAAATAATTATTCCCATTTAAAGCTTGACCCTTCTGTAGTTACATTGTGTAGTAAGACATGGAAAATTAAAAGTTTCTGTTTTCGAGGCCAATATGAAATATACTCTGGCATAATAATCAAGTCTGTTTATCTCTAGGTGACCTGTAAAGTGAGCCTTTTTCCAAAAGAAAGTGGAGTGATCCTTTAAGATGGATTCCTGAGAAACAAACCCATGACCTTAGTGGCACACTATGGCAGCTGAAACACAAGAACATTTCTGATGCCCGTGGCATTTCGTGGAACAACTGTTGAGACAACATGTTATGCTTACCTGGTTGGGAGGGAAAATCAGTGAGTAATTGTAATAAGTGGCCCAGGGGGAGTTGTTAAGGGTGCAAGAGATCAAGCTTGAGCAACCAGTCATGTCCAGGTAGAAACCAACATGTGCTTTTAGGCTCAGCTTTATCAAGAGAAAACAGTGTCTGAATGGGATTAGGAGTGATGTTTGCTATTATAATGTAAATATAGGTTAAAAATCTAAAGATGTCCAATTTCTTATAGAAAACAATAAAATAACATACATTTGAGATGTGCTGAGCTTTGCCATAAATTGGGCTAGTATCTAAACTTAAATCTAAGCCTAAACCCTCAACTAACCCTTGTGTAAAATGAAGTACAATTTTAGGCACTTATACATTTTACATACTTAAAGGGATAGTTTAAACCAAAATGGTATCACCATCAAATCCATCCAAACTGAATTTCCTTCTCCTGTTGAACAAAAAATTATATATTTTGAAGAATGTGGTAACAGTTGATGACACCCATTGTATTACTGATGCTACGTTAAGAGTCAATAAGCACAATACCCACTAAAATATTAAAAAGTGCACTTTAAAAAAAATCAGAGAAAGCTAAAATGCTGTCCAAACGTTGTTATTTCCAAAGTGCTTGTTCTGTTTCTGTATTTGGGCTTCCTAAGGACACAACACAAATAGAGAGGTGCTTACAATTTAATTTTATTATGTTAGAAAAAAATATATAGCTAACATTTGACAAAAGAACAGTTTCCAGAATCTCTCTCAGTTCAGTGCTGGATTCAGCTGAAAACTCCTTAAAGAAGGAGCAGCTCCAACCATAATAGAAGAAGCTGTGGATTGTGAGCCACAACCTGTACGTTTTTGTATTTGATAAAATTGATCAACATGCACAGTTTCTAGCATTAATGCTATGTGGTAGCAAGGACGTAAACAAGGATGTAAACAAAAGAAAATGCCATTTGGCACTGTTAACAATTTAGCTACAAATTCATATTTATCCATCAAACCCCTGTAAACACCCACAATCTTCACCAGCAGTGCTGCAGTGTCTCTCTATTCGGCTGCTTTCCGTGCGTTCTACATCTCAAATAATGACCAGGCAAAAGATGTGAACGTTTCATATTACTTACACATGCTTATTCCGAATGTATGTGAATAACATTTTGTCACATTTTATTTTAGAGCGCAGTCATGTTCTAACTTTATTTTATGTTACACATGCTGTTTTAAGTCAATTTAACATAATATAAGTGGCCAATAGACCAATAAGGTTAATTTAATTTAGCTTAAAAATTTTAGGTAACCAGGATTTTCTTACAGTGTAGCTGTTTTTGCCCCATTGACTTCCATAATAATCACATATTTTGGTTGCAAATCCATGACACCTTATAATCATGCATTCTTGATTGTTGCTGGTTTTTACTGTTGGGAAAAGGTAACTTTACTAATTTTTACTGTTGATCATGATCAGCAAAAAAAGCTGTTTCTGGATAAAAAAAATATGGTTATATGGAGTATGTTTGTGTGTGAAAGAGACCTTTGAGCACTTTGATATGTTTGAGAAAAAAAAATAAGCCCCTCAGCTCTCACAACATAGTAAACATATTAAGTGTGTTTACGCACACGCACTATAATTTTCTGTTATACTTCATAAAACTCCATATAAAAGTCTGAAACTTTTTTGCACTGGCTTATCTAAAGGGTAATGCTGCCAACTTATGTTCAACAGTAAAAATGAAAAGTTTGACCACTTCTCAACAGGAAAAACGTCGGCAGGTCACGTCTGAAAACATAATGAGCATCGTCACCTCGTTCCTACCAGTCAGATTCCCCCAAACGGTCTTGGTCGTTCCAGAGACCCACCGTTCCAAAAAAAGACCCACCATCTTCCTAGTTGAGGGTTGGACGCTGAAAACTTAAATTTTTTCCAGACAGTAAGAAAGACCCCCCGTCCCCAAAGTGAGGGTTTGTTGTTCCACAGCATTGTTCCACATGGATTGGGGACCCACCATCCCCAATCCATTTTGACTTCCTCTGGGTGCTCCAGTTTCCCCTACAAGTCCAAAGACATGTGGTACAGGTGAATTGGGTAAGCTAAATTGGCCGTAGTGTATGTGTGTGAATAAGTATGTATGGATGTTTCCCAGTGATGGGTTGCAGCTGGAAGGGCATCCGCTGCGTAGAACATATGCTGGATAAGTTGGCGGTTCATTCTGCTGTGGCGACCCCAGAATAATAAAGGGACTAAGCTGAAAAGAAAATGAATGAATGAATATTGCAGAAGGACATTAATACAATGGCACAGCAAATGTGTCGATATCAAAGCTAAAGGCAGTCAAACTAAACATTTGAGCAACTAACTATTAATGCAACTATTGTAAATGTAGAATTTTTGTAGAATGTATACTTTATATTTGAAAGTATTTAAAAAAATATTCAACAAAAATCACTCGCATAAGACTCATGTTTTATACCATCACTTACAACTATTTTGAGTGTGAGAACAACAAGCAAGGTGCAAAAATGACAAAACTGTGGTGCATGTGTTAAAACCACATTCTTGACACACTGAAGAGAGGTTTCACCACTTGCTCATTTTGAAAAAGGTCACATCTAACAACATAAGTGCATCCTGATAAACCATAAAAGGTTGAACGACTTGCCCTTTAAGAGTCTGATTGTGTTTAGTAACTGTGGCATTCAGAAAACACCTGAAAACTATTGAAGCATTTGTCGATTTTAAAGTTATCTTTTTTATTTGGTAAGACTTGCATAATCACAAAACTATAGTTCTATATCTTTTATAGAAAATGGGCAGCAAGCAACATGAGCTCAGAAGATATCATGTATAATACTAGTATTGAAGTAACTTACAAATAAGAGACAAAATAAACTTTTTAAATAAATACATTTTTTTATTAACATCACTTGCCACTAACCCAACATTAATGGCTCGTTTCCACTGACTGGTACAGTACAGTACGGTACGGTACGGGTCACCTTTATCAGGCTTGCATTTCCACTACTAAAAGGGTACCAATGATTCCCTTTTGGTTGGCGTGGTGTACGACGGAAAGTTGCAGTCGACTTCATTTTCGCTCGAGAAAATGTCTAAAGTAAAGCTGTACGGGTCACTCACATATCATATGAGAAGCACTTCTCACAAAACAAATGCTTTACACACATAAATACTGGTGTATAAATGTTTATTACTAACTTTTCTATGAACATGAGTTGATTATAACTGCAGATTACTGACAGTGCGAAATAGCCTACTGTAACGTCTGCAATTATATTAAATAAATAAATGCAAGATATATGAACACATACACACCCTTACAGTCTCTGATATGTTACCACTTACAGAAAAACTACACACAGCTTACATTCAGTCCTTATTTAGGTTCAAAACAGCAGAAAATAGAGCCCATAGTCAGTGCACACCTCTCATGATTAAATGTGTCTGTAATCTTCAGCAGCACGTGTAGCTTCTTAGAATGTAATTCCATCATTCTGAGTTCATAATAGCCTAAAAGGTGATGATAATAGTTAAACATGGCAGTTTGTTCACGTTTGCTGAAAAAATAATGTGCTCCTTTTTTTCCCAGCTTCTCCTTTTGATTTTTCGCGCGTCACTCTGCCGTTTGTCCGTTTCTGACAGAATCAGGTTTCAAAAGCACATCAATAATCAAGCGCACTTAATTATCATCAGCTCAAAAAGTTTGTTATTTCAAATGTAGACGCGCGGCGAGCGCAAGCAAGAAAGTGAAAGCGCTCGCCCTTCAGACTGGCTTGAAAAAACCTACGGGACACAGGGTAAAATCTGCTCTTGTTTTTGGCTTTGTGGCTCTTCATCAAGACGACAACAATGTTCATTTGAGCCCTGGTCAAACAGGGCTCGTTATTATATGTATATATAATTACGCTGTAATCTTTTGGCTGTGTATTAAAACATGCCGGCTTTTTTGTTTTCATTCTGGCTTGTTACGTGAGCTCGTGACGTATCTCTGTAAACCAATAGCATTCAGCTGCGTGTCTAGCTCCACCTTTTGGTACCCTTTCCCGTGTTTGGTACCCTTTCAAAAGGGTGCCAAAAAAGGGGTATGGTATGGTTTGGTTCAGTACGCCTTTTGACAGTGGAAATGGCCATAAAAGCATACCGAACTGTACCATACCACTCAGTGGAAACGGGCCATAACTGGTGTGTTACAAACATCTATGGGTTTATTACAAAGAAGTGACTATTGATTCTATTGGACCTTAAATCAGTGAACAAAAAAGAACAAGAGCTGTTAGAAATCAAAAGTTGTCTGAGAAATGTCTGAGAAATCAAAAGTTTACAAATGTTAGTAACATTGTTGTAATAGTGTACATTTTATAATAAGGTTAACAAATGCTTTGTTAGTCATGTCAGTGAGTCTCGATTTCTGCTGCAACATTTGGTCAGTAGGGTCAACAACATGAAATCATGGATCTATCCTGCCTTATATCAACGATTCAAGCTGGTGGTGGTGGTGGCATAATGATGTTGGGGATTTTTTCGTGGCACACTTTGGGCTCATTATTACCAATTGAGCATCAATGTCAATGCCACAGCCTGCCTAATTATTGTTGCTGACCATGTCCATCTCTTTATGACCACAGTCTTTTGATGGCTACTTTCAGCATGATAACACACCATGTCCTAAAGCGCGAATCAGCTCAAACTGGTTTCTTGAACATGACAATAAGATCAATGTACTCAAATGGCCTCCACAGTTAGCAGATCTCAATCCAATAGAGCATCTTTGGGATATGGTGGAATAGAAGATTCACATCATGGATTTGCAGCCGACAAATCTGCAGCAACTGTGTGATGCTATCATGTCAATATGGACCAAAATCTCTGAGGAATATTTCCAGTACATTGTTCAATCTATGCCATAAGGATGCTATAAGGATTAAAGCAGTTCTGTAGGCAAAAACTGTATCCGAGATCTTGTTCTTTCGGTCATGACCCAAAACTCATGAACACAGGTGAGAATAGAAATGTACATTGACCAGTAAATCGAGACCTTTGCTTTTTGGCTCAGCTTTTTTTTTTTTTACAACAATGGACCAGTACTGCCGCTTCACCAATCCGCATGTCAATCTCATGTTCCATCCTTCCCTCACTCGTGAACAAAATCCCAAGATACTGGAACTCCTCCACCTGTGGCAAGGACTGTCCTCCAACCTGGAGACAAAAAACACCTCTTTCCATTGAAGCACAATGGCCTTTGACTTGGAGATGCTGATTCTCATTCCAGCCAGGTCATACTTGGCAGAAAATCATCCCAGTGCATGCTGAAGGTCCATGTTCTATGAAGCCAACAGAACAACATCGTCTGCGAATAACAGAGATGAAATACTGTGGTCACCGAACCGGATCCCCTCCAGCCCAAGGCTGCGCTTGGAAATTCTGTCTATGAAAACTATGAACAGAATTGGGAGTCTAACATGCACTGGAAACAAGTCTGACTTATTGCCAGCAATGCAAACCAAACTCTTACTCTGCTCAACAGGGACGAGACAGCCCTTAACAGAGCACCTCTGACCCCATACTCCCAGAGCACTCTCCACAGAATGCCATGAGAGACATGGCTGAATGCCTTCAAGTCCTCAAAGCACATGTGGACTAGTTGAGCATACTCCCATGAACCCTCAAGCACCCTGTTAAGGGTATAGAGCGGGTCCAGCATAGCACGGCCTGGATGATAACCGCATTGTTCCTCCTGGATCCTAGGTTCAACCATAAGCTCTATCCTCCTTTCCAGTACCCTGGCATAAACTTTTCCAGTGAGCACACCCTCTGGTCCCCCTTGTTAAAAATAGGAAATACCACCCCAGTTCCCCATTCTAGAGGTACTGTCCCCGAACTCCATACGATATTGTAGCGATGTGTTAGCCAAGAAAGCCCCACAATATCCAGAGACCTAATATACACATAATGAATCTCATCCATCCCCGCTGCTTTTCCACTGCGGCGCTTACAAACAAACTCAGTGACCTCAGTTTGGGTAATGGGTGAGTCCACCCCTGCATGCCCAGTCTCTGCTTCCTCAATGAAAGACATGTCATTGGGGTTAAGGAGATTCTCAAAGTGTTCCACCATCCGACAACATCCCCAGTTGAGGTCAACAGCTCCCACTTCCGCTTTTAACACTGTTAATGGGGAGTTGCTTTCCATTCAAATCACTTTTTTATTGTCACATCATCAGCAGCACGTGTGCTATGATGAGTGAAAAGCTTAGGTGCTGGCTCCAGACAGTGAAAAATACAGATAGTGCAAATACAACAACAGTGCAAAAAAACAGACAGTGCAAATACAACAACAGTGCAAAATACAGACAGTGCAAATACAGCGACAGTGTAAGATACAGACAGTGCAAATACAGACAGTGCAAAATACAACAACATACTCACAAAAAAGAAACAAAACAGTGTAAATTTGGCAATGTGACAGTGATGCGTACAATGGATAGGTGTACACATAGTTGTAGGCAGTATTGTTTAAGTATAGATTGGTTAAAGTGCAGTGCATGCTACATCTTTATGGTGTGCAGTGTGGGGTATGGGAGAGTTTGTGTGGGGTATGTTAAGTGTTCATCAGCCTGATAGTCTGAGGGAAGAAACTTTCCTTCAGTCGGCTGGTGCGTGACCGAATGCTGCGGAACCGTCTGCCTGAGGGTAGCAGAGAGAAAAGTCTATGGCTTGGGTGGCTGGAGTCGCTGATGATTCTCTTGGCTTTCCTCATGCACCTCCTGGTGTAGATGTCCTGGAGGGAGGGAAGCTCACCTCCTACTACACGTCCAGCAGTTCGCACAATCCTATGTAGACCTTTGCGATTGCTGCTGGTGCTGTTCCCGTACCAGGTGGTGATGCAGCCAGTGAGGATGCTCTCCACAGTGCAGGTGTAGAACGAGCGGAGGATGTGGGGGCTCATTCCAAACCTCCTGAGGCGCCTGAGGAAGAAGAGGCGTTGTTGTGCCTTCCTTAACACTGCGTCTGTGTGAGCAGTCCATGTCAGATCCTCAGCGATGTGTACTCCAAGAAACTTGAAAGTGCTGACTCTCTCCACTGGTGTCCCGTTGATGGTTATGGGAGTGTGTTCATTCTTCTCTCTCCTGAAATCCACCACCAGCTCCTTGGTTTTGCTGATGTTGAGTGAGAGGTGGTTTTCCTGACACCACTGCGTCAGAGTGTGCACCTCCTCTCTGTAGGCCGTCTCAACATTATCTGTGATTAGGCCCACCACCGTTGTGTCATCAGCAAATTTAACGATGACGTTGGAGCTGTGTTTGGATGTACAGTCATGTGTGTACAGGGAGTACAGGAGTGGGCTGAGAACACAGCCCTGTGGAGCACCAGTGTTGAGGATCAGTGTGGATGAGGTGATGTTGTTCATTCTGACCACCTGGCGTCTGCTTGACAGGAAGTCCAGGATCCAGTTGCACAGAGAGCTGTGTAGGCCCAGAGCCTGGAGCTTTATCACCAGCTTGGCAGGCACTATGGTGTTGAATGCTGAGCTGTAGTCCACAAACAGCATTCTCACATATGTGTTTTTGTTTTCCAGGTGAGACAGAGCAGTGTGCAAGGTGAAAGCAATTGCATCATCAGTGGAGCGGTTGTTTCTGTATGCAAATTGCAGAGGGTCAGTGTTAGCGGGCAGTACAGAGCAGATGTGATTTTTAATCAGCTTCTCAAAGCACTTGCTGAAGATGGGTGTCAGTGCAACCGGACGCCAGTCATTCAAGCATGTGGTTTTAGCTGATTTCGGTATTGGCACAATAGTAGCTGTCTTAAAGCATGTGGGAACCACAGACCGAGAGAGCGAGAGGTTAAAGATGTCCGTGAAAACCCCCGCTAGCTGGTGTGCGCATGCTTTAAGTACACGTCCAGGGATGCCATCTGGGCCCGTAGCTTTTCGGATGTTCACGCGACGGAAAGATCTCGTTACATCCACTACAGAAACAGTGAGTGTGCTGGCGGTTTCTGTATCGGCCGCGGGAGCGCGCTGTGTGTGCGCGCTGTCCTGGGTTTCAAAGCGGGCGTAGAATGAGTTGAGCTCGTCCGGGAGAGACGCGGCAATGTTCACAGTGGTGGATTTATTACTTTTAAAGTCCGTGATGTAATTAAGTCCCTGCCACATGCTCCTTGCGTTATTGGTGTTAAATTGACCCTCTATCTTGTCTTTGTATTGACGTTTTGCTGCTTTGATCGTTTTCCTGAGGTTGTAGTTTGCTTGTTTTTGTTCCTCAGCATTTCTGGATTTATAGGCGGAAGTTCGCACTGATAGGGCTGTTCGAACTTCGCCGTTGATCCATGGTTTTTGGTTGGGGTAGATACAGACAGTTTTTGTTGGGACCACGTCTTCTATGCACTTCCTGATGAAGCACGTAACTGTGTCTGAGTACACTTCGATGTCGTCATCAGAAGCTGCCCGGAACATCTCCCAGTCAACGTCATCAAAACAGTCTTGAAGTATGGAATCCGATTGGTCTGACCAGCTCTGAAACGTCCTGAGGGTGGGTGGTTCCCGTTTCAGTTTCTGCCTGTAAGCAGGCAAGAGCAGAACAGAAGAGTGATCTGATTTGCCAAATGGTGGGCGGGGGAGGGATTTGTAAGCATCCCGGAACGGAGAGTAGCAATGGTCCAAAATACGATCGCCACGCGTGTTTGTGGTGATATGTTGAAAGTATTTTGGAGCGATTTTCCTGAGATTGGCGTTGTTAAAGTCCCCTGTAACAATAAACGCTGCCTCCGGGTGTGCGGTTTCCTGCTCGTTTATGCTCCCATACAGTTCTCTGAGCGCCTGCTCTGTGTTGGCTTGAGGGTGGATGTAAACAGCCGTAATAATGACCGATGTGAATTCCCTTGGTAGCCAGTATGGTCGACACCGAAGCATAAGGTATTCCAGATCAGGAGAACAAAATGATCTAACTGGGTGTATGTTTCTCTCATCACACCATAAGTTGTTAATAAAGAAACAAACACCTCCTCCTTTGCTTTTCCCTGTGAGTTCTTTCGTTCTATCCGCGCGGTGCAAGGAGAACCCCGAAAGTTCAGCAGCTGTGTCTGGTACCTCCGCAGATAGCCAGGTTTCTGTAAGACAGATAATGCAGCAGTTTCTTGTTTCCCGTTGGAAGGAAATGCGCGCCCGTAGCTCGCAAAGTTTGTTGTCCAGTGACTGAACGTTAGCCAGCAGAATGGTGGGGAGCGGAGGTCGAAATCCACGGCGTCTTAGTCTGACCAGGACGCCGGCTCTCTTTCCTCTTTTCCGGCTGCGTTTGCGTCGTCGCCTCGGTTGTGTGGCCCAGACAAAGGGCTCTGTTGTGTTTGTAAACAGAGCGTCGTTGAAGAACTCAAAGTCCGGTTTTCGGTGTGCGACGAGAGAGCCAATTTCTCGAAGTGTGTGTCTGTCGTAGGCAATGAGAGTGTGTACATCCAGCACGAAAAACAACAAAAATACAAGTAAAACATACAAAACACAACGAAGTTCGCTGGGAGCTCGCAACACGGCGGCCATGCTCGGCGCCATCTTGGATTCTTGTCTTGTCTTGTCTTAATGGGGAGTTGCTTTCCATTCCTGAGGCGCCAGACAGTTTGCCAGGATCTCTTTACGGCCAACTGACAGTCTTCTTTCATGGTCTCCCTGAACTCTTCCCAGGCCAGAGTTTTTGCTTCCACAACCGTCCAGGCAGCAGCATGCTTGGTCTGTCGGTACCCATTAGCAGCCCTGTAGGACTCCTTCTTTAGCTTGACACCATCCCTTACTTCCGGCGTCCACCACCGAGTTTATAGATTGCGGCCTTGACAGGCACTAGAGACCTTATGGCCACAGCTCCTCATGGCTGCGTCAACAATGGAGTCTGAGAACATGGACCATTCAGTTTCAATGTCTCCAGCCTCCCTCGAAATCTGTTCAAAGCTTTTCTGGAGGTGAGAGTCGAAAATCCCTCTGACGAGATTCAGCCAGACATTCCCAGAGAACACTCCCAACAAGTTTGGGCCTGCTAGGTCTGTCCAGCTTTCCCCCCTGCCAGTGGATCCAACTTACCACCAGGTGGTGGTTAGTTGACAGCTCTGCCCTTATAATTACATGAGTGTCCAAGACATACGGTTGGAGATCAGATGATACAACCACAAAATTGGTCATTGACATCCGCCCTAGGGTGTCCTGGTGCCATGTGCTCTAATGGACACCCTTATGCTGCAACATGGTGTTTGTTATGGACAAACTGTAATTAGCACAGAAGTCCAATAACAGAACACCACTCGGATTTAGATCAGGGAGGCTGTTCCTCCCAGTCACGCCTCTCCAGGTATCACGGTCATAACCCCTGTGGGCCCCCAGTAGAACAACGGAGTACCTTTATGCACCCCTTCCAAGGCCTCCAAGAAGGCCAGCTACTCTGCACTGGTGTTTAGCCTGTAGCCACAAACCAAAGTGAGAAACTTGTCTCTGAACTGAAGGCGCAGGGAGGTGACCCTCTTGTTCACCAGGGAAAACTCCAAAACATGGTGGCCAAGTTGGTGAGCTATAAGCAAGTCCACACCAGCCCGCCGCCTCTCATTGTGGGCAACTGCAGGGTAGAAGAAAGTCCAGCCCTTCTCATAAAGTTTAGTTCCAGATCCCCAGCTGTGCATAGTGGTGAGCCCAACTATTCCTAGTCAGTACCGTTTCGCCTCCCACACAAACTAGGCCTCCTTTCCTCCCAGTGAGGTGATATTCCATGTCCCAAGAGCCAGTTTCTGTGCCCGACGATCGAGTTGTCGTATATAAAACAATAATAATCAGAAGAAGATAAAGTACTTTTCTATGGTAAGTGATACAGTAAGGAATACATCACCCTCCAAAGGGTGCTTTAGAGTGAAAACAATCATGGCCGCCATGCTGAAGTGTCATTTCAAAAAGAAGTGCTCAAGATGAAATACTTTGAATGGCCCTTAAAATGAAGAATTTTGAAAAATAGAACTGATGGACAGTTCCGACCATGATCTTTTAAGCATGGAAAGTTTAATGACACACACTGCACCTAATTTTGGAAGTGCTCATCCCTATGCTCCAATACCTTCAAATTGACCCTCCGAAAGGAATTAGTGCATAGAAATGAGTCCTTCCTAATGGAACCCACCAATTGTTTTAGCATTCTATTGAGAATATCTTGTGTGCTCAGGGCTAACAGTCTTGAGTTGTCAGAACTTACTCCCAGGTTCAAAGCAAGTCCAGGGTTAATCATATACAGAATTTAGGTTTAATGTAAAAGTAAGTTAAACTTGCTTTCTGGAACACACCCCTGGAGGTTAAACAGGAAGTAAGTGTTTTTGGAACCAAAATCTGAAACAAATTCAGTGAATTGCACAGTTCTGGTCAATAATTCATCTTTGGGAGCAAAGAAGCCCCCTAGTGTTTTGGGGCCCATTGCAAATGAACACAGGAAAAATTGTCCTGTCTAATGATTCTTGATTTCTACTGCAACTTTTAGATGGCAACAATAATTTTTTTGGTAAACAATAAGAAAATCAGAATCAGTTTTATTGCCAAGTGTGCTTCACATACAAGGAATTTGTTTTGGCAACAGAAGCTTCCAGTGTACATAAAGTAACAGTGACAATACAAAATTAAACATGAGAAAAGAAAAAGGCGATAAACATTAAACAGAGATGCAGTAAGTCAAAACTATCTGGATGTTGAATTGTATGTACAGATGTGTTGTAAATATACAGGTTATAAGGTGCTGTGTTATAATGCAAATGGAGAAAGTATTGCATTGTATATTGTTATAAGGTGCGGTGTACAAGTGCGTATGAGAGGTATTGCACGTTTATCGCACAGTAGGAGAATATTTAACTGTTCATGAGGTAGATGGCCCGAGGAAAGTCTGGACTATTCACTGTAGTCTACGGAGGTTGGTTTTGGCAGCTGAGCTGAACCAGACGATGATTGAAGTGCAGAGCATGGATTGGATGACAGATGAATAGAACTGTACAAGCAGCTCCTGTGGCAGGTTGAACTTCCTCAGCTGACAAAGGAAGCACAGTCTCTGCTGGGCTTTCTTCACAATAGAGTCTATGTGAATGTCCCACTGTGAACTATGTGAATGACAGCCATATCACCCTGCAGCCCAGAACCGTTACTCACTGAAGCAGGGCTAAGCCTGGTCAGTACCTGGATGGGCGACCTCATGGGAAAACTAGGTTGCTGTTGGAAGTGGTGTTAGAAAGGCCAGCAGGGGGCGCTCAACTTGCAGTCTGCGTGAGTCCTAATGCCCCAGTAAAAGTGAAAGGGACACTACACTGTCAGTGGGCGCCGTCTTTCGGATGAAATGTTAAACTGAGGTCCTGACTCGCTGTGGTCATTAAAAATCCCATAACACTTCTCGTAAAGAGTAGGGGTGTAACCTCGGTGTCCTGGCTAAATTCCCTCTCGGCCCTTACCATAATGGCCTCCCAATCATCCCTTATCCACCGAATTGACTCTCCACTCCACCAATAGTTGGTGTGTGGTGAGCGCACTGGCGCCGTTGTCCTGTGCCTGCCGTCGCATCATCCAAGTGGATGCTGCACACTGGTGGTGCTGTGGAGAGACCCCCCTCATGATTGTGAAGCGCTTTGGGTGTATGGCTATACACAATAAATGCGCTATATAAATACACATTATATTACATTACATTACTTCAGATCCTGAGAGATGGTAATACCCAGGAACCTGAATGTCTCTACTGCCGCTACAGTGCTGTTCATGATGGTCAGTGGGGGAGTGCAGAGGGGGTTCTCCTAAAGTCCACTATCATCTCCACTGTTTTGAGGGTGTTCAGCTCCAGGTTGTTGTATCTGCACCATAAAGCCAGCCGCTCCACCTCCTGTCTGTATGCAGACTCGTCACTGTCCCGGATGAGGCCGATAACAGTAGTGTCATCCGCAAACTTAAAGAGCTTAATGAAGGGGTCTTTTGCGCTGCAGTCGTTGGTGTACAGGGAGAAAAGCAGTGGGGAGAGAACACATCCCTGGGGGGCACCAGTGCTGATAGTGCGGCTGTCGGATGTGATTTTGCCCATTCTGACTAGCTGTTGTC
>CAIGQZ010004625.1:20246493-20281433 GCA_903798205.1 Danio tinwini
TGATGGTGCGGCTGTCGGCTATATGTTACCAGTTACAGAAAAACTACACACAGCTTACATTTAGCCCTTATTTAGGTTCAAAAACAACACGAAATATAGCCCACAGTCAGAACAAACCTCTCATCTGTATCTTTAATCTTCAGCAGCACATGTAACCTCCTGTTAGAAAGTAATTCCATCATTCAGAGTTCATAATAGTCCAAAAGGTAATAATTATAGTTAAACATGGCAAATTGTTCATGTTTGCTGAAAAAATCATTTGCTCCTTTGTTTTTTCTGGCTTTTCCTGTTTCGCGCATCACTCTCGTGTTTGTCAGTTTCTGAAAGGATCGGGTTTCAAAAGCACATCAATAATTAAATGCATGGTATTATGATCAGCTCAAGAAGTTTGTTATTTCAAATATAGACACGCACGTGAGCGCAAGCGAGAAAGCGAAGCCGCTCGTGCTTTAGACGGGCTCGTAAAAAAACTACGGGGCACAGGATAGAATCTGCTTTTCTTCTTGGCTTTTTGGCTGTTCATCAAGACGACGACAAGGTTTGTTTGAGATTGGGTCGACCATGGCTTGTTTTATATGTATATATTATTATGGTGTAATGTCTCAGCTGAGTATTTAAAACATGCCGGTTCTTTTGCTTTCATTCTGACTTACTGCGCGACCGAATGACGTATCTCTGTAAACCAATAGCGTTCAGCTGCACGTCTTGCTCCGCCTTTTGGTATCCGTGGTACCCTTTGCAAAGGGGGACCAAAAAGCGGTACGGTACAGTTTGGTGTGCCTTTTACAGTGGAAACAGCCATAAGAGCATACCGAACTGAACCGTACCACTCAGTGGAAACGGGCCATTAGTGGTCTACTTCTGAGATTCAAGTTCAGGTGTACAGTAATTTAAGAGAGACATTTAAATGTAACCGCTCATTGAAATGAAAACGTCTATATATTCATTCTACTGTAATCTTTCTCACAAATACAATACTAAACACATATGAGCTCAGAAAGGGCTTTATGGCTGAACAATTTCATTGCTTCTAATAAACTTATCTGAAAACCGTTATAACACTCACAGGGCATCTTAAAAAGCTTCATGTGATGGAAAAAATGGAAAAGTTATTGAGCAAATGTTTCATTGGTTCTTTAGAACAGAACTGGGATCTTCTTATTAAAACAATCTCAAAATCCCATTTCGTCATACTTATTCCAATAAAAAAGCCACTTTTCAGATCTTCGCTCACATTAAGTTACTTGCCAGACATGCAGTTTCTGTTCCCTTTTTTTTGTGCAGTTATACTCCCCTTTCTGGCACCCATCTTCCTCTTTCATTCCAACATTCCTATCCCTTGTTCTACCCAATAATCATATACAGCCTGTAAAAACAATGTTACAAGACTCTTCAGTCTACTCCAAACAGCATGAACTTAAAAGATTAGTTCACTACAAAAAGAGAATTCCTTTATCATTTCCTCACCTTCATGTTGTTCCAAATTCATATGAAAACTGTTGATCTTCAGAACACAATTAAGATATTTTTAATGAATCAACAAGGTTTATTCTTGCATGCCATGCACCACGTATGAACTTCTGCAATGAGGTTTGATCTCGTGCTTTATGTTCTTGAGTACTTGTTTACTTTGCTGATTAACTTTTAATTGTGAATGACAGCCAAAATCAAATCTGTTCATCCCATAAAGTTTTATTCAGATTACATGACTTTGGCACAATTTCCTTGATGTAGCGTCACATAGGGATTTGTACATGACAAATAGGCATCGAGATTAAAAATAACTACTTCTTGTGTAATATCTTCTTGAGTCTATCAGTTGTACCCTTCAAAATCCTTCATTTCGAAGGGTCTTTTGAAGAGATCAGTTTTAAGCACTTCAGTTTGGAACACTTTAAGATTTATATCCCATTTTGAACTGATAATGGGATAGGACACACTGAAAGTCTAGTAGGTTTACATTTTTTTTTATTGTTCATGTTGGGTTCAGTCACATGGATGACGACCAATAGGAGCACATAATCTCTTCCATACACTGTCTTATCTTTGACATTTTTAAGGCTAAGGAATGTGCAGCTAGATGGACATAAAATGTAAGCTTTGTGGCGTTATGGCAAAAGTCTGCTGGCCTGTATGATTATCAAGGGACTACAATGACAGAATAAATATATAAATGTTAGTGATGTAGCAGAGGTGCTTCAGCAGCCTGGAATTAAAACACAAGCAAACATAACACTCAAGTTCTCATTCACAATGTGGTGCAGGTAATTTTTAATGAATGTTTATTTGTGGGTAACCAGCTGTGAAAAGCTAAGGTTTGTAGCGATTTTAATTTTAAGTAACGCTAGCATTTGTTAGCAAAGGGCTGCTTTGTTTAGAGCCATTGCTGGGAAACTGCTTCTGCAGCTCCAAAAGCACCTCTAGCTCATACCTGGCTGTCAACATTGGGATGTGAAAATAAGGGAACCCAAAACCCAGAGTGTCCTCTTTTCGCTTCATCATGTGTACAGAATCCGTTTGGGAAACAGCTTCTATTTATAAATATAGAGCTCGTCTGACAGTCACGAACTGCTACATGAACATGACTGTTTTGACTCTTCAGTAAACTGACTGTTTTGCGCCTGTAATGGAAAGGAAGGAAATCCCGCTATTTTTATATTTACTTCAAAGTGTTTTCATGCCTAAATAAAATGAAAGCACAGAACAAATTCACATTTAAGAGCAAGGGGTGTCACCTGGTGGTTCGGCGGTATGGGTTGCGTAAAAGGAGGATCAGCTCTTTGATATTTATTGTCAACTTTCATAGAAAGATTAAAATTATAAGAGAAATCCAGGAGAATCCCTGGAAAAATTAGAGGGTTGACAGGAATGCTCTAGCTAGTACAGAATGAATCTTACACTTATTTACTGTTTGTATTCAGAAAACACATAGGCACACTTAAGTAGACACACAGTGTACATGAGCATGAATTCATTGTTTGGGGTCGTCTAACAAACTGTCTGCGTCCTTTAGACCAGGGGTGTCCAAACTCGGTCCTGGAGGGCTGGTGTCCATAGTTTAGCTCCAAGTTCCTTCTGCACACCTACCTAGAAGTTTTTAGTATACCTAGAAACAGCTTGATTAGCTGCTTCAGGTGTGTTTAATTGGGGTTTGAACCAAAATATGCAGGGCACCGGCCCTCCAGGACCGAGTTTGGACACCCCTGCCTTAGACACTGTGGCACAAAAGTGTCATCATATGGGAATGGTTCTCCCACTACACTGTTGGGTCTATTTATTGCATTCCAGGGATCATGGCTCAATCTAAGTACATTGGAATACTTAAAGAGGTCAAGTTGTACTATGCAGAAGAGGTAATGCTCATGAAAAGGGGTGTTTCAACAAGGCAATGACTCCAAACACACCAGAAAACGAGCAGCATCTTAGTTCCAGACCAACAAGATTAGTGGTCAGGTCAGTCCCCAGACCTTAACCCAATAGAAAACCTTGTGGGCTGACATCAAAAATGCTGTTTCTGAGGAATTGCAGAGGCAATATGCAGAGGAATTGTGGTGTGTAGAACAATCCTCCCTAGCTGGCAGACCTGTTGAAAGGTGCCAGAAGACTTCATACTACACAGCTGTGAATTATGGTTATACAACTAAATTTTAGTTCAGCGATTCACAAGAAAGCTAAATCTTTAAGCAATTTTTAGTTATTATAGTAAATATCCTTGTATTTTTACTGAACAATGCATATACTGCTATTTACTATATTTAAAATATGCTTTTTTATTTCAATTTTGAACAGCCTAATATTTGTGCTGCTTCACTCGCTTAAGTAATAATATATTTAACCCATTTTCTTCATGATTTGATTTAGAATGAATGTTTCCATTGCATTTGGGTGTATTGAAATTATTAAGGGTGACGCGGTGGCGCAGTGGGTAGCGCTCTCACCTCACAGCAAGAAGGTCGCTGGTTCAAGCCTCGGCTGGTTCAGTTGGCATTTCTGTGTGGTGTCTGTGGAAAACACTTGATAAACAACTAAGGGGATATTTATAATATTGATCTTATTTTGCGATGCGGAAGTGCGCTCGATTTTGCGGTTGTTTTAGAACTTACAATTTACTTGCCTATGAGAAATGACTAGGAATAATAAATGGCAGAAAACGATCAAACTACTTGCTCTACAAACAAGTTTGTTCATGACTATACAGACAACGCAAAATAATATAATAAGAAAATATCAGTTTGCAACATCAAGCAGCATAACAAGCTGTTTTTTATCTTCTAAAAATAAATGGAAGAGAATGGGACTGGTCAATAGGCAGCTTTTGAAACAAAATGCACATCAAATGAGGACTGATTTCTAAGCAACCTGTGATCTAGCATATTTGGTACCCACAACATGTCAAGCTTGTATCTAAACAAACTTTCATTATATGACAGAGTGGCTGACGTAACAGACAATAAATAATGTGTAGCCTGAAAGGCTCTTACAGAGAAAAATCACTTGCTATTTACTGATCCTCAAGTAGTACAAACCTTTATGCAGTTCTGCAAACTATATATAACACAAAGCAAGATATTTTAAAGAAAGTTAAAACCAGTAACCATTGACATTCATAATAGAAAAAAACGAATACTATGGAAATCAATAGTTACATGTTTAAACAGAAGTCAAACAAGTGAAGGGCGATTGAATTGACAATTGTATTTTTTTTATAAACTATCCCTGTAAGTTAATGCTGCCTCTTTAGATGACTTGGACTAGCCAGCTTGATTAATATTTGATTTCTTAATGAATGATTAGAAGTGGCAGGGTTTTGTTTAAAAGGCTTTCAATGACCTCTCAGATATGATAAAAGCCTATAGGGTTTTGAACGGTGAACTAACCCCTTAAACATGATGCCGTTGGAATCCCAAATCGCTGGTGAAAGGCATTCTGAAGACAAAAGAAGACAATGATGCATTTAAATGACTTTTATTTGAGCAAGCATATTTTCGATTTAAAATAACTTCACATTGCTGGTTCTGTCAGTTCTCACCTCCCTTCCAAGAACATGACATAGCCAGGTATTAAAACCAATAAAACAATGCAGGAACGCTTTACGGCTGTTTATGCTCTATATACTGTAGTTTTTTTAAACCCCGAACTTTATTTTTTAGTAAGTTTTTCTCTTTTTTTTTAAGATTACTTTTTTAAAATACCTTAACTAGGTCTAGAATGCTTGTCTCTAGACCTGGCTCCTTCTAGTTTCTTTTTAAAATATTGTTTTAGATGTTTTGCAATGTTTTCTGTGTTTTCATTTTTTTTTTCAATGTTTACTTTTTTGCCTTCACAGTGAAGATTCAAGGTTGCAAACCCTGCAAAACAGAGACATCATGACCTCAGTTTGCCCAAACAGAATGAACATTTGAAGCGTGCAATGAAAAACACTGCAGATAACGAAGAACATCCTACCTTGGCTTAGACGCTTGGCACACCAGTAGAGTTTGTGACTGTTTTCTGAGCGGCTTCTTTAGCCTGGTGAGCCTGCAGTACAGCCACAGCTTCATCAACCTGTCAGAAAAAAAATATATATATTCTTGTCAAATATTTCCTTCCATACAGTTTAATTATTAAAAAAACCTGAAAAAATTAAATAAATCACATACACTTAAAACCATATCCTAACAACACATGACACGTTAAGATTCCAGCAATTTGTCTGTCTGCACCAAGTGTGCCACACGCCTGCTTTTAAGTGAAAGTCTTGGCCATTAGATCGCCCCCTGGGGGCTGGCTGCAGTACAAGTCATAAAGCCCGCCTCCTCTGTGTTAATGTAGGAGACTTGAGCCTACAACTTGTATCGATACTTGAGGTTAGACTATTGATACACTCGTAAAAGAAATTATCGCGATAGTTAGATGTATCAATATTTTTGCACAGCCCTAGTTGTAAGAAATATTTTTTTTGTGCTTAGGTTACTCCAACTCCGGCTAGAGAGTAAAATGTATAAAATGTATTGCTTTTATTAAATTATAACAGCTTACATCATACTGTTTTTAAATAGTATATTATTACGTGTTTTTAAATGTAAGTGCTTATATCTATATTAGCGAGCCACACCGGCGGTCAAGTGAGAAGTTCGGGGGGCGTGGTTGATTTTACATCAATCGTTTGGTTGGAAGCTTGATTCCGCAGCTCCGCCTCTGGCTCCATCAGGCAGGCCTTCTGTGCATGCCCAGGCTCCAATTTCAGTCTTTTGTGAATTGTGCCCGTCACGAGGCGTTTTGCCTTCAAAGTGTTCAAAAGGAAAAGGGGCTGTCGTGTCGTCCATATTTTATACAGTCATTGGTCTACACCAAAGCGACGCAACATGACAGAAACATTTAAATTCCAGCCAATTCACTCCTAATAAAATGAAAGGCTTTTAATATAATAAATACATATTAAACCCCTTTTACTTTATTATGGGGCTACTGAGTGACTGATGTTGTTGATTGCACCTAGTTACAGTTCTGCCTTTCATTTACAAACCATCTGCTAGTTATTTTATTTTTATGATCTGAGGTGAACTATTTGCTGCTGCTTTCAGTAGTATGGCAATAAATGTCATGTAAAATAGTATTTAAAATAGTATTATTTAACACCTAATAAGGCACAAAATCTGTACCAGAGGTGATCATTATCATATAGTATATACTGTTGTTCTGAGGCGATGTCACAAAAATAGAAGGCATTTCTAAAATAGAAATTTCACATGTCATTCTTATAGATGATAAGGACAAAAACTCCTTTTAATATGGAATAGATAACTTTTTTCGTGCATCGCAGTGACACATTGTGAGCAATTAGGACACAATTAGCAATTAGGTGTAAGGTATTCCATATAGTTGTGTTTGAAAATGAACAAACAACTTGGGCTGTACAAGTAGTCAAATTCAATTTGATTTTGACCTCCAACGATTGTGAAAAAAAACATAATCGAGATAAAACAATTATTGCATCATTTTCCCCACTTTCAGTTTAAAACTTAGCAAGATTAATGGTTTGCCTCTTTGAGTCTAGAAGAGTTACATGAATAGTAAATATTAAGGAAATTTCAAAGTGAGATAGGAGATGATTCCCATCCTTTGAATCCTTTTTGTTACCCTCTGGAAGAAGGAATAAGGCTTTATAACCCTTACATTTTAGCAAGTTTACATTTTTTTATGTATGGGTCTTTTTTAATGCACTTTTTTAGTACTATTTATGAAGTTATTATAAAGCATGCTGGATTATGTTTTTTAATATTGCCTGTAAGTGATTTGTCTTTTTATGCATTAGTTGTATTACGATGCTACTGCCATAATTTAACTGCCCCTGGCGGGATTAATAAAGTTGTTAAACTTAAAAACTTAATAATATCCTGCCCCCTTTAAGCAGTCCAAACTCATCTCTCCGCAAAGCTAAGATTTAGATTTAAATTTATTTACTTATTTATTTATTGCCACATCAGCAACTTATGGCTATTTCATAACCAGATGAATATACATAAAAATATTACATGATAAAACAAGTTCGTATTTCAATAAAAAGTTACTTAGATAAATATATAAAATATAAATAAATATAATTCACACAAAATATATTCAAAGTTAAATTAGATTTGTCATTTAAATTTTTGATAAATAATTTAAGACTTTTCCTGGTGGTACCGTTTTAAAAATGTCCATCAAAGTACTCTCCTTATAAAAATTCTGTCTAATTGCATTCAAACTTTCACATTCCAATAAAACATGTTTGATAGTAAGAGCAGTCTGGCAGTAACTACATTTAGGTGGTTCTTCATTACTCAGCAAATATAAATGTGTCAACCTAGAATGTCCAATTCAACATCTAGTGTAGACAGTTTGATCATGTCTGGTCTCAAAATTATAATCTGCTAAATGTCTTTCATTTATTTTCGGGTTAATTTCATGTAATTTATTATTTATGCAGTTGTCCCATTCCCTTTGCCATGCTTTGTTTATGTACAAATTTATTGTGGGTTTTAAGTCCTCCGGAGGAATTAAACATTCTGTCACTTTCAAGGAGATAGCCTGTTTTGCTGCTTCATCTGCCAGTTCATTTCCATGTACTCCCATATGGCCTGGAACCTAACAGAAAATGATGTTGAACTTCTTATTTTCTAGTGTTGTCATTTTTTTTACAATCTTGGAAATTATGGGGTGATCACACTTAGAAACTTCAAGTGCTTGAAGACAAGATTTGGAATCTGTGCAGATTAAAAAGTTATGGTACTGTGTCCTTTCCATTTGTATTTTTCCATATTTAATCGCATATGCTTCTGCTGTGTAAATTGAACTTTCTCCTGGAATCCGAGTACCAAAGACATCATCTTTAAAAACTACTGCTGCAGTTACTCCTTTGTCTGTTTTCGATCCATCTGTATATATGGGTTCATGATGAGGCAGACTGTTATTTGTTTGAATTCCTGTTTGTATTCATTTGGGTGACTCAAGGACTTCTTCTGTTTGGTTAGGTTCCATAAGATTCTTATTTTTGAGTTGCACCAAAGAGGAATATGGCTCAAATCAGGTAGTGAAAGCGTTTCCATATTAACACCCATATTCTTCAGATGGGGTTTCATACGAATTCCAAAAGGACTGATGTAGTTGGGTCTGTCTTCATACAGTTCTAAATATTCGAGGTGGAAGACTGAAGGATAAGCTGGGTTACCTTTTTTGCTTTCAGTTTGACAGCATATTGGAGTGCTAATTTTAAACGTCGTCTTTCAAGGGATGGTTCTTTTGCTTCAATTTAAAAACTTTGAACAGGAGATGTTCTGAATGCTCCCAATGAGATTCGTAGTCCTATGTGATGTACAGTGTCCAGCATTTTAATGTAGAATTTTCTTGCAGATCCATACACTATACTTCCATAATCCATTTGGGATCTGATCATGGTTCTATAAAGACGAAGCATTGTAGTACAATCTGCACCCCATTTTGTTGTGGTCAGTATTTTAAGGATATCCATTTTTTTCAAGGTTTTTGTTTTTAAGAGTTTGATGTGTGGAATAAAGGAGAGCTTATTATCCAGAGTGAGTCCGAGAAATTTTGTTTCCTTTACAATTTTTATAGGTTCTTCTTCCAAGAAGAGACTTTGTTCTGGGTGAAGAGAACGTAATTGACAAAAATGTATGCACACAGTTTTTGATCTGGAGAACTTAAATCCATTCTTGACTGACCAGTCATGTATTTTGTTAATGCAGAGTTGCAATTGTCTTTCAATTGTATTCATGTTTCTTCCTCTGTAACAGATGCACAAATCATCTACATAAAGACTACAGAATACATTTAGACCAATAGCATTTACAATGCTATTGATTATGATGTTAAATAGTGTAACTGATAATATGCTTCCTTGTGGCACACCAAGTTCTTGAATATATTTATTTGACAGAGTTGTTCCTATCTGAACTCGAAAACACCTGTTTGTTAAAAAATTTGAGATGAAAACAGGTAGATGTCCTCTAAAACCTATTTCATACAAATCTTTTAAAATGCCATATCTCCAAGTGGTGTCATAGGCTTTTTCCAAGTCAAAGAATATTGCTACAGTATGTTTTTTTTTAAGATTAAACCATTTCGCACATAGGATTCTAGTCTTACAAGATGATCTATTGTGCTTCTTCCTCTTCTGAAACCACACTGATAATTACTAATATTTTGGTCCTTCTCTAGAGACCACACAAGTCGATCATTTATCATTCTTTCCATTGTTTTACAAAGACAGCTGGTAAGGGCTATAGGGCGGTAATTATTGGCATCTGAGTGGTCTTTACCTGGTTTAGGTAACAGGAATGATTAAAGATTCCTTCCAACAAGATGGTATCTTTCCAGATGTCCATATATAGTTAAAAATATTTAAAATGAGGTACAACACATCATAGGGTAAGTGCTTTAGAAACTGATAATGGATTTTATCAGGACCGACTGCAGTGTCTTCTGAATTTTTCAAAGCTTTTTGTAGTTCTTCCATTGTAAAGGATTTGTTGTATATTTCAGCATTATCAGATGAAAAGTCAACCTGGTTTTGTTCTTGTTGCATTTGTATTCTTTGGAATTGAGGAAGACAATTTTCTATTGATGAGTTTCTTTCAAAAGTTTCTGCAAGGTTGTTGGCAATTTCTTGTTCAGTAGTTAGTTGGGTGCTACAACTATTTATGTGACATATTTGTGATCCACCTTCTTTGTTCTTCATTTTACGGATCATATCCCAGATTTTCTTAGTTGGTGTCTGTGATGTTAAATTGGATATATATTGTTTCCAGCTCTGTTTCTTGGTTTCATTAATAGTCCTTCTTGCTTTTGATCTTAATATTTTCAATTTAATGAGGTTTTCATTCGTAGGATGCTTGTTAAATATTATTTCTGCCTTTTTCCGTTCTTTGATGGCCTTTTTACAGTTGTCATCAAACCAGAGATTATTTCTTCGATATGGGTGTCCTGATGTTTTTGGAATGGTTTCTTCTGCTATTTCAATCAGTTTGTTTGTAAAAACTTTTATTGAAATATGGTTTATTTGGTCCATTTCTTTGTATTTCTCATTGCATTGTATTTCAAAACTGCACCAGTTTGCTTTTTTAAGGTTCCATCTTGGGGTTCTTTGTCTTTGAGTACCTAATGAGGTAATAATCAATGGAAAATGATCACTTCCGCTTAGGTCATTCCAGTCTTTTCATGGAAAGTCTGGAGCTATCAAAGGATGACAGAGTGTTAGATCAATAGCAGTGTAGGTTCCATGTCCTGGGTGCAGGTATGTATATGGTCCATCATTTAATATACACAGGTCATTTTTTAAAATGAAGTCCTCAATTACTTTTCCCTTTGAGTTCCTGTAGCTTCCTCCCCATAGAGCATTATGGCTGTTTAAGTCTCCCATGAATATGGTTGGGGATGGTATCTGCTGTCGTACATTATCCATATCTTGTAAGGTTATAGTAACATCAGGGGGGATATAAATGGAACATAAGGTAATAACTTTATGGAGGGATATGCATACTGCAACAGCTTGCAAGTTGGTATTCAATGTTACATAACTGTGAATGATATCCCTTCTAACTACTATAGCTGATCCTCCTGAAGGTCTATGTATATTTCGACCAAGCGCATTGAATATTTTATAATTTTTAAAGGTTATTTTGTTATTTGGTTCTAAGTGAGTCTCTTGTAGACAGAAAGCAATAGGGTTAAAACTGTTGACAGGTGTTGCAGTTTGCAAAATTTGCTTTCATCCCACTGCAATTCCACTGGATTATGCAGTCCTTCATTTTTATGTAGGTAAAACTAGTACCTGAACTATTCTTTGATGATTGGGCTGTAGTGTTTGTTTGTGTTTTCCTTCCTCTTGATGAAACGTTTGGTTCCATAATCTGGCATTGATCTTCATCCTTTGAGTCTGGTTTGAAGCATTTTGAGTTTTCTTTTTATTCAAGTTTTAGTTTTTGTTTAGGCATTGGGGTTTATCATTATTTAACCAAGTCAAGTCTGTTTGGCATTCTATAGAGTTCATGAGTGGTTTTACCACAGATGCATATGATCTTTTTAGTTTAAACATTGGGGATTCTTCAATCTTTCTTCTTGCTTCTGTATAGCTTACTTTCTCTGTACATTTAACTCTTTGAATTTCTTTTTCTTTTATCCACACAGGGCACTCTTTTGATGAAGATGGATGGTCTGCTTTATAGTTGCTGCATTTTGTTGTTTTATTACAACTTGGTCCATGTCCTTCTTCTCCACAGTTGGTACATGATGGTTTTTTACTTTACATCCTGCAGAACCAGGTCCAAATTTTTGACAGTTGAAACATCTTAATGGATTTGGGATAAATGTGTTGACTGGTACACTCTGATATCCTAAGTGAATCTTTTCTGGTAGATGTGGTTTGTTGAAAGTCATGATGTAGATTCCAGTTTTGATAATCTGCTCTTCTCTCCTGATTGTAATTCTTTTTACATGAATTACACCCTGTTGCATTAATTCCATTTGGATCTCTGGCTCTTCCATGTCTTGCAGTTCTCTTGTACGTATTACACCTTTACTGCTGTTAAGAGAGGGATGATAGAAAGTCTTCATAGGTACATTAGCTAGCATTTTTGCATGCATCAAGTTATCCGCTTGAGTTTTTTTCAAACATTCAACTAGTATTTGTCCAGATCAGAGTTTTTTCACATCTTTCACTGTTCCTGCAATTCCAGCTATACCTTTTTGTATAGCAAAAGGTGATAGCTTTGTCAGCAGCATTTCCGTTTGAGTTGATTCTAGAATTATGAATCTTTGCCGTGTATCGCCTTTTTGAGGAGTCATATAGCCATTCTCTGAGTCGTCATCTGATTTAAGTCTTTTGTTTTTTTTGAGTTTGCTATATTTGTATAGAATTTGTTTCATTACTTCTGCTCCTCACCCACCTTGGAGCCCAACAAGGGGATGCATAGAGCTGCGGATATCCTCCAGTTATGCATCAAGGATACAGAGGTAATATACTCGAGTAAGCAGAACAAAGTTCGTGTTCCTCGATTGACCCTTTAGCCATTGTCTTACAAATTAAGTCTTGAATAGCCGATTGATTGGATTGAGCCCATCCAACCTCCCGTCTATATGAAGTTGGAGCCAAAGCACTGTGTTGGTGTTGAGGGCACTGTAGTTACCCACATTCCTCAAATGCCAGGATCTCTTTCTCCATAAACACGGGTTGCAACTCACGGCAAACAAGTTGCCCCATTTGTTGCCTTTTACGAACAGCAAGGGGGAGCTAGGAACCTATTCTACCCCGGGTCCCCACGGGGGGATTTCGATTAAAATCAAAATGATGTAGCTTGACTTTTGCAGCATGGGACCAGTGTTGTGCAAGTTACTTCCAAACTGTTATACATTACAGATTACTTGTTACTGTTATTTAAAAGTAATCCCTTATATTACAAAATTACTGTCTCAAAATTGTAATACGTTACAGAACTCATATTACTTTTTAGTTACTTTGACCAAAATAACTACAGAATTAGAACTTTACATTCTAAAATGACCAAATGTACTGCAGAGCATTTTATATCCAGTAGAAAGCGATATGATGAAGCAGAATGACTGTGACCTATCCAGACTACCAACAATATAGTATATAATTGCCATTGTGAAGGCTCAAGACAATGCAAAAACGGATGACAGTCAGATTCACAAATGATCTGTTAAAAGTATGGTAGAGGTAAACTGGTTATCTGGCAATATATGTAAATAGCTTGACTATATTCCTATTAGACATAACAGGCCTATATGTAAACTCCAATGCCATGACAAAATGCAGATTTCTTCTCTCTTCTTATTGTTGCCATTATTGTATTCACTTTAAATTCAAGTGGCTCACAACATGAGCATGATGAACATAGCTTTCTCAATATAATGCTCGTGCACCAATTTCCTCTGTTTGTGGACAAAACTGCTTGCGAGCTCTCAAATATACGATGCTCGCGTGCAAATTCTTAAGTTCTCTTAAATATACGCTGCTCATGCACAAATTTTCTTGCGCACTCAGTACACTGCTCGCTCAGTGAGATTATATGCACACTCACAATTTGTGTCTTGTGTTCCCTCTTCGTGCTTTTTGATATGATTTATATTGGTGCACTATTTATTAACAATAACCAAAATGCTAAAATAGACTTTTTTAATTTTTCTCATTTTTAATCTAATAAACCATAACATTTTTGGCTGTATGTTATATGATGATACATTTCCAGTTTAAAACACTTAAAGACACAGAGAATAGATGTTGTATGTAAAGAATACATTTTATTTTAAAAACATTTATTAAACATCTAAAAAGTGCACCATACTAATCAAATAAAAAACATTTAAACTAAAGTATATAGAACAGAGGAGTTTTGTCCATAGACAGAAAAAAACGGCACGTTCGCTTGCTCGTATTACATGAATGCGCTCTCGACTTGCAATACTGCGCTTATGACATTTGTCAGTAAAATAACGACATCTGCACGTATGTTCATCTCGCGAATGTAGTCATCTGCCATTTTCATATATTTGCCGCTTTTCTGCTCCGCGTTAGGGCTTAACGTTACTGCGAACCGGGCTGAGCCAATAGCCTCAGACCTCAAGCTCAGAGGCTGAAATCATTCAGTGTTCAAAGTAAAAAAATCCAATAGCCAGAGGGAGATTAGTGACAACACACACGTACGTTCACTCACCACGAACAGGAAATAGAACTGCTGTATTTTTTATTTGTTAATGTCTTGCGGGCGAAAAGTTTGTTGTACGTGTTACTGAACATGTACCAAGTAAAATATTACTGAAAATGTATTAGTAATGCCTTACACCACTGCGTTACAGGAAAATGTAAGATGTTACTGTAATACATTACTTTGTAATGCATTACTCCAAACACTGCATGCTTGATTTTTTGAAGTGTATTCAATTTATTCATGTTTTTAAAATCGCGAAATAGTGTTTGTGCTGTTGTGTGCATCCTCAAAATGAGTAGAACACACACATCATGTACAATCAGTCATCTTTCAGCTAAAGTGATGAGCCCAATTGGACAAATACATGACAAAATGTATCAAATCGTGGAGAGTAGTGATTATTCACATAAACCCTCATTTATGTTATAAAAAATCTAATTAGAATTGAGAATGAAAAGGCATGTCAAAGTTAAACTATAAATTGGAGCATGCACTTCTTAAATGCTATTCCTGCTGCCCAATGTGATTATTAATATTATAATTAATCAAACAACTAAAGACAAAAACAGTCACTCACTGCTCTTGACTGAAGGACTTTTGTAGCTTTAATGAGAAAACTAATCAATTTTAATTCTTACAGTGAAGATGCTTAAAGCACAGTTTGATTTATTTGTATATATTTATTTTGGAAACACTTTACAATAAGGTTGTATTAGTTAATGTTAGGTAAATGTATTTACTAAATCTTTGTTAACATTAGTTAAACGGCAATAAAGTTGTTCATTCATGTTAACTCAGTGTATTAGCTAATGTTAACAAGCATGAACTTGGTTTTTAATATAGCATTAGTAAATGTTGAACTAACATTAATACATGCTGTTCACATATTGTTGATTCTTAGTTCATGTTAGTAAATACATTACAATAAGGTTTCATTAGTTAATGTTCCTTAAAAGTGTGACCTTTTTTGTGTTGTATTTTTAATTTGTATTCTCTCTGTAGCTTTGAGGACTTGTTTACTGTGTCACATCTGATATTTTCGAGATTACAATTTTGATGAAAATATTTGTGAATATGATTCGTCTACAAAAAGCATACAAAATGTGCAGCTTCAAGCAATATACATATGTGACAATATACATCCCTGCATTTTTTTATTTGTTTACTTATGTTTGTATTAGTGTTGCGCGGGTTGTCTCATAACCTGTCAGGTTGGGGCAGGTAACGAAATTATCACTTTATTTGTGGGGTGGTCATTAAAAAACACAATATAAAAGTCCATGTATGTTGCGTGCAATTCTCCATAGCGTATATTAATATTTGGGAATATCTCTATTTGGGAATAGCCCAGTACATAGCAAAATAACTTTTGTGACGCCCCCAAAACTTTGGTATCATATCAAAAAAGCACCAAGCAGCTTTTACTGCCAGCCAAATAAACTGAGAAATAAAAGTGAAGATGGAAGACGAGGTGCGGGTGCAGGAATTTACATCATTAAAAGAAAAAACTTTAGGCTGGTAAATCTAATGTTTGGAACATGGTTTAAAAACGGTTTTCAGAAATAGTTGCAGCAGGACAACAGGACTATCGGCTGCGTGAAGTGCAAGTCGTGTGGAAAAAATATATACAAACACAAGAGCCACAAAACGAGCACTTCCTTGTTGTTGCCAGTTTACAGGGTGATGTTTTTAAACATTCAGGTTTAAATAAAGGCTTTTTTAAATTTGCATTATGCTGCCTATGTCTGTTTAATGTTCGCGGGTGTGGGGCAGGTTGTAAAAATAGATACAGTGGTAACACACTAGTTTGTATCATTTCATGTACGGTGGTTTTTGTTGTTGTGGTGTTTTTATAGGTACAATAGTTTTTTTTTTTATAAGAGCTCCTATTATGGGTTTTTAAAAATGAGCTTCCATGCAGTGTGTAACACAGCACTAAGTGAATGAAAACATCCAGCTGAGGCTTAAATCTTAAAGTGCACTGTGTTTAAAACTACTGATTCTTTAACAAAAAGTCGACTCAGAGTTGAATAAATGAATCGAGTTGAATGTGGATCTTTTGCTTGAATGTTTAGACATCGATACGGTACATCACCATTTATGTAGTTCCAGATCTGGTCAAATGTGAACATGCCTTTCCCTTCACACACTAGCAGAGCGCAGGGGATTACAGGACTGATCATGACATCATCTGCCATTTGATTTGAGCTGTTCCTCACATGCGCGGCCAATTTTCAAAATAGTATAAACTTTTGCCATTGTGTGGATTAATACTGAATGTGTGTCTTTATTACTTTGGGTTAGCGTTAAGAGTAGAGTAATTTGCTGGTGTTTAACTGCATTGCTTAATTGCACTTCTGCATTGGGCTCTCACATACTCTCTGCTACTTCATAACCGTGGAGGGCGTTTCTCACCGTCTCACGCTGAACGAAGTCCAATCACAACAGACTGGGTTATCAGACCAATCAACGCAGATTAGCTTCGTGCTAAGGAGAGGTTTGGGATTAAATGAATCGCTGAACGAATCATATGAGAGTTGTTGGGATAATTAAGTAAAAAGTAAATGCGTAAGTGTTTTTTTACCTAGCATGCATATCAGCCTGTTGTTGGAGACCCTCAAAACCAAAATATGACCTTTTATAATGCAAAATAGGGGCTCTTTAAGGCATTGTGTGTTAAACCTGCACTTTAAAAAATACTTAGTTTTAAAAAATTGCATAAATGTGCTTTATAAAGGAAAAAATGGTTGTATGATTTGCAATTCTTACCTTGGAACGCAGGGACTCTGGAGACTCCAGCATGTGTAGGAGCTCAGAATTGTCAATTTCCAGCAACATACCAGTGATTTTGCCAGCCAGGCTAGGATGCATATTCTGGATAAGTGGGAAGAGACGCTCACCTGTGAAAATAAAAATAAAAGATTAACCTCACACACAAAAATTTTACAATCAAGATCAACAAATCCTCCACAATCTTTACCCAGCATCTGCTTTTGTTCCTGTGGAGGAGCAGCGGCGAGCATGGAGGCCGTCAACGGTTCCTGTCCTTGCACATGCACAGCAGGCTGAGGATGAGCGTAAAGCAGTACAGTGAACTTAAAATCAACTCAAAATATTTAAGTGATGGAATGAGTGTCCTACCTGCTGCATGGTAACCTGAGGCTGTGTGTTCATGTGCTGCTGGGGGTTGCGGACACTGGGGGCGTATTTGTACTGAGGCACGCCACGCACTGTTGGAGCAGAAGCTGCAGCGGCTGCAGTGGAAGGACGTGGACCCATGGTCTGAGTAGCTGAGAGAAAACAGAAAATGTGATCTTTACACAGTGAAGACATGTGACCATGAGCAGGTAATGGTGCAAATAAGTGCAGTGGTGGCTGGAGATGTTAGACTATTTGGCCATATCTTGATCTCTACAATCCTCTCTGGAATTGTTTACCAATCATAACACATTCTGAATTTTTTTATTTTTAAGCTCACTGATTCCATTAAAATATCCATTCCATTAAAATATCTTAATTTGTGTTCCGATTAAATTAATAACAGAATTTTCATTTTTGGGTGAACTAACCCTTTAAAAAAAACACACTGTGAAGCAAAATAACATTCAGTATTCATAAGAAATCAACTGAATATCATAATTGTATAACATTATCTGAAAATCTGAAGTTTAAAATTCCCCTAAAACATTTCACTAAGTAATTTATATATTTTGCATCTATCACATCAAAAACGATGTCTAACTTTTAAGACAACGGTTCAAAAATGTATGCTTGATCAAAAGAAAGATACTGGAAAAACAAAGTCAAGACATTTTTTACATAACATGTGAAGCTTCAGCAGAACAAGTCAAATGAGGCTTTTGCACCAGGCACTACAGTCATAGGAACTAGCCACCAAAATTGACTTTTTTTTCTCTTAAATAGTGGTCCGTGGTGAGTAAATTATAAGCAGATTTAGCAATATCACTCAGACACTGGCCGTGAGTGCGTGAAAGGCAAGTATACTTTATATAGCACTTTTAATGTGTATTGCCATATATCTAAACCACTTTATCACTGAAAGAGACCCTCTCATGTGTTTGTAGAGTCAATTCAGAGAATGGGCATGCTTAGGACCTATGAGTAAGTTTACATGGACACTAAGGGTGTAACAGATCATAGTTGATCCGTAATCTGTGCAGATCACAACCCAAGACAAGATTCGGAACGCACGTGACCCGCGGATTAATAACCTTTTTAAACTTGTAGGGTAATCCAACATTTATAATAATTGCAAAGAGATCACCTCCAGCATCATTCAAATCACGAGTATGAAAGAATTTTGGCTTCCTTGGAAAATATAATGATGACGGAAAAAGTTGTGGTGGGACCTAAATGCTTCCTTAGGTTATTAATTAAAGGTGTTTTCTGTCGCTGTTTGTTTAGCCTGCATTAATGGATTCAGTGTAAGGTTGCACAATTAAACATTAATAGATTGTGATCTCAATTCAAACTCGCTCAACATGAATGATAAATGGTAATGATTTGCACATGTTCATTAATCCTTTGAATCTCTCTCAATCAAATGCAGATTTGAATGCAGCGCTTCAGTTTTTACACTTTTTCCGTTAGTTGCAAACATTTAAATAACACAGAAGTACTGAGAGAACTGTTTAGTTCAGATATAAACACTGATGTTTATAGTAAAGACTAAAATCGCTGTTTAATGGAACTTGATGCTTTTGATTGTTACAGCAATTGCATTGTTTAACCAACAGGTAGCGACAAACAACCATCATGATGATGTCATTGAATAGGTTTTTTAAAAGTGATACACCTATAATAAAACATGAAGTTGTGTGTGAATTGTTGAATCATTAATTGAAAATAAATATCTGGGCTAGAAGTTGCGACCGTTTTAGTCGCATATGCGCCCAAAATTGTATCTATGCGACCCTTAAAATATATTTGGGAGCATTTGTGCGAATGCATAAAATTGATGTCACGCGACCAGTTTTCACAGCAAAATGTTCACCACATGCGCGGATTTAGGAGGCATTCACGAATTAGGCATCTTTGCACCTAAAAACACCAAACGCAGCATTCAGGAATGGTTTAAAACAGTTGACATGTCAACTTGCTGCAGTAATCAAAGCCCGTAATACTTGCCCCGCCTTCAAGCTCTTCTTATTGGCCCACTGCGCTAGAACACAACACGAATGGATTAAAATGAAGCGTACCTCAATCTCTGTGATTGGTCGGCTTGGTAGTGACTAGTGTGGGCGAGACCGAAAGCCGTGCGAACCCGTTGGAGCGAGTGTTTACAAGTGTCGAGACCCGTGAAGGAGCTCCAGGTGGAAAGTTTTGTTTGGGTTTACCTTATGATTAAAATTGTTGAACGCCCATCAGTTCCTACCTCAAAATGAGCGAGTTTGAGCCATTTGTAGTTTAAGGTAGCATTCAGAAAAAAACAAAATAGAAGTATAAATGGATGGCAATAAGTAAGAAATGCTTGATCTGTTCGATCACTCGAACGCAGAAGTATAAACCATGCTGAAGACATGTAGAGTATTCCTATTTTAGTCACATTATTGAAGTGCAGTACATACACGTGAATACTTTAATCCAGTGGTTCTCAAACTGTGGTCAGCATACCACTAGTGGTACGTGGGCTTCTGCCTAGTGGTACACGGAGGTAACAATGAATAATAAAAGAAAAAGATGAACACACTCTTAACCCAGTTGATGTGTACACTAACACTGATGTAATCAGCACCAGCTGTATCCTGGAGCATTTGACCGCTGGTGTGCTTAGAATGTTTAGTGCATCATGTCATCAGATGTTATAAATCAATCTGCTTGGCACAGAGCCAGAGGAAAAAGCGCGTGGCGCTTGTGGAGCAGATACACACGCGCTAGAGAGGCTTTTGCAGACCAGTGTTGTGTTGGCATTTCAGTTACTGCAAACTCAGGAATTTCCCCATCCTGTATCATTGGTAAAATAATTATTACAAATGTGTGTTCATAGTTGTGTAAAAATAATGCCTGTTTTCGATATATAAAGTGAACTGTTTTGCAAAGCAGCGTGGCTTTGGGTTTCGTTTGTTACCTCATATTTAGGCTATATTAATTTGGATGTGATTTAAATGTCGCAGGACTTAGCCATGCTTAAAGTTTGGAGCTAGAATATAATTAAAGTTAGTCTCTGTGTGCAGTTAATGCAAACTCCACGGTTCACTTAAGATGTGATCTTAGTCACACTCAATCACTCAATTATGCCGCAGAATGAATGAAATGAATGAAATCACGTATGTATTAGTCAAGCAGTGTATTGATGCGGTTAATCTATACCTGTCAACACTCCCATTTTTTGATGGGATTCTCCTGTATTTTACAATTCTATCCCGCTATCATCCCGTTTTAAGTATTTTTGCATATTTTTAATCTTTCTATGAAAAGTGAAAGTATTGTCAAAGAACCGATCTCAAATGTGATATAACTGCAAGAGCTGTTCAAGAGAATGATGCTTTCATTTTTAGCTTGAAAGCATGTTGAAATTAATATAAAAATGGCCACAATTACTTCCTTTTCTTTAAAGCTATGCGTCGACCATCCTATGCACCCTGTCCATGTATTGGTACTGACAGAGGGACGCGCTGCATAGTGATAAAGACACTGTTCCCAGATCAGCTTCTATTCAGTCAATTTAAAGATGAGTGAAAGTGTATAATTTTGTATTGTGGGCTTTTAAACAAATAATTTTGTCTTAAATGAGCACAAACAGTTTCCAAAGTAATCGAGTGCTTTCATTTGTGCATTCTTAAAGTTACAGCTCTGTTATCGATGTGGATCAAAATGAGAGATTCAAGGCTCTTCACTAAATAACTACAGTAACTTTGATCAATATTTAAATACAGTGAATAAAAAGTAAATAAGATTTTATTTTATTATTATTTTTTATCAGCCCTTGATTTTAATAGGCTACACCTGTTATTTTATTTGTAATTTTCTAAAGTTTGTTGTGTATTCTATCATTTTAAGCTAATTTCCTCCCCATATTTGTAACTGTTGTTGGGGGGCATAGGCTATCCCGTGTTTTTTTATATCACAATGTTGACGGGAATTACTCTAACTCACAGTAAGCAGATCTAATTTCTAATTTAAATATGTAAATCCAAATCATATATTAAAAATACAAGTTCTTGTTTAGATTATATGATATACATATACAAATAAGTCATAGCTATGTACATGTCACATATATTTCAAAATGTTTAAAAAATAGTTTATATACTATATAAATATGATGACATAAAGCCTATATTTATGAGGTCCAAGGAACCTTGATTTTGATAATTGGTCAGCTAAAAGTTCTATCTGACATTTTTGTCAAAATTTTGTTATTTACATATTCTTATGAAATAACAAATTTGTTTACATTGTGATGTTTTTATCAGTTGTTTATGGTTTTATGTACAATGTCGAACTCAAGCTTGGCTCTACAAGGTTATTTCTGTGAGCCAATCAGCATTTTGAATGCACACACAATGACCAGTCTGGATCAGCTTTTTTTGTCATTTCGCCGGACTGCTTCATTGACAGCGGGAAAAACACCAGAAAGAAACAAAATCAGAGTTGACTAAATAATGCCGCACCACGCAAAATTGAGCAGATACCTGGAACTGAAAAGATGTGTGTAAATGTGAGGATTTCGAAGCAGGTTTTGACATTTAGATTAAATGTTAAATTGTACATTGTTGGAAATTAAATTTATATATTAAATGTGAAATATTTTTCTTTGTAAATAAAGTGAGTGACAGGTTTTCTGCAGATATCGTAATGTCAAATTTAAGACTTTAAGACCATTAAGTATTAAGTTTAAGATCTATATCATAATATCAAAAACATTCAAACATATAAACAAAAAATACAAAAATCACAAAATGAGTGGTAAAATAAATGTATTCAAATTGAACAGTACTAAACACAGGTTAGATGCACCATTGAACTACAGAAAAAAAAAAAACATCTTAAGTCTGGTTTATACTTTCGCCTGGGGCCACATCGCACACCTCACGAAACGGACGAGGCTTTTATACTTAACGTGTTCGCCATTGAGATATTCTTTTAAATAACAGGGGCTGGTTAAAAGAAACAGACAGTAAAATCAGACAGATAAACAGAGAAGTAGAAAGTGGAACTGATTATATCATTAATATCATTTAAGATAATTGCTTTTTATTATTTTTATAATTTATTATAAAGATTTTTACAACCATTCAAGATTTTAAATTAATTTTTTTAATCTAAATGATGCATGACTTGCTTTTGTTCATATCTCGGACAGTTCTACCTATTAAAGTTAAATATTAATGGCAACAGAACTTGGCTTGCTCTACAATTATATATTTTTTATGGCAAGAATAAAAACAAAAAAGTACACTTACTAAAATATAGATTTTTTATTATTATTTTGCCCACTCAACAATCCACACATTACTGTCTGGCTAGTTTCTGTCCTCTACTTATAAGCTTAAAAGGCAATAATGATCCAACATTCATGACCATTATCACCAATAAAGCCTAGAAATCGGGCATCAATATATTGTAAACTGATAGGTTCATGTATTCCTTTCCAGTTACAGTCTGAATTATTTCTTATTATATCTGGTTATCTCTATGATCACGCATGGACGGATCATAAAGAAGATGTGTGTACAGTCACACCCATTTCAGACAAAATCTCTTCAAAGTGTTTCATATTCAACTCCAATCAAATTGTGCCAACTGTTCACTCAAGTCTCAAAACATTACGTGAGCTCCGCCAGCCGAAATCATGTTGCACGCTCCCAAAGCGAACGTCCGCAAACACAGCGATGACGTCACATTCGCCGTGCGCTCAATAGTTCAATAGCAGAAAGCTGATTGGCTATTGCATGCCGGCCTCATTTGTAGTTGTAATACCGCAAATTACAATTAGACTAGTGAAACACCACGAAAACCAAACAACAGCAACATCAGAAATTTAAGACCTGTGCAAAAATATTTAAGACCTAGAACAGCGAATTTAAGACTTTAAGGCCTTAAATTTTGATTTTTAAATTTTAGACTTTTTAAGACTTTAAGACCCCGCAGAAACCCTGGAGTGAAACACTTTCAGGGTTTATTAAACTAATTTGCTCATTGTCTGTTTTCTTTCAAAGTCTTTAAATTTAATATTAAAGCTTTAAAAGGGCAAATACTTAATTTAATCTATGGGACATTCGATTCAATAAATAAAATTCAATAGTTAATATAAAGCATAAAATTCAATAAATATTAACATATTAATTACATATAATATTCAACTGCACTGGATAAAATATTTAGCACAGCCTTGTATGCTTAATGTAAACAAGATATCTAATAATTCTAATGTTATAAAAAGCAAAACTTGACTTTCTCAAGTATCAACATATTGTTACAACACCATCTTTTTTTATTGTATTTCTTGAAAAGTATTGCTTCAATGAATGATCTGCCAGATAGAACCTTATAATTCCATGTGGAAAATGACTTTTTAGAGTTAGAAGGTTCTATCTGCATTTGCCCTGTTTGTTTTACCCCAATTTGCAAATGTAAGACAATCTTGATAATTTTGAACATTTAAGTACATTTAGTGTCTCTGTCATGTTCATGTATGAAAGAGAACTGTTACACAGATATTGTTTGCTATATGGAATGCAAAAACTTTGAAGCTCAATATCTCAAAATCATTCAGAACGCAGATAAAACCTTAAAATTCCAAGGTGATGGAATAGGCTGCTACAGTAATATATGTTAATGTTTTACATTTAAGTACAGCAGTTTTCTTTTTACTTTTTAAGAACAGTGTCATTTTTTATTAACTTTTAAAAGCACATTTTAAATTAAACGTTGATGTGACAGTGCAGTGTTAATGTTTAAACTATTTATAATGTTTAACGTGGCTGACAATAATAAATATTCTTAATAATAGGAATTAATCTGCCACGTTTTTAAACGGTCCAGTGGACCAGTAGTACTTCACTAAATTTTGCAACAGGACGCACGCACTGTTGTCAGGTGTGTGACGACAAACAAATAAGAATGGCTTCAAGCAAGAGAGCGGGAAACAATGACTATGCTGAGAATTCTGGAAGAAATAAACATTATGAAGTGCCTTGACTTTAAAGTGTCTTTGTTAGTGAATGAAATGTCAGAGGTGGCCTGTTGCTTGAGAAATTTTATCTGCCGCCATCTGTTAACACGCATAGTGTGAGAAATTAACGGCAGTTGAACTTAAAGAAAATTACATTTTTAATTAAAATCAAAATAAAAAAAAATGACCCCCCCCCCCCCCCCCCCCCCCCCAAAAAAAAAAAAAATCACATGGTGCCATGACGAACATGAACTGTTGCTGTGTGAAACGGCTAGTGTTGAATGGAGATGTAATAACATGTAAACACCTTAATCATATTACTGTTTTATTCAGATTAAGGCAAATAATTAGATTACTGATGTCCATGTAAACATGTCTCATAGTAAAGACCAATTGAAAAAAAATTGGCAGCGGGTTCACACCCCCACTCTTTACTCTCTCTATTGTGGGGCATTAGGATCTACAATCAACAGCAGAGTAAGCACCCCCTGCTGGCTTCACAAACACCACTTCTAACAGTAACCTAGTTTTCCCAGGTGGCCTCACATTCAGCTACTGACTAGGCTCAACCCTGCCTTGCTTAAGAAACTAATTATAAGTTAAAGAGTAATATGGCTGTAAAATGACTCACCGACACGCTGAGTGGACATCATGCGAGGCACCTGGGATGCTGGTCGCATGGTGCTGAAGGTCTGGGGTCTGGGAGCAGATGGGCGCATTGTGCCTGGCATGTTCTGGAAGTCTGTAGACAATATTGAATGTCTTCATTAGTATGAATGAGCACTTTTTATGCTTGAGATACTGAATTCAAAAGTGGATAAAAGATTCTAGGATAAAAGATGGACTTGCGTTGAGGCCGGACGCCTTGTGTGGTCCAGCGGGGGCTTGGTCTGAGCTGGGCCAGTTGACTGGTAGGGTAATATGCAGCTCGGTTCTGGGCCTGAGATAGAAGACATTAAACACAAATAAATAGCAGTTAAAATCTAAGAATTATGAACAAAAAGGCCACCATTTTACCTGTGGAATGGCAGCCATGAAGTATCCTGATGGAGGTGCAGGTTGGTAGGGGTTGATAACAGGGTTTGGCACTGCACGGACACTGGCCATTCTCTGCATGTACTGATTGGTGAGATGGGCCTGCCGTTCCTCTTTGCGCTGAGCAAGAGCCACATACAGTGGCTTAGTGGCCACAATACGGCCATTCATCTCAGTCACAGCTTTAGTGGCTTCCTCAGGAGAAGAGAAACAGACAAAACCGAAGCCTTTACTGCGACCACCATCCATCATGACCTGTGACAAAAAAATAAAAAAGGGGTGAGGATTTAGACTGTTGCATACAATGAACTGCATCGAACACGTTTGCAGGTTCAGCAATTATAATTGGAGTTTTTGTAAAAGTTCATAAGTTGTGCAAGAATGAATGTGTCAAATGCTTTAACAACAAACCAAGTAAAGTGTTTGAATGAATCAAATAAAGATAAAATAACTTGGTGTAGTGACCTTTAAAACTTTTTGTATGAGTAGCTACATTACACACTATATGTAATTTTTAAAGTAGCATAATAGAGGAACTTGATGGAGCATGATGCTACAAAGTGTCCAATCAAGTGTTACAGTTTATTAATTTGCATGCAAACTCATTTTACTCAAATACTTCAGCAAATATTAAAAAGCTATATTGGTATAAGCTTGTAACCTTTCAGGAACACTGTCAGACAACTGTGATGTAAAATCTTCTGAAATTCCTTTGATTATATGCTTCTAATGTATGAGCACTTATTATAAATTGTATATAGCCACTCCTATCCCCAGTGTCCACTATGCAAGACCAGGGGGCTTCAGGACTAAAACTTTACTGTTGTAGCCATATTGGCCAGTGTGGTCCACTGAGAAGGAAACACTACATTTGACAAGGCTGCAACAAGGTCAGAAATCAACCCAAGTGGGGCTGGACAAATATCATACTATAAAAAAACTCTTATAAAAAAAAAAACTTTCACTTTGGAGAAAACAAATCAGAATTCATTTTGAATGGTTTAGAGAAACCCTTTTCATCCCAGTTAACCAGTTAGAAAAGGGATGGTGAAAACATAAGAATGGATTCAAATCTAAAACAGAGTTGCAATAAACCATTGCATAGATCATTGTATAATATTTTGTTAAGGCTGGATGGAAAAATAGCCTTAAAGCAATAGACAAAAAACAAAACGTATGTAATTAGAAAAAGAATCATTTACTCACCCTTTACTTGTTTCAAACATGTTTGAAATTCTTTCATTCGTTAAACACAAAAAATAATTTTGAAAAACTTTGAAAACCTGTAACAACTGACATCCATAGTATTTGTTTTTCCTATTATGCAAGGCAATGGTTACAGGTTTTCAGCTTTCTTCAAAATATTGTATTTAGTGTTCAACAGAATAAAAAAACCCTTATAGTTTTATAACCATTTAAAAGGGAGTACATTTTTATTTTTGGGTGAACTTTTCCTTTAAAACCATTTAATTATATAGAGTTACAGGTTAGCGTCAACCAGTAGATTTTACTGCCTACATGACTTAATTTGAAAAAGAATATTATATTTAGGAGATAGAGAAAAAAGTCTTAAGATGTTTAGATCTTACACAACATGTCTAGAATATTGCATGGGCTCCCAGCTTGTACCTTGGCACTGGTGATTGTACCGAAGGGAGAGAACTCTTTACGCAGACGCTCATCGTCAATACCATCATCCAAGTTCTTCACATAGAGATTGACACCCTGTAAAGACAGCAACGACCATTTAGAACTGCTCAGTGAAGGCACTTGTAATAGTGATTTAGTTCATTAGCAAATGCAGGTACACAACTGTTCATTGTTTATTTATTGCAACATCAGCAAGTTATGGCTATTTCATTGCAAGATCAACATTGATACAAACATTACACAACAATAACTTCATATTTCCAGTTACTCAACTTAATACAGCTGCATAAATGGCTTATAAAAACAATTGTATATAGCCACTTCTATGCCCAGCATCCACTATACAAGATCACAGGGCTCATGGACTAAAGATTTACTGTTGCAGCCATTTCAGCCAGTGCGGTCCACTGAGGAGGAAACACTGAATTTGACAAGGCTGCAAAGCTCATTCTCACTGACCTGGTAGCGCGTCATGCGGTCCTGCTTCATCTGTTCAAATTTTCGCTTGAGCTCAGTTTGACGCTCCACTTTCTTCTGAGCACGACCCACATAGATGAGCTTTCCATTCATTTCTTTGCCATTCATCTCATCCACAGCCTGTAACCAGATCGCAAAAATCATTGACAAGACATGGTTTCACGTTCATTCCAAGAAATCTAAAAAAGAAATGCTAGCCTGACTGCAATCAAAGCTGAACTGACCCTTTGGGCATCTTCGTGCCTTTCAAAACTCACAAACCCGAAGCCTCTGGATTTCCCATTTTCATCAGTCATGACACGGATGCTCATAGCATTACCTTACAAAACAAGGAAATGTTTTTTTTTTTTCATGTATAAATCAAGAGAATAATTATTATACATGAGAGTTTTGCAAAAAACTTACCATATTTGCTGAAGATATCCTTAAGTTTGTCATCATCCATGTCTTCTCCAAAGTTTTTAATGTAGACGTTGGTAAACTCTTTGGCTCTTGCACCAAGCTCAGCCTCCCTCTCCTTGCGAGACTTGAAGCGGCCGACAAACCTGATGGCAAAGAGGAGAATTTAACAGGAGGATCTAGTACTTATTTCAGTGGTTATAACTTTAACTATTTATTTAGCATATTTATAAGTGATGGCCATCCATTTTGGAGTATTGAGAGGTGAGGGCAATAAATAATTTAATGGATGCTTTACCATCCCATGAAGCCACAGGAGAGCAGTTGTAAATGGCAGTAAAGCAATGCAAAGAGATATACGGCTTTGTCATGGCAAGACTAATATAGATAAAAATTTATTACATAACAACAACAACTTCATAATTTAATAAGAGATGATACACTAAAAAAGCAGGGTTTTACACAATTTATTTATGTTGTCCCAACAAATCCATTAAGTTATCGTAACAAATTTAAGTGGATTGAACATAAAACAATTAAGTTGTGCCCAAAAAAACTCAATAATTCTGCAGTTTCAGCTCATTTTAAATATGTTGTTTGAAATTAATAAAAAATAAACAAAGAAAAACAAAACTTTACATTAAAAACATTAGATTTAATATTTTTGTTTGACATGATAATGTAAATTTACCCCAGTGATACGTTTGTATTAAAAACATACAAAGTATTTGGCATACTTGAAGTACATGGGAAAACTAGGTTGCTGTTGAAAGTGGTTTTAGTGAGGCCAGCAGGGGCACTTAACCTGCAGTCTGTGTGAATCCTAACGCCCCAGTAAAGGGGACACTATACTGTCAGTGAGCTCAGTCTTTCGGATGAGACCTTTAACTGAGGTCCTGACTCTCTGTGGTCATTAAAAATCCCATGGGACTTCTCGGAAAAAGTGTTCTGGCCAAATTCCATCCATCTGCCCAAGCATCCACATCTACCAAATTGGCTAAATCACTGTCTCTCCGCTCCACCAATAGCTGGTGTGTGGTGAGCGCACTGGCGCAGATGTTCTGTGGCTGCTGCTGCATCATTCAAGTAAATGCTGCACACTGGTGGTGGTGTGGAGAGGCCCCCCCCCTCATGATTGTGAAGTGCTTTGGGTGTATGGCCATACACAATAAATGCACTATATAAATACACATTACATTACTCTCTGAACAGAAATATTGTCTCATTGTTTTATTCACATTTTATTAAAATATGTTTAATGGTGAGGGTGGCTTTACAGTGGTTGCATATAGGTAATGCTAAATCAACAATTTTTTCATGTTCATTTACATAGAACATGCATTTTATTAGTAGTTTCAAACCCAGTGTAGTTCCTTGAAGAAAAGAAGCAATTTTGGTTTAAGCTAGTATCCTTCAAGAACACTGTCTTAAAATCTTTTAAAACTGCTTACTGACTACTGTATATGCTTCTATTGTATAAGCACCTAACAATTGCATACAACCACTTCTATCCCCAGTATCCACTAAGGAAGATCGTATTCTACATTGGTATTTATTGTATTAGTATGATTGTATTCCATTGGTATTTTATATGGTTACAGTTTAGCAATTTGCATGCATACTCATTTGTCTTAAATACTTCAGCAAAAATAAAAAGCTAATTTTCTAAGCTAGAAACCCTTCAGGAACAGCGTCAGACAACTGTGATTTAAAATCTTCTGAAATTCCTTTGACTATATGCTTCTGTTCTATTGCATAAGCACCTATATTAACAATTTATTGTTAATTGTTGTATATAGCCACTTTTATCCCCAGTAACCACAATGCAAGATCATGAGGCTCAAAGACAAAAAAATTTACTGTTGCAGCCATTTTGGCCAGTGTGGCCCACTGAGGAGGAAACACTAAACTTGACAAGGCTGCAAAGAGGTATAAACTCATATGTAAAAGTAAAAAGTATAAACTCATATGTACTCATTCATAAGATTTTTTTTTATCTCACTTTCATTCAACTTCAGAGCAAACATTTGAGAATGTAAAAAATATATAAAATAAATTTAATGAAATACTAATGATTACAGGCCTAACTAAAATGCAAAATGTAAACCCTATTTTCAAGCTTGAAATTTCTTACCATTCTTACCAGCCTAACAGTAGTAAACATTGGAAGGGGAGCAAAAATGTATTTCACAATTGTCCAAATAAAAGAATGGTTGTTGTTCAATGGTTTTAGCAGGACAGTTTTGATAAAAGATTTTGGTCCTCCTAAAACATTGACTACTGTATACTGTAATATTGCACAGCCCTAACCAAAAGAATTACAAACAGCAGAATTTAAAGTCTCAATTTTCTTTGTTTTGTCTTTATAAAAGTTATAATTGGATATTTCAGACTTGCAAATGCTAGTTGTTAAATCCATACAAGTTAAATCCATAGTTTTAATCTTCTAGGTGATACCCTATGAAAAACTGATTCATTTTTTACTCGATGTAAAACTGTCCAAAAAAAAACCAGCTTCAGTAAAAAATAGAGCTTCAGTAAAGAGCTTTTGTTCAACAAATGTGAGACCTCTACAAAGCTGAGAATATTCTTGTTACAAGACTTTTAAAGTCATTAAACTTGAGAACAAATAGTAAGATTGTGGGATGCAGTTTTTAGTCCTTGTTCGCTTAAAAAAAGGTTTTATATAGTTTGAATGTCTGGATTACATTCCATGTCTGGAGTACATAGACAAGGGACAATAACTAGTTTCAAGATTTACTGCGGTTTGGAAAGTCAAAAATCTTCTGTTATATAGTTTCAAGATGTGTGCATGTTGTTGTTTTGGTGTCAAAGACTAATTTATTAATTTGTTAGGGCAAAATTATCTCCAGCAGAAAGGGAGCATCCACATAAAAAGCTACTGATCAGGCAGCAAACATCTGAAAAACAAATAACTTATACACAAACGTGATATAGATCAACTATAGAACTGAACAGTGCAGAGGCTTACTTTATATCAACAGAAAAAAAATATATATCCATAGATGCCTTTTTCAAGAAATCAGTGTTTTTTAAACTAATAAAGACAGCAGAAGTCAACGATTTATTTAAATTATTTAGCCTGACATGTTTACTGTTTCAAAATATTATAAATGTTTATCAAAATAAAATATAATGTGTTCAATGGGGGAAAAGTTGCTGTTTTCTTTACACAGATATTCAAAAAAGAATGTTGTTACTGCAGTGTGACCTATGGCACCCCTGCTATTCACTTACAACTATATCACCATTAGATCCTTACCTGTAGCAGTATATTATTTGGGTACTTTTCTACTGTATTATAAATATGGCAAAGTATTTACCAATTTGCATGTATACCCATGGCCTATAATATTTTTATATCAGCCATTGATTACAATATTTCATAATGCACCAATAATCAAATGCAGTGTATAAGAAAATCTAAAGAGATGGCACTTGCTGAAGAGCCAATGGGCTTAACAACCAGGTTCCCCCTATCTAGACGTAATGGGTTGTGATTGTAGGTGTAACCACATCATAAATTAATTCCTAAAAATAACAAGGTCAAGCTCTGCCAATTTGGCTCTAAAGTAAGAACCACTTGAATCTACAGGTACTATAACAATATACACTAAACACAAAAATCTCAATTTTTAGAATGTTGCTGAATTTCACATCAGCAGCATGTCATGTTATATTAGCAGACATATTCTGGAAAAAAATGTTGCACAGCACTTTATCTAACACTTTAATTCTGAATCAAGTCTGTTAGTAAATCAAGCCACTCCTCATGTAAGTTCTTTTTAGCAATTTTCCTTCAACCTAATTTCCAGTTTGAGAAAATGCTAAAACGTCACTTACACTTTTCTGTCATTCAGCAACATGCCGTTCATTTTCTCAATGGCTCTTTCAGCAGCCTCCTGGGTCTCAAAGTGCACAAAGCCGTAGCCCTTTGAGCCATTCTCGTCACAAACCACCTTAAGAAAGGATATCAGGCATAAAATCATGCACACACTGACTAAAAGAAACACACATGCACCAATTACAACATTTGTAATCATTAAAACACGCTTTGCAGTGTGTATGTATGCCTTGTGTATGTGGCTTACCTTGCATGACAGGATGTTGCCAAACGCTGAGAAGGTGTCATAAAGAGCTTTGTTGTCAATAGACTTATCCAGGTTTTTAATAAAGATGTTTCCGACGCCGCTTTTCCTCAGAGAAGGGTCACGCTGAGACCACATGATACGGACAGGTCTACCTTTAATGACATCAAAGTTCATTGTGTCTAGAGCCCGTTCAGCTGGAAGCAAAAACAATAACACACTAAATCAAATAAGTGCTTAAAACAGGAAATTACAGGCAAAACTACAAATAAAACTATTTTACATCTGCTATCGTCAATAGATCTCAATTGAAATATAATATTTTAAAAATACAAGCTTTGAATGATGTGCATACCCCAAACATTTGAGATGATTAGTTTATGGACTGCCAAATTATTATCAACATTACTTCTATTAGATTTTTTTTCTAATAGGGTTGTCAAGAGTACAAAGTTTGATACTGAAATTTAAAAAAAGGTCAAGTTAAGGCTACCGCTTTTCCGAACTATTGAGTGGATCTTTAACCACCTTTGATTGTCCATTGTGTTCACATGCTCAACAGATATGACTGGGATTTGTTCCAGTGATCAATGATCTATATATCTGCTCTTAGTTGGTTCCTATGAAAGATACAGCTTTCAAACACTCTATTGTCCATTAGAGCTGCACGAAAAAAAAAGAAGTTGTTTTACATACGTTGTTCAGCAACGTGGACACCTTCAAATAGTGTTGAAAGTCACATGCTGTATTTATAAGGTATAATTCACCCAAAAATGTAATTTCTGTCTTAATGTAATGTTTTCATGGCCGCAAATGACACGTGAGCTGACAAACTTGTTTGTTTACTACTGAGAGGACGCGTGATTGTCTGCGAATGATGTGAATAACAGGTAATAAAGTTGTAAATAACTATAGGTAGGCATAGATTACTTTTTAAAATTTAGATTAATCTCACTGTAATCTTGGAATTAATCTAGATTAAAATGACTCCTTTGAATTCTGCCAAAGGCATTTAGAATATGTGCGCTATACCAAATAATGATTAAAAGCAAGTCTTTAAGAATCGGTTTCTCAAGCAAGGTGGCGCATTAGACCAGGGGCTCATCTCCTGTTTCCAAAAGGCATCACAAACTGCTTGAGAAACTGTTCTACTATGATAACTGGTGATAAAAATAAATTGTTCAATAAGATGTACTTGTGTTTAGTAACTGTTTATTCAGTTAACCATGAATTTTAAACTGTATGCCTACGTACATAAGGTAATCAAAAATCGCTGTTTTGAGCTTAATCAGACTAAAGTCATAACTGAACTAAACAGAAATGGAATTAAGAGGTGGAGTATGCATATATTAGTGGTATTATTGAAGTAAACACCGCAATCAAACTATTGCCGTCATGTGGGACTTTTCGCCATATTTTCCGACAAGATCCTGTCAGTAAAGGACCGTGCACGCACGGACACATCGTAAAATGCAGAAGTTTTTTTTATCCTTTCGGTGTGCGTTATTAAATTCCATAACACTCTTACCAGTCCTTACTCCTTATTTGCATCTAATACCCCACTTTGTCACAGGGGCATGAATGAAATGTTCATGAGTGAAAGTGAACTGCCGAACTGCAGTTAAAGTCACCCAAAATTACAGGAAACTCTTACATGAAACCACTTCACATAAACACCTCAATTATATTATTGTCTATTACGGCAAATAACTAGATTACAGATGTCCATGCAAACGTAGTGTCTTCGAAGTAAGTGAAAGATCCAAAAGGGCAATCTGCTGATTTGATTCAGAGGGGCACTTTTTTGTCAGACGGCTCACTGGTCAGGTATACATCCGCGCTAAAATATCAAGGTGAAAGTCATCATAGCTTGCATAGAATAGACCCAGCTCCCAACCCAACTTTGTGAAAAGAGTAACGGCGATATATATATATATATATATAAATTTTATCAAACTATCTCCGCAGCTTTCAGACAGGCAATTTCTACAGATTCGAACAAGGCAAAACAAATCACAGAAGCGATTGGTACATTTATAGCTGTGGATATGAGATCTTAATCGGTAGTGGAAATTTCGGGTTTTAAGAAAATGTTAAATGTAATAGAGCCTGTTACATTATTTCTTCATAAGCTCATTTCAGTCAGATAATAATTCCTGCTTTCAGATGCACTGAAATGGTGGGTGACAGTCAAATCAAGCAAATCTGTGCAGTCTGAAGAAAAGGTGGACACTTTCTGAAAATAAAAAAATACTTAAAAAATTTGATTGAAACAGAGTTCCATATAAAAACTAAATTGTTCTTTTCTTTTTATTTGTTTAACTACTAAAATATGACATTAATTTTTATAAGCAGCTTTTTGGTTTTGAGTATAAAGAATGATTTGTTTTATTTGCTGCTAAGCACAAACCCCAGAAGTATAACTTTATATCACTGTTCAAAGAAAAAAAAAAGAAGACAAATCATGCTTTTATGATGCTAGTTTTAATACATTAAAAAGATTTCAATCAGAGAAATCCTCTGGCTTTTTTCTTTTTTGCTGTATCCAAAACATACCGAACCGTGACACCACGGTGTCGTATCGAACCGAACCATGATTTTTGTGAACTGTTACAAGCCTACTATCTATCTATCTATCCATCTATCTATCTTTGAAATTAAAGACATTCTACGAGTTAAGACCCTGCAGACACCCTGATATCTCAAAACATTTCAATCTTACCAAATAAAAAATGCTTGAAAAAAATCTAATAAAGTCAAAAAAAGTTCTTCTGAATTATTAGATTAACCCCCAAGAACAAAAGCAAGACATTACATAGACACGGCTTATTCCCCCACACGTTGGATTTGAATAACAAGGACAAAGGTATTACAGTTTTTCTCTATTGGTTTGGCTCATTTCTTGAAACAGAAATTACATTCTCAAAA
>CAIGQZ010004625.1:20288324-20304708 GCA_903798205.1 Danio tinwini
ACACACACACACACACACACACACACACACACACACACACACACACAAGATTTTTGCTGCTTGTTCAAACTTATTTACAAGTAGCTAAAATAGCACAATTCTTAAGATTTTTTGGGGCAACCTAATTGTTTTAATGTTCAGTCCACTTAAATTTGTTAACTTAATCGATTTGTGTTGGGATGACATGAATGAATTGTAGGGAACCCTTTTGACAGTGCAGGGTCTTTCAGACTTTTTTTGCCATTTTTGTGCAGAGTTTTATAAGAAAAAAAAATAGATGAAAAATATTTATTTTGACCTGCCTTCACACATGCAGGAAATGGTTTTGTGTGTCAATTTGATTTGTTTTTGGAGGAGGAGAGTTGTCGAAAGCTCAGAGGAAATGGTCTCTTGTTGTTTGTTTATTTGTAATTTTTGTTATTATTTTTTTCTAATGTTCTATTGTTCAAATGGCATGTCTATATTATAGGATTGTGCCGTGGTGTGAAAAATATATATTATTTTGTTTAATGTGGCTTTCCAGAGATTTTGTAACAATTTAGTTACCAATATTAGTACTTAGATGGTATGATGTTTCCCTTTTTTTCTTCTTTTTTCTTTAACTTCATCTATCTATTGATTAATTTACTTATTTTTAATGATTACTAATGCATTGCACATTTTTGTAAAACTTGCCTTTGATTATGTCTGTAAAAGCACATTGTACATTCATATTGATGACCTTAAATAAACGTTACATAAAATATATAAATACATAGTTCGGAATGATTTTGAGAGTACCGGAGCTGAAAACTTCAAATAAATAAGTAATTTTAAGGTTTATGCAAAAGAAATTACATTTAGAATCAATTTAAAAGAAAGAAAATATTGCAATATTTACATATTATATTGTACACAATTAAACATTTTTGTATATGACTTAATAAAATAACAAATAAATACAAAAATAATTTTAGTATCCAAGAGCCATTTATAACCACTGAGATGTGTAAACAAAAATAGAGTTTTAACAAAAATATAAATCCATTTTCACACAAATCACAATTTCCAAATGCTCTTATCTCTGTATAAGCAAGATGGCATTTATTCATCAGTTTGCTAAGGGAAAGCAAGCACTAGTGAGATCAGGTCATGTAAGTCAGCGTTTACCTCAGTCACCTGTCCTGAAAGTCACCTCTCCTCGGCCCAGTGAATCTGGCGCAGGACTCAAATGACTGCAGCTTCCACTGAGAGTATATGACCCATTTCCTGCTCCACAAGAAAAAAAACAGCTCTTTGAAGAAGAGCACTTGACCAACAACACTGCTCAAGGGTTTTCTCTGAAAGCACTATTCTAAATTAAAACGAAGTTAAAAGGATAAAGGAATGTTTATCGAACCTCATGTTGTTCTTCTGTAGAGTTAATCAGATAGCAGCTGGCTACTTTAAAAAGCTCCAAAAATAACGAGGACAGGAAAATATCGATCTTGTGAGACACCATCTGCTCTAGCTCTTAATTCTTTATATTAATGTACATTAAGAAACAACATTTACTGTAAAAATTGCTGATTAGTCTGAGATTAAGGACAGACTCAAAGCTATTTTTAGAATCATCAGTCACGTTGTCAGTGTTAAGGTTAGTTCAAATTAAAATGCGATTATTAAATACTCACCTTTCATCTTTGGGACACAAATTTAAGGTATTTTAGATGAAATCCAAGAGCTCTCTCTTCCTCCATTGACAGCAACAGTCACAAGATGATCAAAGTCCAGAAAAGGAACCAAAAACATGGTCAAAACAGGTGGCTTCGGTGATTTAACTGTAATCATAGAAAGTTTTGTTCCAACCCTAATTAAACACACCTGATCAAACTAATTGAGTGTTTTAGGCTTGTTTGATACCTGGAGATAGGTATGTTGAAGCAGGGCTGGAACTAAACTCTGCAGGGCTGCGGCCCTCCAGGAATTGAGTTTGACACCCCTGTCCTGCTTTTGTCCAGATTTTAGAGTATTCATCAGATGCTTACTCATCTATCCCAGGAGGCCATGGGAAAGCATTCGGCATAAAAAAAGGAGAAGAGGATACATCATAATATTTCGATAAAATAAGACGCAGACGTTTTGAAATGTAAGTTATCGGAAAGCAAAAAGATGCTGTGGATGAAAAATGTTATACACAATACAGACAACAGAATATTCATGTTAACTTTTTAAAAATAAAAATATGAATTTAAATTAAGATTCAATAAACCTGCAATGTCTTTAAAGTTGTTGCGCTTGTAACTTCAGTCACATGATAACGTAAACAGCAGATGACGTAAAATCCCATTCATACCTAACGAGATGTGGCTGTTGAGTGCCTACTCTTAAGTACTTATTGAAATTGAGTATCTACTTACGGAGTATGCGGTTTCGAACGCAGTCCTTGTCAGCAGTGCAACCAGTGTTGCCAGATATAGCTGACTTTTTCTAGCCCAAAAGCTGTCCAAAACCCACCCCAAAAAATTGCCAAAATATTAATTAATATTTTATTTAATTTTAATTTATTTAAATGAGGTTAGTTACTTTAACTGTCATATTTTTAAATTATACAGCAACCAACACCAGCAGTCACAGAACCACAACATAACCAGATCGCATTAAAACACTGCCCTCCTCTCACCCACAGATTCCATTACCTATTAGATCAGTGTTTCTCAACCATGTTCCTAGAGGACCACCAACACTGCACGTTTTATATGTCTCCTTTGTTATATTACAGGTCATTAGGGAGACATGGAAAATATGCAAAGCTGGTGGTCCTCCATGTATGTGTTTGAGAAACACTGTATTAGAGCATGTTTGACTTTCAAAATGGGGTATAAATTAGCCACATTTGGCATAAATTTTATTTTTTTTACATAATTAGGTTTTGCTTGTCAATCAGACAATGCCTCTGTGTTCTTGCTGTTATTTGCAGAAAAAAGATTGATAAAAGTGTTATGATAAACCGCTGCGAGTTTAACTGATCCACGTGCACAAGAGAGGGAGCCAGATTTGTCCGGGGAGTCTTGTGCATTGGTTACTATCTGAATGGAGTAGGAGCACACAGTTGTGTTAAATAAGTTGCACATAAAATTTTCAAAATGACCCAAATTTTTTCAACCCACAAAAAAAAAAAAAAAAAGCCAAAAATAAAAAAAATATATATATAATTTTTTACCCGCACAGTCAAATTCATAACCACCCAATCTAGCAACACTGAGTGCAACACACAAACGTGATATTTCCTGTAGTAAACGTGCACCCTGATATGATGTGAAACAAACCAAGTTGTTTTTACAGTTGTTTTCTTGATGCACAAAATTGTTTTTGGAACATTATAGGATTACAGTTGAACCACTGAGGTCACATGGCATCTATCTGATTCATTTTCTGAACTTTGAAAATCTCAGGAACATTGCTTTCTATGCAGGATTAGAGAACTCCAACACTTTTAATCTAAAATATCTTGTGTTACGAACATGAATGAAGGTCTGGGGTGATTGCAACAACACGAGTTATTAATTACAAATTATTTTTTGGGTGGGTGAAAGAACCATTTAAACAACCACAGTTCCAATTGTCATATATTTTTCACTCATTACATAAAAAAATTTGTATTAAAGGTCTTGTGAAGTGAAGCATTCAACCGAAACACGGAGAGGGTGAGACAGTGTAGCTCCTCCCCTTTTTAAATAAACAGCCAATAGTGTTTTGTTTCATCACAACTCTGCCAGTGAGAGTGGTTGAGCTCAAGTACATCAAAGGAAAGGCAAATGAGAAGCATCTTGAAGAGAGCAGGGCATGTCAGAGACTAGAGAACATTTAAATGACAGGGACCTTGATTTGATTGGTTATGATGTGATGAGAAACCCTAGTGTGAGGTGATGTGAATAAACCCGCTAATCCATTTGGGCAGAACACAAAACACAACTTGATGATGACTTTCCATTTTTAAGAAAATACATTTGTTTTTTTTGTTACTTAAAAGTGCTTTTTAATCTTTTACATTTCAAAACCCTATTTCTCCAGCATCTCCATTAGGACAAACCTAATCTAATAATTGAAAGCCAGGATCTTTCTGGCACAGCAAGGTTAAAAAAAAAAACACCACAAATAGAACGCAACACGAAAAGAAGAGCAGATCATGTGGTTTGTGTTTTATCTATTTTAATTCCACTAACATGAAATCCAGATCCCTCCGCCCACCCTTCATTACAAATAACAATAATGCTGAGTGTTTCTGTATGAAAATCCAAAGACAGGCAAGCCCAATCAGCCAACTCCAGTCACCCTGATTAACTAAAGCCACATGCAGTTTAGCCAAGTATCAAAAGGAGTAAACAAAACAAACTAAAAATTATATTTCGCAAGTAGTAGTACAAATAAAACGAAACCAAAAATCCTAATAGAAAACAGTATTATTCAGAGAAGCACATTAAAAGCGTTACTTACTGCTTTGGTAACAAGACTCCTATATCAAAGTTACAGTATAAGCCATGTCAAGTCTTTTTTTATTTTTGTTTTTTTTGATCTTAGGTCTGTGTTTGACAAAGAGAGATTTTATGCGATATTCACCAATGAGAAAACGCACTTGACAGCTGATGTAGAATGTCTTGCACAAGCCCAATGTGTCACAAGTACTCGTTCATACTGACTTTTGGTTTGTTTCCCATGATTCTTTAGGAAAATGAAGAATTCAGTCTTAGCCACAAGAAACCCATCACTAAATGCTCCCCTAGCGAACTCGGAAAAGGATGCAAACTCTCTCTCTCGCTCTCACATACGCACCAAACTGTTGGCTTCATGGAGACACGCATCAGCACATGCATGAACACACATCATCTCCAATCCACAGTTAACAAATTTGAAAGACAAACTGCGGGTTTGCCCCCCCCCAAACAAACACACGTACACAAACACGGTCTTTCCTTCGCACTCTCAAATCCAAACACACACACACAAATGACGGGCTGGTGAGTATGAAGCTGGAACTGTAAAAGCGTCAGCGTTGTCTCTCGCTGTGCTGACTGAAAAGCTTCTTTGTGAAGTTGGCTTTAGTTGTCCCGACCCTCCTCTGTGTCATCACCGTCTGCCTGATTGTCAGAGGTCCACAGCTGAGAGAGAGAGAAAGAAAAAAAATTCACAGAATACATGTTAAAAGGCAATTATTTTTAATGGATTGTTGCAGTCTTACATAGTCATTTTTCAAATCAAACTTAAGTGCACATGGTAGGTCTGTTCGCAAACCCTTCTCTGATGCTGTGTTCACACCAGACGCGGATAAAGCGTCAAGTGGAAGTGATTTACAAGTCAATGCAAAGATGTGTATAGATATCCCGCAGCGTGATACACGCGAATACTGCGAATCAAAGGAATGAAGCAGCACGAGTTGAGCGTTTTGCACGTTTGATGCGCAAATCGCTTGGAAAATCTGAATTTCAGCAGACATTCACGCCACGTTAAGGCTGATTTATACTTCTGCGTCAATCACATGCGTATGCTCCGGTGCAGCCAACGTGCAGTCGCAGAGCCCTAACTCTGACGCTGACGTGTACCTCTCAAAAACGTCCCATTCACACTTTGAATGAGTGACGTTAAGTGTTGCCAAATTGAATTGTGACTTCAGCGACGTTTCTCACTGCAGAAGTTGGGAAATTGTCAACTTTAAGCGCCAACCGAAGCGTCAGGCAATCAAAACGCTTTATGCAAATACCCCAACTCAGACAGTAGCCGATTGCGTACTAATTTAACTGGCTGACGCTGCTATGATTTCAGACACGCCCTCGGTCAAGCAAAAGTGTTATTGCAGAGCAACACAAAAGGCGCACAGAAGTAAAAATGCACAGCAACACGCAAGGCATGCGCCGTGAGTCACACCGATCACTTGACGCAGCACAAACACAGCTATTCTCTCAATAAATTCCATGTTAGCTATTTAGCAACAAAGCTAGAGTCATCTGGCAGACAGAAGCCCTGCCCATGACACAAATCCGTGTCTGTGGTGAAGTAAATTTGACGTGTGAATGAAGTGAATTTGACACGCAAAAGAAGCGAGTAAACTCAATTTTCACACGTCTATTTACGCACTATTTATTAGTATGTTCCACATCTGGTGTAAACACAGCATGACATGCCCCTCTTAAAAAAAAACCAACATGCTGTGGTGATACAGAATGCAAGATCTGTGATTGGCCAGCTTGGTAGCTGTAATGAGTGTGGGTGGGGTCAAAAACTATAGGAGTGGAGCGAGGCTGGTGGCATCAGTGTTTAACAGCTTCTGATGGATACTTTTGATTTGTATTTGGTTATGATTAAAGTTGTTTGTCAGTTCCCACCTCTTTTCTCCCTGAATCAGTGTAAATTTGGACTACTTTTAGAGTAGCATTGCTCTACAAACTAATAGATAGTAAACAAAGTCCATTTAAGGCAAGTCATTTCACTCGGATGCCATCTTAGAAACGCCTCTTGGGCAGTATGCTTGGACATTCTCTTTGAATGGGAAAACGTCAAATTATCCAAAATTGCTTGCCAAGTTTACGATTAAATTTCATATTAGGAATCAACAATAAAATAAACAACTGTCTCATTAGTTTTATTTATAAACGTTCAAATCACACAAAGTCTGCAGAAACTCATACCTGGTCCAAGCCCCTTCCCCAGAGAATCATTAGTCTATAGCGATCAATGATTGGTTCCTGTACTAAAAGGCGGGGCTTCATTTGTGTCTGTTAGACCAGCAGATCACATTCAGAAGAGAGGGTTAGACCTATTACCTGCTCTTCACACACAAAGTAGGCCTAGCTGAAAGTTTAAATTAGAAAAGGCTCAATAATACATTGGACAGATCCTCAACGCACTGATTTCTTCCCTTTGTGCTGATGTTTTGAAAGTGTCCGTAGATACAGGAGGGCTGCGCGCATGCATTAAGCGCACCGTCTGCGCAGAAGCGTCATGCGCCGCTCCATAAAATTATTCTCATAAAGAGTTTCTGTACTCTATTCTTCTGACTGAGTTTATTCTTTCGAGGTGAATACGTTAAGTGCTGCTTGTAAAGCCTGACTCATTGTGGTCAAAGTAGTTAATTGAATTAATAAAAGTGAAACTGATGGGCGCATATGAATTGTCATTAACAGAAAATTATTTAGCCTAATATAGGCTACTCTGTCATTGTACTGTCATTTTATTTATATTAATATTTTATTTAACAGACCTGCTTGCCAGTTTGTGCACTGAAGCATAAGCAGACCTTGTTTTTAACTTTACCTCAAATATTCTTATTTATTTTGTGGATAACTGACTAACAAAAAATACATTAAATAACCAACAAATTATACCAAACCAAATTTGTGTCAAAAAGATTTTTTAGACATGAAAAATGAAAAAGCATTTTTTTAGACATGCTTTCAGTTTCTCCGTCTCACCCGCGACGAGTTTAGGCGAGGGAATGTTTATCAAGTAAAACTGGCCCCAGACAGTTTAGTTTAGTCTGCTTCAAACCTGCAGAAAAATATCAGGCTTTGCTAAAAGGCAGTTTATTTTACCAACGACTAGGTTCAATAGTGGTAGCCTAGTACAGATTTCAAAAAAGAAACCTAATATTAAAAAAGGAAACATAAGCTGAACCCCAACAGATCAGATCAATGTCATAATGAATGCTCAAATAATGTAGCCCATAGTTTATAGCAAGCAGGGATGCTCAAAATAACTGATTAACCATTAACTGAAATGGTGCGTTTGTAACCGATTAATGAGCTGATCACCGAACGCACTTTTTGCGCTGAGAAGGGCATTTTTTGAATGGTTTTGCACTGCTTATGCGCCCTGCGCGCCTCACGTTATGCTGTTGCGCCTGTGTGCTCGTGGTTTAAATAAAATCTCAACCCTGAGCGGAATAGTGCGTTATTTCAGTCGCCTTTTTTTCATTCTTCAATCAAATGAAAGCAGAGCAGGGTTTCTGTTTAAGTGCCTGCAGTATCACAATGTTATCCTGTATATTACAATTATTACAACATGGACAGCAACACCCGCGCACAATAGACCAGCTGATTCAGTCGTTTCCTGACATAAAAAAAGAGCTCCGCTCTTCTTTTTTCTTGTCAACATAAAAGGCAGTGTGGTACGGAAAAACGTGTTCCGCTAAATATTTGTTAACTTGCAACTTGGTAACACGTGTCCACAGACGTATTTTGTCAATTAGGAAAATGAAAGAAGAATATTTCTAGTTGACACAAATCAGCGCTGATGCTGATTGCGAGTGAGATGGAGGAAATAAGTCATTATGACATAATCTTTAAACTAATGACTTCTATTAAAAATGTTAAAAGGGGCTTTGTGACATAATAACAAAGCATTAATCAAATGCATATTTTCAGTGGAGCAATCGATATCGCCTGATGTTTTTATTTGACGGCCGAAAAAAACATAATTGAAAAAAAACAGCAAATGTCGGTTCTTAAAAAAGATTCAGTCAGTGTTTTCGTTTTGTAATTTGTCATTTAAGCAGCTGTTCGCAACTGTTCGCATGATCAAACAAATCAGTATTTTAAAATATTTAATGTGTCACAAAAATAGAAACCTCAATTATGTTTTTTTTATTAAATAATATTTTAATATTTATCTGTTAATGGTTAATATTCGGTTAACGATCTGCGGTTGTCGTCTGGTAAAATAAACCAAAATGAGCATGCCTAATGGCAAGCATTATGTTTTTAGTTGTGCCGTCTGTCATATAAAATGTAGGCCATAAGTCTGTTATTTTTACTAAAGAAGATATATTATTTGAGCACCAGAACTATAGAAAGTGTATTAGGTAAAAAAAAAAAAAAAAACATCAACAAAAAAAAAACGGTGCAGTATAGGGATCGGATCGGGATCGTCGACACTCAGAATTTTGGTATCGAGATTGGATCGGTTTAAAAAAATGGTATCGGTGCATCCCTAATATTGCTTTTCACAATTACTACTCTTTGCTTGTTTTAAAGTAAACTACTGCCAAAAAAATGCACATAAATAAATGCCTATATAAACAAATGTGACAAGATATGACTTGATTGGAGCTCTAAATTGCAGAGCTTGTGCAAACATATCCACATTTATCAGATGCTTGAATGATGAATGATCAATACCTGAATAAAACCTGCTATGTTCTTAACTCCTGTTATTTTTGGGTGTGGTTTTTTTATTATTGAGAAAGCAAGATTCTAAGATGTTCACCATTAGCATACCCCTGACCAGCTATTTCAAATGTCTTTTTCCGACGAAAAAAATGTACACAAGAACAGAGTATATCAGGCACTCAACCAAAATTATTCATGAATGTGTTTGCATGCCGCATCAATATGTGATGTTTACACATTCATATTTTAGAAAAGTAAAATCTGAAATTCCATATGTTAGATCTTGGTTAAAAGAAACTGAAAACAAGAACTCACTGTCAGATTGTCTCTAAGTAGCTGCATGATGAGTGTGCTGTCTTTATACGAATCTTCAGTTAACTGGTCCAGCTCGGCAATAGCATCATCAAATGCCTACATAGAAAAAAGCACATAAATATGTAACATTAAGTATTACATATTCACCAAAACAAATTCTGTAAGACATTTTTATGTGTACTGCATATATGTATGAGTATGCATTCTTACCTTCTTGGCCAGATCACAGGCCTGCTCTGGAGAGTTCAGGATCTCATAATAAAAGACTGAGAAATTGAGGGCCAGGCCCAGGCGGATGGGATGAGTGGGCTGCATGTTGTCTTTGCTGATGTCAAAGGCGGCCTGGTAACCTTCCTGAGACTTCTGGATGATATCTGTATATAAAACACAGAACATTATTTAGGCAACAATCATTGAAGAGTTTTACAGAGAACAGATTAAGACCAACAAAATACACCTCCATCTGGAAGCAGTCCTCATGTAATGTGTTTTACATTCAGAAGGAATGGATCATAATGGACAAAACCAACAGTTAGGAAAATGCTAATTTTTCAAAAGATTACAAATTAATGTTGTTCCTCTTAACATTCTATTTAACAAAACCTCATGCAAGAAATGTCGTGGGGGTTTCACAAAAATATTAAGCAGCACAAGTGATTTTATCATTTGTTTTAAAAGATATTTTCTAAGCAGCAAATCAGAATATGTTAAGAGTCCTTGTAGAAAGTTCATGTGACGCTGTAGACTAGAAAATTACAGGTATAAATAACATATCTTAAAAAAAATAAAAAAAACAATGATTTTAAAATTGCAATAATATTTTTAAAAACGTAACCGTTTTAGGTAAAATAGCCTTAATATAGAATCAGTGTTGGGGAAAGTTTTGAAAGTAATGCATCACATTATCGAATTACTCCTCAAAAAAGTAACTAGATGCGTTACTTGGTTATCTTTTTTATGCTGAGCAATGCTTTAAGTTACTTTTGTGTTACGTTTTCTTACCGGGCATGAGGCTTGACCCATTTCAGAAATTGCAGGGTTTTTTCCTTCTTTTTTTTTTTTAATAGAGGAGCTCTGCAATTAACAATGCACATTATAACCTACAGTACACCTTGCCTTACCTTTAAAAATACATCTAAAAAAAATAATAGTTTAGCTTAATCTTCTGAGAACATCCTGACCCCAGAGCTTTACATGCCGTATATACAGATTAATAAAATTATAAACCAATGTGTTTGCTACTTTTGTACTTGTTGTCTTATTAGTGAAGTAAAATCACTGTCCATTGAGACAATCACCTTTTCCTGTACTTTGATGTGTTCAAAATAACAAGAAAACTTCCATCGCAGAAATCTAAGGCCCTGTCCGCTTGGCTTCTATTCGTTCCCGTATTCTCTCATTGAGTGCATGATTCACCATGACTACATTAATTTTATTCATTCATTCATTTTCTTTTTGGCTTAGTCCCTTTATTAATCTGGGGTCGCCACAGCGGAATGAACCGCCAATTTATCCAGCATGTGTTTTACGCAGCGGATGCCCTTACAGCCACAACCCATCTCTGGGAAACATTCACACACGCTCATTCACACTCATACACTACGGACAATTTAGCCTACCCAATTTATCTGTACCGCATGTCTTTGGACTGTGGGGGAAACCAGAGCACCCGGAGGAAACCCACCCGAACGCAGGGAGAACATGTAAACTCCACACAGAAATGCCAACTGACCCAGCCGAGGCTCAAACCTGCGACCCAGTGACCTCCTTGCTGTGAGGCGACAGCACTACCTACTGCGCCACTGAGTCGCCACAATAATTTTAATTCAGCAAAAAAAATTTTAACTTAAAGCTAATTAATTAAACTAAAATGTCACTCGCATTACATTTTTTAAAAACTCAAATATTATTACTTAATTTGTTAAAATAATGAGTTACTTGTTACTTTGAAAAGTTATATGTAATGTTATGCAATGTGTATTTATATAGTGCATTTATGGTGTATGTCCATACACCCAAAGCGCTTCACAATCATGAGGGGGGTCTCTCCACACCACCACCAGGGTGCAGCATCCACTTGCATGATATGACTGCAGCCACGGGACAACGGCGTCAATGCGCTCACCAGCTATTCACTATTCACCCACTATAGAGACAGTGATAGAGCCAATTTGGTGGATGGGAATGATTGGAGGGCCATGATTGGTAAGAGTCGATGGTGGAAATTTAGTCAGGACACCAGGGTTACACCGACAGTATAGTGTCACCTTCACTATACTGGGGCATTAGGACTCACACAGGCCACAGGTTGAGCGCCTCCTGCTGGTCTCACTAACACCACTTCCAACGGCAACCTAGTTTTTTCATGCGATCTCCCATTCTGGTACTGACCAGGTTCAGCCCTTCTTAGCTTCAGTGAGTAACAGGTCTTGGGCTGCAGGGTGATATGGCTGTGGCTATTTCACCCTTATTATTACGCAACAAACGTTACTTGCAATGTGTTACTCCAAACTCTGTAGAGAATATTAAAAAATAATTTTGCTACATAAGTAAATGTGAGGAATCACACACTTTGCATTATTGTTGATTTTGCATTTAAAAAAATAAAATAAAATGAATGCTTTAACATCCACAATGAAGATTATTTTTGTAAATCTATTATAAGGAATCAAAGCCCAAACTCAGCATTTTAAGTTTTAAAATTTGAAAAAGTTTTTTTTTGACACATACCATGCCTAAAAGTTAATAATACATTTGGGTTTTATAATAATGAATGATAATAAAATGCTTATCCTAAATACATATGAGTTTATCCTTAAATACACATGGATTTTATAATAATTAATGATGATAAATGTTTATCCTTGTTTTTTCCCCCATAGATTCAGGCTGGATCCATGCCAAATGACATTTAGTATAAAGGAAAACATGTAAGCATTTTATTTTTTCTCCTCAAACAGCTAAAAAATAAGACAATTTTTTTCTCCTCCACACACTGAAGAGCTCTTAGTAAGTCAATATCTTAGTGTTTGAAGGGCTAGCGATTGCCTGTATTGATCCACGCTTGGAGAGAAATTTATAAATATTTGAAAAAGACAGGCAGATCTGTAACGAGCATTTCACACTTTGTGCCTGATGAGCAATAGTAATTGTTCACTTGAAGAGCTCGAGGACACAGTGGACAAACGGTGCATATATTAAACGCACCCTCAGGAGCTTCTGCCCACTGCCGACACCCAGCTGGACAACACGCATAAGCCAGATGCTGTTGCCATGGCGATGATCACGCAGCCCATCACACTGACAGTAGTAGGTCAGCGACTGTTTCGGCACAAACAGACCAGTGATATTCTTTTCTCTCTTGTAAGAATCAAGAAAAAACCTGCAGCTTAAGTGTAATACTGCGTAAACACAGACTGATCTAGAATCTGCTGTAGAGCCCCGGTCCTGTTGTTCCCACAGATGGCAGCTCCAGTCAGATCATTCGCTCCTGTGCTGCCATAGAAACACACCAGGATCTTAAAAATTCATCAAACCCTGCGGGGAGAAGAGGCAGCCCTAATAACCTCATGCATCTATTGGAAAGGGTGAATTATTACTTCCATGCACAGAATCATCCAAAGACCACATGTAGAGGGAAATCACTCATTAGCCTCATTAATGAAATGAAAGATGGTGGAGCAGGATGGTCTGAACTATGAGCTGCAGTGTTTTCTGTAAAAGGACTGGAGCAGTGGCGCTTCTCAATCTGCAGCAGAGATTGTCAGCATGTTAAATGAGCTGAAGACTGAACTGTGCAACACAGAAAAAGAGTTTCTGGAGGTCTCGCAAACACTTTAAGACAATTATGATTGAAATTTAGAACCTATATCAGAAGCAGAGTCTGTACTATGAACAAAAAACATTCTGAAGCAAAAAATAAGACCCATTTAAAATGATTTTAATTAACAGAATAGAATACTTAAGTGAATTGATACTTTAAAGCAGAGGTCACCAAACTTGTTCCTGGAGGGCCAGTGTCCTGCAGATTTTAGCTCTGACCCTAAACAAACACACCTGAACAAACTAATTAAGGTCTTACTAGTTATACTTGAAACAGCCAGGCAGGTGTGTTGAGGCCTGTTGGAGCTAAACCCTGCAGGGACACTGGCCCTCCAGGACAGAGATTGGTGACCTCTGCTTTAAAGCCTAAAATATACATTCTGAAATGTTTAATTACTTGAGACTCAAATGGATAGATCATCCAAAAATGGTACATTCTGTTATCATTCACTCTCCTTTGACTTGTTCCAAACCAGTTTGAGCTTTTTTGTTCAGCTGAACACAGAATATATTTTAAAGAAATTTGGAAACCTGTAACCATTGATTCAATGGTAGAAAAAACAAATACTGTGGATGTCAATGGTTACAAGTATGCACGTTTCTTCAAAATATGTTCTGAACCAAACAAATTTCTGGCCGAACAAAACGGATACAAAATCTTTGAATGATGATGCATGAGGCTTGACCTCTTTCAGAAAATTTTTCTTTTTTTTATTTTATTTAGGAGCTCTACAATTAACAATGCACATTATAACCTACAGTATGCCTTGCCTTACCTTAAAAAAAACATATAAAAAAATAATAGTTTAGCTTAATGCTGTTTCCTGAGAACATCCTGACCCCAGAGCTTTACATGCAATATTTAGAGATGAATAAAATTTTTAACAAGTGCGTTTGTTACATTTGTACTTGTTGTCTTATTATTGAAGTAAAATCACTGTCAATTGAGACAATCACATTTCCTGTACTTCGATGCGTTCAAAATAATGATAAAATGGCTCTGCCATCTTGGTTTCTGTCCACCATCTCTCATTGAGTGCATGATTTAACATGACTATGTTGAATTTTAATTCACCAATAAATTTTTAAAGCTCATTAAAGCTAATTAAACTAAAATGTAACTCGCATTACATTTTTTTAAAAAGTAACTTAAATGTTATTACTTATTTTGTAATAAGTGACGCGTTACTTGTTTCTTAGAAAAGCAAAACGTACACAACTCGCGTGACTTGTAATCCATTATTTGCACACTGTATAGAATATTTACAATTAAGTAATATTGCTACATAAAAGTAAATGTGGGGAAATCGCACACTTTGCATTATTCTGTTTATTTTTTGCCTCATTTATGAATAATAAAAAAAGAATGTTTCATCCACAATGAAGACTCATTTTTGTGAATCTATTTTAAGGAATTATTGCTAATGGAAACCTGTAACCATTGACTTCAATGGTAAGAAAAACAAATACCATGGATGACAATGGTTACAAGTATTCAAGATTCTTCAAAATATTTTCTGACCCAAACAAAAATAAAAGTTAATGCTGAGTAAATGGCAGAACTTTTATTTTTGGATGAACTATCGCTTTAAGACCAAATGCACACACTTTAAAATAACTAGAACACAGTGGATGAACCCCAAAAATACAATGTCTTGCTAATTCTTGTCTAATTCACAAACATTACTCTAAGATACACTGAAGTAAATATATTAGCTACAGTGAGGATATTACGTGTGGGTTCAAGGCACAGGAGGCATAAAACGTCATAGTGGACGTTCTCAAATTAATCTGCAAGCAGCTTGTGTCTCCAGAGCTTTATGAACTAGGACATGAGACCTTCAGATCTAAACCTCCATCCTACAGCCTTCATTTCCAGATATATAATTAATAAACTCAGAGTCTGTGGCTACTTTATTTGATTTCTAACTCTATTAAGAGGGTTTAATTGATTGACCTCTTGAGTTCAAAAGCATCAAACAGCGTCAGGTGGTGGTTTTGGGAAACCTCTCACTCTCTTCCACACCCTAGTAATTTTGCTAGTTTTTATGCAATTTGGCTGTTCATTTAAGTAAAATCATGTAAAATGGCATTTTGGTGGTCTGGTAAAGCATTTTTTTTAAACGAGAAGCAAAATTGTGATTCTAAGTTGGGTAACACATTTATTTAAGTACCAGTATTAACTGCATGCTTGTAACCAACCTGTTAATAAGATATTGGCTGTTTATTAGTACTTATAAAATTATTCGACATCCCTAATCCTACCTAAACCCAATGACTACCTAACAAACTATTAACTGTCCTTTGAAGTGCTTTGGAATTGGCTTTTTTTAATTTAAAATATGATGCAATCTCAACTAAAACATGGAAACTGGACTAGAGATACTACATTATACTAGATACTAGAGACACTCGAGATACTGCTCCTCCCCTTTACTAAAAACAGCCAATAGGTTTTTTTTTTTGCTCACAGTGACACTGATTGAGCTTAAGCGCATCAAATGAAAAGCGTCTTTAAGTGGGTGGGACATGCCAGACACAGAACATTTGATTGGTCAGAAGATTTGCTGAGAAATTGAAATAAGTGACGTCAAAAATATGTATATATATATATATATATATATATATATATAATATTTTTAAAAAAAAATTTGTATGTTTATATTTTCCAATTGTGAATATTGCCACTGTTTTGGAGCACACAAGCTTATAGAAATCCTTAAGAAACAACAACATTTAAAAACAATAATTTTGTATACAGAGTTCCTAGGACTGCACCTTTTTTGTTTTTGGGAGATATTAAGGACACTGTCCCCAGAGGTGACTAATATTTGCATAATATTATTTTTGTGGCATGCAAAAAGACTATAACAAGGAACCTATAGACTCAATGTTGAAATTTAAGCAGTGGTTTGAGATAACTGAAATTCACATAATGGAATAACTGACATTTTTGTTGCGGATGAATGAAAACGGATATTTTCAGGAAGGGATGGAGAAAAATGGTTGATATATAGGGAAATTAAAGACATTCCTATTTTTGTGAACGGTAATTGGAAGAGATATGGCAATCATATGCATTTTTTTTTTTTTACATGCAAGTTTATGTGGTGTGTATGTGGTATGTT
>CAIGQZ010004625.1:20314708-20324708 GCA_903798205.1 Danio tinwini
ATATATATATATATATTAGCTCAAATTTTGATAAATAATAAACTAACATAAATGTATGATGCTTATTGCAAGAAATAAACCCTTATTTTCACACATTAAAGGACATTCCTTCCAAGAATTATAACTGTAATGCTTAGTTAGAATCCATCATAAATGCTAGATGTAGTTCACCAGCAAAAACAAATTTTTTCTCATTACAATCGATCCGCTCAATCGAGCAGAGACCACCTCATTCAGGTGATCTCGGACCAATTGATTTGGCACGGATCCGAGCGCAATTACTGGACTCGCATATGCCAAACGAACCGCGCTAACTGGGGGAAACGAGACAGATTCCGAAACAAACGTCTATGTGTAAAAGCACCCTAAGATTGTATTTGCACGCAATTGACAGACAGTCGCAGCTAAACTTTTGTGACAAGGCAGCACTGGCCCGAGCGTCTCCTATGCTGGCTAATAGACTTCCATTCATACGCATGTGAATAAACCAGACTGGAAACACAAGCGACACAACTTGCCAATTTGAACCACATGAATGTGTGAGACCAATTAACGATCAAAATGCAGCCTAAAAAAATATCAAAATGTGGCCAATCTGTACAGAATTTTTTAATATGCAGCAACCGCTCGTTTTAACAAGATGACAATCTTGTTTCATCCCACACCTTTTTCCAGCACCGTATGACTGAATTTTGCATGCAATTTTGTGTGACTGCGACTTAAGGTGTTTTCACACTTGGTTCAATTGCTTGGTTCGAACCAAAGTTCGATTGTCCCCCTTTGTCACCTTCTCGGCTGCTTAGTTTTCACATTGTCTTTTTTCTTTCTGAACCCCGGTACACTTGTGGCACCAAAATGCTGTTGTGTGTACAGCTGTTGCTAGATGACGGCCACAAAACCTACAGTGATAACATGGAAAAACGTATGCACATCACAGTCGTTCTGCTTTTAGGGTGCTTTCACACTAGCACTTTTGGTCCGCACTCCACACCCAAGTTTGTTTGACGTCATAGTACGGTATGTTTAGCTAGTGTGAATGTGTCTTCCGAACTCGGGTGCGCACCCATGAACCGTACCCGAGTCCACCTGAAAAAGGTGGTCTGGGGTACGGTTCATGCGAACTCTGGAACGGTTCACTTCTGGTATGAATGCAACTGTACCAAATAACGGAGGTGAACCGCCAACTATACAACAAACTATTATTTCATAACATTCATTCGTGTGCGTCACGTATTTTACCTTGGTGACAAGCGGGAATGAGTCAGGGAAAACACAGTAATACACAGTGATGTCTGCTGGTCTCCTCCGAAAACAGCTTCTGCAGACACTGTGTGATGTTCTGAATGTTTATAATATTTTTGCGGCAGATGGATGCGAGTAGCTTTTTGTATGTCCAAAACTAAAAGATTCAGCAAAAGCAAATCGACCGCGATGTGTGGAAGTCTTTCCATTTTGGTGCTTTGCTTTCCTGACCGTCACCTAGCAACAGCCGTAAACAAATTAGCAGCTCGATGACGCAAGCGTACCGGGGTTCAGAAGGAAAAAAGACAGTGTAAACACAAACCAACCGAGAAGGTGGCGGGGGGCAATCTTTTGGTTTGGTAACATTCAGAAAGATGTTCAGAACATAACAGGATGTCTGCAGAAGTCGTTTTTGGACAAGACAAGAAGACATTGTCACTGTGTTTGCACTGGGTCAGTCCCGCTTGTTGCCAAGATAACGTTAGGTGATACACAGACATACACACGTGAACGAATGTTACGAAAATTTAAGTTTGTTGTACAGTTGGCAGTTTACTTCCTTTACTTGGTACGTTTGCATTCATATCAAAAGTGAACTGGACAAGAGTTCGTGAAAACCATTTCTCAGACCACCTCTTTCAGGCAGACTCGGGTATGTTTCATCGGTGTGCATGGGAGTTTAGAAGACATCGTTCACACTAGCTAAACCTATCAAACTCTGACGTCAAACAAACCCGGGTGTGGACCAAAAGTGCTAGTGTGAAAGTTCTCTTAATATAAGAAGCAAAAGTAGACAAAGCAGCTGCTAATATTTACTACTTAATTAAAAATCGCTTGATCTTCTACAACAGCTAAAAGAAGAATTAAAAATATGCATTAAAAAATGTATAAAGAAAATTTACATTCAAAATTATGCTGCTGGTCCAAATATCAGCACCACTATTAGAAATATATAACCTTTGATTTGAAGCAAAGTAATGTTTAAGATTTGGACAAAACCAATGCAATCTCAAATCAATTTGTATTTTTTTTTTATTTAGTAGATAATTCGTAATAATTTGTATGACCATGTTTACACATTTTGTGTAATTTGCTCATCCCGAAACAAGGGGTAGATTTGGGGATGGGGTTTGGAGGCATGTCTCCCTTTAAAAATCTTCAAACTTATGAACTCAAATGAATAGCCACTTTTCTATATGTTATGTTTTCTGATGAGATGGTGCTGGATAAAATACACGAGAAAAAGACAGCTTAATTAACAGCTTTATTAAGAGAAACGACTACAATACCATTATGCATCATAATGCATCCTGAAAAATAAAACAATCAAACAAACAATTTCTTAGGGTAAACTGTTTAAATTAATGTAAGTTTTGCAAATATACTAAAATGTGCTATAAAAGCTAAATAAGTCCACCAACAGTATTTTATGACGCTTCATGTGACTGGGTGGAGCTGAAACTATTTTGATATGCTTTGCACTCTGCAACTCTCTGATTGGTCTATTTTTATAGACTTCTTATGTAAAATAGAATGTTTAATTAACTTACTTAGATTGATGATAAGAAATGTGCTTCTTAGGTAAATATGATGAGATCTTTCATGCTACTTGAAATTTTATCTATCTTTTTTATTGCATTATTATTATTATTTGTTTTATGTACTTATTTTTGTGGTTTTGCTCGTTATACAGTTTATCTAATGTGAATATTGTGTAAATGAAATGTTCTCTTTTACTGTATTCTAAACTGTATTATACAATTTCTTGGAATTAATAAAAAAAAAAGTTCACTGATTGGTGGAATTTTCCATACAGCTTTATTGGTTATTCAGTTTTCTAACATTTTTGTCATCTGACAACACAGTTGTTTAAAAAGAATTAATGCAAGCAGAGGGAGCTCTGTATTTAAAAGTTTAACATTTACTGTTAAAAAATGTCTGCTTACATAATCGTTGTGACAGGCTAATATATTAGAAATTATGTTAATAATCATAACAAATACACTGTTTACATATGTTACAATAACAAAACGCTGAATCATGTATTTGGAAACAGAAAATGGCATTACTCATTGACAAGGGTCATGAGAGTCACTGAATTGCAAAAGTAATTGTAGTGAATTGAAGCAGACACTATTTTATGTCAATGCTATTTTTCATTGAATTATTAGTCTATATCATTAATCCGTATCAGAAATATATTTTGATGCCAGGTTTAACACCCCCCACTCATCTAAAATGAGCACTTTGTTTCAGCCTAAACAACCCCCATTCATTTTGCATGTGATGTGTGAGAAAAGGAGTGGGGAAAAAAAACGTCCCAAAAATGCGGAAATGACCTAGTCGACCACGAACAGTCCACACAGCAGCCCAACAGCAAGCAATTAACAATATTTTAACACATGTATATCTTTACTGTCTGATCACAGTCATCCGGGAATTTTTGCGTGAACTGCTCCCGCCCTGCTCTCGTCCAACCCTTTACCTGATGTTACCTTCCCTTCCTAGTGTCCGCTTTTGTCTCAATACGAAACCAGCACTAAACTGGGCGGCTCATTCGAACCCGTTTCATTAACAATGTCCCTTCAGGCAATGATACTGTATTGAACTGGGCAGAAAAAAAGAGCAAAACACCCATTCATTTCAATAAGCAATTTCGCAGACGCTCAGTGTCGATACCTTCAACTGACAGGAACTCAACAGTAGTAAAGCAGTGAGGTAAACGCCCTACTTTTTGCCTAATGAGTACGACATGATCTAGCTTGCCAAAAATCTTCCAGGACTACGCATGGGTACGATAAATCACCGTTTTGCGCGTATAATCGGAGATTATGACATATGAATAATAACAGTTGAAGTGATATTTATGTGCGGAGGAGGACTCATCCTTCCGTTATCTGGAAATCTAAAGCGTTTTGAATTGCTAAGAAGAGCCAAAACGAAGAAACTAGCGTTTATTAAGTGACACGAAAGCTTCAGCTTCGTTCCTTAAGTCGTTCACAATAAACTTTTTATTTTGGTATCTCAATCGAACCACCAATGAATCATTTCTCAAGTAAAAGCTTTAAAGCATCCCTGTGGCAAGTAGCTGTTACAACGCGTTTAATAACATAAATAGTTCATTTAAAATGAACAGAGTCAGAACAAAAACTACAGTTCTTATATATAACGTTAAGGCTAAACTACAGAGTTGAATGAAACGAAAGTAAGCCAACCTGTGAGTGAGAGTGGTCGCTCGGTCTCCGTCTGCACTGATCAGCTGCCACTCTGTGACTGTGGCCGCGCCACTCAGCGTTCCCGTCGATCCACGGGGTTTCCCTCCCATTCACCCTCTGCTGGAGCAGGGACTGGGCAGGGGCTGTGACGTCAACCGCTGCCTAGGCAACCGGCTTTTTGATTGGCGTGCGCTGCAAGGATAACCTGGAGCGCATTTGATTCGGAAGAACCAAATGAGAAGAATGCACAGCCTGACTTATGAAATGCAAGTCTTTGTAAAGATGAACAGAATATATATTATACGTATTGTAAGTATTATATAATATGCAGAGTATGAACAAAGACTATAGAAGTAACTGTAACTACAAAAGTAAAGTTCGTTAACAAACTTTATGGTGGCTTGAGAAAGCCTTGTCGGAAAGTTTGAAATAGTTTTAAAGTTTAACTAATTAAAGTAGGGGTGGCGCAGTAGGTAGTGCTGTCGCCTCACAGCAAGTCGTTGCTGGGTTGTAGGTTCGAACCTCGGCTGGGCTGGGTCAGTTGGTGTTTCTGTGTGGAGTTTGCATGTTCTCCCTCCGGGTGCTCCGGTTTCCCCCACAGTCCAAAGACATGCGATACAGGTAAATTGGGTAAGCTAAATTGTCCGTAGTGAATGAGTGTGTGGATGTTTCCCAGAGATATGTTGCGGCTGGAAGGGCATCCGCTGCGTAAAATCGTGCTGGATAAGTTGTAGGTTCATTCCGCTGTGGCGACCCCGGATTAATAAAGGGTCTAAGCTGACAAGAAAATGAATGAATGAATAATTAAAGTAGTTTTTAAGAAGCTTGAAACAGTTGGCATAGAGATATAACTACATATATGTTAGGGGTTTCTGAGTGGTTGCCAAGACGTTGCTAGGCAGTTGCTAAGGTGTTCTAGGTGGTTACTAAGGTGTTGCTAGGCGGTTGCTAAGGTGTTCTGAATGGTTGCTAAGGTGTTGCTAGGTGGTTGCTAAGGTGTTCTAGGTCATTGCAAAGGTGTCGCTAGGTGGTTGCTAGGGTATTCTGAGTGGTTGTTGGGCAGTTGCTAAGGCATTAGTAGGTGATTGCTTAGGTGTTTGCTAGGGTGCTCTGAGTGGTTACTAGGCCGTTGCTAGGTGGTTGCTAAGGTGTTGCTAGGTGGTTGTTCGGGTGCTGCTAGGAGGTTGCTAAGGTGTTGCTATGCGGTTGCTAAGGTGTTCTAAATAGTTGCTTGGCAGTTTCTAACATAAATTAGCATGATTCTAGTATGAATTAGCATGTTGCTAGCATGCTTCTAGCATAACTTAGCATGTTGTTAGCATGGTTCTAATAAAAATTAGCATATTGTTAGCATGTTTCTAGTATAAGCCTGTTATTAGCATGAATTTAGTATGAATTAGCATGTTTTAGTATGATTCTAGTAGGGATTAATATATTGTTTGTATGGATTGGTATGTTATTAGTATGCCCAATGTAAAGTCAATGGCAATTTTTTTTTCCAAATTGAAGTCTATAGGACAGTTGCTAGGGTGCTGTAAGTGGTTGCTAAGGTATGGCTAGTAAGTTGAAAGGTCACCAGTGATTGGCAGATTGGTAGTCTGAGTCAAATGACCTTAAGTCTGTATGACAGTCTGGCGCAAAGTTATGAGGTCTTAAAGTTTGGCCCAATGTTAAGTCAATAAGACTTTTCTGAATTTTCCATGTCAGTTTTGTAAAAACTGTAAGTTGGATCAGTTGGAAAAGATATAGCAACTTAATTCAGTATAAATTGGAGGTTTGGAGTTAGTTTGGTGCTTGTAATATGAATGGTCTAGGAGGAAATAGTTTAAGAAGAAGAAGATGGAAGAATAATAATAATTTTATGTAGTATAACAGTATGTTGGCTTTCTCAAGTCACCATTATAATCCATTAGAATTTATAATATATATATATATATATATATATATATATATATATATATATAAATATGAGCAATATCACACCAGTAGCAGTGCAATATAACTGTATATCGGCACTGATGGCAGGCGTGCACGACCTTAGTGCCCCACTAATGAGCTATTAGTGTGATATTGTGTTTATACAACAGTTCGACGGCATAATCATGTATATAAAAAGAAAATCAAACACGAAGAGTCTAAAAGTCTTTTTGTATGAGGAACTAGAAACCGTTGCTACTTCACAAACGTCACGTTAGAGCTAGTATTTGAATGATTCACTTGCGTAATGTCTAAAGTGATGACAAAACATTTGATTTTGCTCACATTTTAAGATTATAAGGCTGAACGACATGAAATGCCATTTCTCTGTTGCAATCGAGATATCACAATAATTCACCCTGAAAAAAAGCCAAAATAAAGCAAACACTACCAGAAACACTACCAGACTATGGTAAAGCACTACAACATACAAAAGAGAGAGATCGACTTAGAAAGTCATTTACCTGTTTTATAGTCTTTTGATCAGCTGTAGTTTGAAATTACGCTAAGTTTTTCCAATAGTATCTGGATACGGCCTTTTTGATGCAAGCTGAGATTGCATCGCTCAGAGATACAATGTCAGACACAATGCACTCAGTAGACGTCACTGTGAGGGGTAGGGTTAGGGATGGGGTTAGGTGAGCACATTAAAGAGTCCCTATTTTGCATTATAAAAGGTCATATTTTGGTTTTGGGGGTCTCCAACAACAGGCTGATATGCATGCAATGTCAAAAAACACAATCATTATCTTATAATATGCATTTATTTTTACCTAATTATCTCAGCGACTCCCATATGATTCGCTCAGCGATTCCTTTTGTTCTGAAACCAATCCTTAGCGTGAAGCTAATCAGGGCCGATTGGTCTGATGACCCAGTCTGTTGTGATTGGGCGACTGCGTTCAGCGTGAGACAGAAAGAAATGCCCACCATGACTATGTAGTAGCAGACAGTATGTGAGAGCTTAATGCAGGAATGCAATAAAGCAATGCAGTTAAACACCAGCATATTACTCTACTCTTAACGCTAACTCCAAGTAATAACAACAACACACACTCAGTATTAATCCACACATTAAATTTAACTATTTTGAAAACTGACAGCGCCACGCGAGTGAGGAATAGCTGATGGTGGCCATAGCAAAGGCAAACAGCAGAGGATCACGAGTTCAGAAACGCATTTTAATCAGTAAAGGAAGAAGCATGCAGCGTGTTTTCAACATGGTTTTGGAAGTTTTGGACACAATATGTGAATAGCCCATAAAGATTTAACCTGAGAGATACAGTACAAGCACTGGTCTATAATAGATAAGTGATTACAAGCTGCGCGGGTCGATTACCACTTAACACACAATTAAACACATATTTTGCAAACTACACAAAACGAGTCAACAATTTTAATTACATTTACATGTTATGATCCAGAGAAAGAAGAAACTGGTCCATATGAACTGTAACAGTTACTGACAAAGTCCCATACATAATAGTCTCTGCTGCTCCTTCCTATAATAGCAAACGGCTGGCAAATCCCGCATTGCTGCGTAGGTTATTGAAAAAAAAATCTAAAAAATGACAGGAACAAACACAGCACTAGGTTGGCTATACTGTATACCTTTATTCCCCGCAGCCAAATCTCCATCTGACAGTGATCGTTATCTTCGCGTCATGATCAGTCCTGTGATCCCCTGTGCTCCACTAGTGTCTGAAGGAAAAACGTGTTTAAATTTTAACAGATCTGGAACTACATATTTGGTGATGTACCGTATCAACATCGGCACAATCAAACAAAAGATCAAAAACCCAACTCGATTCATTTATTCGACTCTGAGTCGACCATTTCATTAAAGAATCAGTTTTAAACACTTTGCACTTTCAGATTTAACCCTCAGCTGGATGTTTTCATTCACTTATTTCTGTTACACACTGCATGGAAGGTAATAAAAAAATACATTATAGGGGCTCTTTAAAAAGCATTAGATGCAGCTCAGATCGCATTTGCACCAAGTCTGCAGCCAGACCCCTCTTAGTTTTTTTCCTCTAAGGGCTAATTATGTGGTCTCTGTCACCATCTTGTGGCGAGACGTCAACCATCTTTGCTTTCCTCAGTATGACAGGCTGATGGAGCGCGACGTGCTTTATCTATGAAATAATAAATATTTAAAATACTTACTACATTCTCGCCTAAAAAAGCCTCAAAAGTACATCATGTTTTCCAACAGCTGCAATATTTGTTAAACTGTAGTGAGTTTATTCATCTGCTGTCACTCTATGTGGGTGGAGTAAGGGTGTGGAGGCTGTAGGAGTTCTGTAGAACCAGACAAAACTGTTGTATAATTTTATAACCTCTACATTTTATTGATTATGATTAATAGGGCGCCAGACGTCCTTTTCTTTTCATGGATTCTTGGACAGTCCTGTATTTCAGCTGTTTTTAGGGTTCAACTTAAAAAAACTTTTCTCTTTTCAAAAAAACAATTCTGTGGCTGATTGCTACACTGAAAAAAATTATGTCTGCAAAATCGCTGCAAACAATTTATATGTGTTAAAATTAAACAAACAAATTCAAATTAGTAATGTTCAACTTAATATTTTTGTTTAAATCCAGCCCAAATAAATAGTTTACAACCATTTAACCTAAAAAAAAGAGTAAATCCAAAGAATCATCTTTGAATCAGTTTTTTCCAGTGTAAGTTAATGCAAAAATATCCAGTAATTCTTTTCAAAACCTAACTTATATGTATTGTATATTTCAAGAGTAGGTAAATGGAATTGGAGTAGAAAAAAAAATATCATTTTGGTGGTGCGGGGGTCCATATTCGTCTCTGTGAAAAATGGTCACCCAATAATCTTATACTATGACTTATACTGTACATCTGAAATATTGCATTGTATCTAGTGGCATTCACTAATTTTGTATTGTAAAATATATATATGTAACATATGTAGGCCTATATGCTTTTTTAATGATTGTATTTCAGTTTTAGAGATTTTATATGGATTTTGTTCTATATGGAAAGTGTAAATAAAAATGCAGTGTCAGTCTATTTTCCATGGAATTTCAAGTGACATTTACACAAAAGTGGATTCAACTAGTTTTGTGCGTGTGTTTTCACCATTTATTTACATGACAACTGAAAATAAAACTGACACATAAAAAGTAAAAGAAACACACAAAACACACACACACACACACACACACACACACACACACACACACACACACACACACACACAAATTTATATAGGCCTATATCAATATATATATATATATATAATTTCCATGATATAACTGTATGTGTTCAGTCTATATTGCATGAGTACTTGATAACAAAACAACAATTCCTAGACTGTATGTACATAGCTGCATAGTGAATAAAGAAAATAGAAAGCATAATACGCCGCCTAACAGCAAGAAGGTCGCTGGTTCGAGTCCCTCGAGTTTCCTGTGTTCGTGTGGGTTTCCTTAAGGTGCTATGGTTTCCCCCACAGTCCAAAGACATGCACTGAATCAGTGCACATCAGTGAATTGGGTAAAACTAAAATTGGCTTTAGTGTGTAAGTGTGTAT
>CAIGQZ010004625.1:20326069-20342748 GCA_903798205.1 Danio tinwini
ACACACACACACACACACACACACACACACACACACACACACACACAAACAAAACATTAAGCACAAGGAACAGAAGACAATATTGTCTGATCAGCTCTGAACACACTGTCAGAGTCGCTCGGCTTCTAAACTGGAGCAGAGGAACGAGATACTAATAAAAGCAGAGTCTCAATTATCTCCCATCGAGGTCCATAAAGAGAACATGTTCTAATTTTTTAACAGGGTCACATTTTCTCGTTGGAACGGCAAAATGTTACAACCCACTTTATGAATACAGTCACACCAAAATTGTAAGATCTCAGTCCTGTTGGCATGCTTTTCGATGTTAAATCGCTCTGTAATTGTTATAATGTGAGCATCCAGAGGTAATTGATGTTGCTTAATCATTTTTCCTTTCTCAAATGCAAGGTTTTGAGTCATAAAGAGTGATTTTTACCCCACCTGCAGACACACCTACTTCAGCAGGCTTAGCTCTGATAAACCATCATTGTCATTGGTGAGTCATTAATGACACAGATCCATGGACAATTAGTTATAATGCACAGTTTAGCATTTACAACAAGGACATGGAAAAGACAAAGTTTGAGAAGCTTAGTAAATGATTAAAAAAAAGCTAATTTGCCACTTTATATGATTATGCATTACAGGCAAAAATGCTGGATTGTATGTTGTGACGTCTATATGTTTTATAAACTAAATATAAATTGGCATAAATTAGCCAAGCATGAAAAGCTGCTTGATTTAAACAAAGGAAAATATGTTTGGGGCTTTACAAATGTTAAATATAGGCAAGGCGAGTTTATTAATATAGCATATTTCAAACACAATGGTAATTCAAAGTGCTTTACATAAACAAGAACAAAAGAATCAAGAAAATAAAATGATTAAAATAACTGAAAATGATTAAAACAGATGAAAACAGATTAAATATATAAAATATATGCTGAATAAGTTAGGGGTTCCGCTGTGGCGACCTCTGATGAATAAAGGGACTAAGCTGAAGAAAAATGAATGAATTTACAGTGCATCCAGAAAGTATTTATAGCGCTTCACTTTTTCCACATTTTTTTTATGTTACAGCCTTATTTCAAAATGGATTAAATTCATTTATTTCCTCAAAATTCTACACACAGATAATAACAATTTTTTTTATTGTTGCAAATTTACAACAAATAAAAAACCTGAAAAACACATGTATATAAGTATTCACAGCTGTTGCTCAATACTTTGTTGCTGCACCTTTGTCAGCAATTTAGTCTCATCAGACCAGAGAATTTTGTTTCTTATGGTCTGAGTATTTTTTCGGCGTACATGTTAACAACCGGGACTTGCAGGAGTGGTGTGTGGGTGTGGTTTTCTGCGCACATGCAGAGATGCGACAGTTTGCTTTTTGATTAAACTACACTGCTTTCACCAGCATTAGTTTGGTTGCACATAGAGAATAACGTCTTTATTCTGGTATTACCCCTCTTAATACACTTAAATATGGTCTAGCGACGCCCCTGATTCTCTTTCTGTAAGGTTCTCCTCTCTCCACACTCTCAGAAATAAAGGTACGTGAGCTGTCACTGGGGTGGTACCTTTTTAAATGGTACAAAGTTGTACCTAAAAGGTCCATATTAATACCTCAAGGGAAAATATTGGGACCTAAAAAGTACAAAAGTGTTCCTCTTAAAATTTTTAGGTATTAATATACTTTTGAGGTACCAATATGAACCCTTCAAGTACAAATGTGTACCTTTAGAAAAAGTACCACCCCGGTGACAGGTCTCGTACCTTTATTTCTGAGAGTGCACAGAAGAACGCTTGGAGCTCAGACAGAGTGACCATCTGGTTATTGAAGGCCCTTCTTCCCCGATCACTCATCTTAGATGGCCGGCCAGCTCTAGGAAGAGAAACAGAATGTACCTAAGCTCAATTTAGAGCTTCACGGCAAAGGCTGTGAATACTTATGTACATGTGAGTTTTCAGGTTTTTTTATTTTTAATAAATTTGCAACAATTAAAAAAACATTTTTTTTACATAGTCATTATGAGGTGTGTAGAATTTTGAAATAAGGCTGTAACTGTAACCAGGGGATGTGACACTGACAACAGGGGTGCGGATCCAAATGCAGGTTTATTGGCAAGGTCAGGTAAGCAGTGGTCAAAACAGGAACAAACAGATGTATATGGGCAATCCAGAGTCATAGTCATAATAGCAGGCAGATGGTCACAAGGCAGGCAGCAATACAGGATTAACAAACAGACAAGGCAAAGATCAAAACAAGACAAAGGAAACGCGTTGAAATGTCACTTACAGTAAACAAGACTCAGCAACTTCTGTGTGTTTGTGTGCTGACTTTATAGTCCATGTAATCAGTACTAGAGCAGCTTCAGCTGTGAAAGTCTAGTCAGAGGAGACTTGGAGCAGGTGTGAGTGTGCTGCATGACTGAATATGTAGTCCATAACATGGTGGATTTGTAGTCCTATGTGTTTGTGAATGTATTCTAGCGATCTCTGGTGGTTAGATCGTTGGTGATCTTGACATCTTGACAGAGCCCCCGCTCTAAGGAGCGGCTTCCAGACGCTCCTAACACAGTTCAGGCGGGAGGTGGAGTGGAGGCGGACCAGGGGGAGGGATGGGGGGCCAGGACCATGCAGTGGAGGTGTACCTGGAGCATGGATCTTTGGAGGACCTGGAGCATGGAGCTGCAGAGGGCCCAGAGTGCAGAGCTGCGGATGGCCTGAAGGGTGGAGCTGCGGAGGGCCTGGAGCATGGAGCTGCGGAAGACCTGGAGCATGGAGCTGCAGAGGGCCTGGAGTGTGGAGCTGCGGAGGGCCTGGAACGTGGAGCTGAGGTATGTCTGGAGGCTTTTGTTCAGCAGGCATAGACGGGTCATACAACCACAGTGGGTCAGGAGGCACTGGCATGTCATTTAACCCCAGTGGGTCAGGAGGCTTAGGTTCAGGAGGCACTGGCAGTTCATTCAACCCCAGTGGGTCAGGAGGCTTAGGTTCAGGAGGCACGGGCAGTTTATTCAACCCCAGTGGGTCAAGAGGCTTAGGTTTAGGAGGCACTAGCAGTTAATTCAACCCCAGTGGGTAAGGAGGCTTTGGTTCAAGAGTCACTGGCAGTTCATTCAACCCCAGTGGGTCAGGAGGCTTAGGTTCAGGATGCACTGGCAGTTCATTCAACCTCAGTGGGTCAGAAGGCTTTGGTTCAAGAGTCACTGGCAGTTCATTCAACCCCTGTGGGTCAGGAGGCCTAGGTTCAGGAGGCACTGGCAGTTCATTTAAACCCAGTGGGTCAGGAGGCTTTGGTTCAGGATGCATTGGCAGTTCATTCAACCCCAGTGGGTCAGGAGCCTTTGGTTCAAGGAGCACTGGCAGTTCATTTAACCCCAGTGGGTAAGGAGGCTTGGGTTCAAGGAGTACTGGTAAGTCACGCGGCTCTGTGAAGTCACATGGCTCTGGTAAGTCACATGGCTCTACCGGCCATTCGTGGGACTTAGATGGCGGCTCTGGCCATTCGTGGAACTCAGGAGGTGACTCTCGCCTTTCGTGGGACTCAGGTGGCGGCTCTGGCCATTCAAGGGATTTGGGTGGCGGCTCTGGCCATTCGAGGGACTCAGGTGGCCGCTCTGGCCATTCCAGGGACTCAGAAGGTGGCTCTGGCCATTCGAGGTACTCAGGTGGCGGCTCTGGCCATTCGAGGGATTCTGAAGGATCTGGCGTCCCTGGCCATTCAGGGACCTCTAGAGGATCTGGCGCTCCTGGCTTTTCGGGGGATTCAAGGGGATCTGGCGCCTGTCATTCGGGGGATTCAAGAGGATCTGACACCCTCCATTCGGGGGATTCAGGAGGATCTGGCGCCCCTGGCCATTCGGGGAATTTAAAGGATCTGGCGCCCACCATTCAGGGAATTTAGGAATATCCGGGGCTTCTGGCCATTCGGGGAATTCAAGAGGATCTGGCACCTCTAACCATTCGAAGAATTCAAGAAAATCTTGCGCCTGCCATTCAGGGAATTCAAGAGGATTTGGCACCCCCCATTCAGGGAATCCAGAATGATATGGCGCCCTCTCCGGGGACTCAGGAAGGGGATCTGGCAACTCTGGAGGATCTGGCAGTGACTGGGGATCTGGCAGCTATGGCAGTGACTGGGGATCTGGCAGCTCTGGCAGTGACTGGGGATCTGGCAGCATTAGCAGTGACTGGGGATCTGGCAGTTCTGGAGGTGGCAGTGGCAGCTCTGGCAGTAACAGCTCTGGTGGTGGCAGCAGCAGCTCTGGCAACTCAGGTGGTGGTGGCCATTCTGGTGGTCAAGGTGATGGCATTTCAAGGACAGGAACAACGACAGGAACTATGGCAAGAACAGACTCGGAACAGGAAGCCATCTTGTGAGCTAGTGGCAGACTGGCGCTTGCCATCTTTTGAGCTGGAAGACTGGAGGAGGCCATCTTATGAGCTGGAGGACTGGAGGCGGCCATCTTGTGAGCTGGAGGACCATTTTGTGAACTGGCAAACTGGAAGCGGCCATTTTGTGAGCTGAAGGACTGGAGGCGGCCATTTTGTGACATGGAGAACTGGTGGCAGCCATCTTGTTAGCTGGAGGACTGGAGGTGGCCATTTTTTGAACTGGAGGACTGGATTGGGCAGCAAACCCCGTCACCAGCGGGTCCTGCTGTTTATTGCCCCCCAAGGAGGCCAGGAACAAACAGATGTATATGAACAATCCAGAGTCGTAGTCGTAATAGCAGGCAGATGGTCACAAGGCAGGCAGCAATACTGGATTAACAAACAGACGAGGCAAAGATCAAAACAAGACAAAGGAAACGTGTTGAAATATCACTTACAGTAAACAAGACTCAGCAACTTCTGTGTGTTTGTGTGCTGACTTTATAGTCCACGTAATCAGTACAAGAGCAGCTTCAGCTGTGAAAGTCTAGTCAGAGGAGACTTGGAGCAGGTGTGAGTGTGTGCTGCATGACTGAATATGTAGTCCATAACATGGTGGATTTGTATTCCTATGTGTTTGTGAATGTATTCCAGCGATCTCTGGTGGTTAGATTGCTGGTGATCGTGACAATAACATAAAAATATGTGGAAAAAGTGAAGCGCTATGAATGCTTTCCAGACGCACTGTAAATGGCTTGAATGGATTTGCTGCAGAGAAATTACAAACACAATCAAATATATGCACCCCTGTCATTTGGTGGATTTGGTGAATATTAGACCTTTAACAAACAATAGTTTTGAGGATATTGATCTTATTGGGATTTTTCACCAGATGCTAAATGTAGTGGGAAAATTATCTCTGATGATGACAGTGATGGTAAAATCATCTGCTCATACTGAACATTTTCAGTTTCCAAATGTTAACAAAATATACTTTATTTGATTATTTTGTAAATGTTATGAAATCATCAGGAGCTTTTGTTGCCATTGCAGCAGTTAGAGATCCATCTGTACTTTATACAGGCTCAGCCTAATTGAGTACACCCCATTTTGAAAATGAATATTTTTGTAAATTTCTCAGTGAATATAGGCAATGTATTTTTGTGTATTTAAACAAAACAGATTTATTAAACAGATATATTTATTCAAATAATATTTTAGTCACCAAACATATTTAGAAATTGAAAGACAATGCAATTCAAGCAAAATATTGCAAAAAAATTACAACCTACAAAAGAAATTTTAACAAAAGTTTTCAATTTATTTTTTTTGCTTCTCTTGATTATTCCTCTTTTTAAAGTTTGTATTTAATATTTTTCTATAACATATAAATTTGGGTGTACTAGTTTTCGGACCGTTATCGTAAGTTATTTTGTTAGATAAGCTCCAGATTTGGCTTCAGCACTGACTAATCTAATGTATATGCACAAATATAATATTGTATAGCTTCCTATTAAAAATATAAATTTAAAAGAGAGATTTGTGAGGGGTGTACTTATATATGCTGAGCAGTGAGCACTGTAGGTTGTGGTCACTCAAGGTCAATGGCTCTAAACTTTTTTCCCTTCTGTTTAAAACATTGCTGGGAAAAAAATCTGCATTCACATCCATAGTAAGAACGAAAAAAAATCTAATGGAAGTCAATGGCTGTTTTCATTTTTGGCTGAACTAATCCTTTACAATATTTCTGCACAAATTCCTAAAATTTTAAATACTGGGCTGTTTAAACCTAATTTTGGGTAAAATTTGGACAAACTGAACATCAGGTTTAAAAAAATGTATGTAAACATATATCCCAACAGCAGTGTTTTGTTCATATTTTAACTCTAACTTTGGTTAAAAGTCTGTATTTTTTAGTGTACCAGTGATTTCTGATGAGGGTTGTCCTGTGGTTGTAACTCTCTCCACCAGACAGCTTTATTGAAAGGTGTGTCCTGCTTTGAGAAGAGCAGCCTGGACTCGTCTTAACCTGCAGGGCAACTTCCTGTTCATGTTCATCGACTGCCTGCATTCTCCTGAGTGAGAGTGGGATAAATAGGGATTGGCTCTGGGAGAGTATCATTACTGATCCCCGATAGTAATAAAGCAACCTGTAGTTAAACGTCTGAGTTTTCCACAGGAAACAAATACGACAAGCAGATTAGGGCTATACCAAATTGAAATAAATTCCTTTGGTTAATGAACAACATTTTTCACCTCAGTAGGTAATAATTATTATCATAACATTATGATTAATAAAAACAGAATGTAAATGTTCATTTGTGTTGTATCACTGCGCATTGGAATCCCTGATTCTTGATTATGGAGCGTCACTCCAGTGATCTTGACGGTTTGGCGCCATCTTGAGGCTGAAGTAGGGTTCGCGTCGGTTTAACCCAACCATTTAGAAAATGTTTTGTTTACGTTTAATTAAAAAGCTTGAAAGTTGTTACAGACAAGACCAATGTTTTGTGTTTAATTGATAGTTTTGTGACATGTAGCCATGTAATAAGTGGGATAATGTACATCCAGCTGGTTGTTTATGGAGAATAACAGCTGATCAGACATTGTTTTGTGAGAACTGGCTAGATGCACATTATCACTTACTTTACTTTATGCACATTACTCACTTACTTAAATTGTAAAGGCTCTGTGTTGATTTACCAAAGTTAATGCAGGTGTTATAAAGGTAAATGTAAGACATTTTAAATACCTTTTTTAAAAAGTGGAATTAAAATTAGGGGTGTTAAGACCCGATCACATGATCGAAAATCTGGCCTGATCACGCGATTTCAGACTCAATCAGAATCGGATGTTACTTCCCGATCAGGACTCAAATATATATGTACATTATTTTTTTTAACACAACTATAGTTATTCGGTGGCACAGAGTTAGACCTCTTTCTTGACTTCACACAGAAAAAGCAACGTGTGCAGCATGACATCACTTTGTTGCAGAGATGCTATTGGTTAAATGCCGGCAAAATAGAACACAGAAGCAGCTTGAAGTGGAAAGCACGAATATGTCTGCGGTCTGGAGGTATTATAAAGTTGATGACAACAACATCGCCATAGCAAGCTATGAGTAGGGCCAGACGGAATCTGCGGACGTTTTTTGCAATTTCTGTGGAAAATTTTGTTAAAAATCTGCAGATTTCTGCTGAATTATTTTGAGAGTCTCATAACTAAAACCTTAATATGTGAAATATGTGTAATTTAAAAACTGAATAAATTCAGATTTACACACATTTACTCAAGTAAATAAACAATTAATGATGGGCTAAAAATCTGCGGAAATCTGTGGAAAATCTGCGAAATTCTCGCAGATTCCGTGTGGGCCTAGCTATGAGCTATGTAAACTTTGGATTGCCTGCAGGGTATTTTAGGTTGAGGTGATATTTGTTTTTATATTTGATTTTTTTTATATTTACTGTTGCACTAAAGTTCAAAAGTGAAGATTTTATCTGTTATTTATTACTTGATTGTTTAAGCTACCTCTGTTTCTGTTCTGTTTGTAAACGGAGCTGTTGAATGTTAAAATAAGATTAATAAAAAAAAAGGAACATCCTGGATCTGTTTTTTTTTCGCTCTTCTTTGTTCTTGTTTTTACGCACTATAGAAGTATCGGATCGGGTTTCGGTATCGGTAAATAATCAAAATCAAATGACTCTGACTCGAGGGGAAAAAAACTTGATCGGGACATCCCTGATTAAAATGTTGAACGGAACCCAATAAGTTATTGTTCTGTAATTTTACATTTAAAAGTAGACATTAAGAGCTTTTGTTTCTCAGCATTTTTGTTTTGTTTTCCAGTGCAAATAGCTAAATAATCTTAAAGATGCTGTATGTAAGTTTGACATCAAGTGGTTGAACTAGGTATTGCATTCTTAAATCAAAACAAACGCAAACGCAGGTTGCTAGATTGAGGACCAACAGGAGCGAGTCTGACGATCAAGCCTAAAGGCTGATTAAAGTCGTGTTCTATATAAAAGTTAAGGCACGTGATAGAAGGAATATTTTCCATATTAAAAGGAGTTTTTGTTCTAACCAACACTCCGAATTAATATATAAGAACAGCTTCTATTTCTTGCAGCTGAACAAGATAAACTGACATGATCACCTCAGGTACACCTCATGTGCTTTATTCAGTGTTAAATGCTAACAATGTGAGTTTGAATGCCAATTTACATGGCATTTATTGCCATACTATTGAATGCAGCAGCAGTTTACCTCAGATCTTGAAAATAAAATAATTTGAAATTAAACTTTAGAACTGTGAAAAAATGCAAACCAACACATATGAGTGATTCAGCATTTACATTTAATAATTTTGAAGAGGTTTAATATTAATTAGATTATAAACCATTTCACTGGAGCACAGTGTACTATTCTGTGCTTCTGAATGGCTATATTTAAATTTCTGTTGTGTTTTGTGGTGCAAACAGCCAAATTGCTTATCTTGCCATGTAGAAACCACCTCATCTATTGTTTACATTGGAAAAATTTATTCACTAATTAATAACCTCATGTGGAACTGAATTAGCGTCACATCTGAGTCTGCTACTGTACACCGGAGGTGGAATTTCGGTCACAGACACATGTTTTGAGAGCCTTTCTGACTGAATAAATTAAATGTGCGGTTTTCCAACAAGGTAACCAGGAGTGCTAAAAATATAATTGGCTTAAGTGGCATTGGGCGGGTTAAAGGCAGCAAAACAAAGACAGCATTCCGGCACTTAAGGCACATTTTCAAAGCAGATTATCTGACTTCAGCAGTGTTTTTCAGATAAACAAGAATGTTCACTTAGCATAATTCATAAACATCTGCAAACATATTATGGTATTTTTATGCTTTAGAAAAGTCAAAACCTTACATACAGCACCTTTAAATTAAGAGAGACAAAACTGGGAAGCAAAATTACATGATAGAGAAGTCTTCTTAAAATGAAGCAAGTTTGTGATTAAAAAAATATATATATTTCAATGGGCTCCAAAATCAACTTACTACTTGATTTAAACACAAGCGACATTTCCACGCCACATGTTTGTTCCAGTAACAGCAAACTCAATTTTGTCCAGTTTCCCAAAAAACAAGACTTAACCGCTTCATTTTGCATCTCAAGTAAACATACCTTCATTTAAGGTTTAGGAATTCATAATTTATTAATATTTAGCAATACATTTTATTTCTATATTTATTTCTAAGCAATTTTTTTGTTTTCAATGGATGCATTCTTTTAACTTCTATTTAGCTTTTCAATTCAGTTTTAGAAATTTTAGTACTTACTAAGTTGCCAGAAAGTTATCATTGCTGCCTTTACATGTTTCCACAAAATATTTTTATTTCAATTAATGAAAAGGATTGAACAATTTTGATGACAACACTGCACAACACAATCATTGTGTAACTTTCATGCACTAAAAAAGAAACTTGATTTTATCAAGTAAAATAGGTACATGCAATTAACCAACATACATTAATTTATACCAATAAATCTTTTTTTAATTGGTGAATAAATAATTTTAATTGGTTAAATTATGCTGAAATAGCTCATTAGGAAAATAATGACAGTTTGGCACTTTTTAGTGTTTGAAAATCAATTAACACGGCCCGCATGCACTACAATCCAAACAAAGCCTGATTCTGTTGGCTTCTTCTGTGATTAATGGCCTGCTGTTTATTGCCAAGGTAATGATGCGTAGCAACTGTCCTTAAAAAACATTTTCCTGTTGCCACTGTCAACTCTTTCATTACTTTCATTCCTAAACTAAACTCATATTTAAATGAAAATTTTTAGACTTTCACAATGGTCAACAGTGATTTTAGCAGCTACACCGAAGACATGCCTCACAACCTTTTTTAAACAAAGTTAAATTTTATTAAAGAGATATATTACATTGGTGTGGAAACCAGGTGACTTGAGCAGGAATATCAAACATTGAGGCGACGTTGTTTGAGACAATTCCAAAGAGAAATAAAAAGATCTGCAGCAACATTAATTTAAAAATACAGTGACCTCGGGCACATCCAGTGATTTTACAGAAAACGCATTAGATTCCAGTCGACAGTGTACAGAAAACCAAGTTTGATTTGGACTAATTGAGATTTCTATTTTGGGTGTAAATCAAAGTTAGTTAAGAACAAAAGTAAAGTAAAAAATAAAAAGAAAGATTTCCAGCCCAGGCTAAACGTCAAGTAGAGGGAAATCATTCCCATATCCATTTGCACTCACCTATGACTTTTTCTAACAAGCAAAAAAGCAGACAAATATGTCTGAGACTACCACATTTATATTAACGATGATCAACTGACTGGTAGTGTTTTTCTAACATCTTCATCTGTTAAATTACACCAGCGAGATGAGAAAAGAAAAGCGTGTGAGTGCAGGTTGAGGTAATACACTGATCTGATCGTAGCCAAGGCAAGTGCTCTGAAACGGTGTTGAGAGGGAAGCCAAACGTCATCAGTCTTTGATCCACGGGATACTTGTCTGCGGCGAAGAGGAGGATGCATGTATAAAACTCAGGTAAGAGCCGATCGTGTCCTGCTGAATAAAATCTGAGATCAGGACCCTTATGGTGTGTTGTTTTATACACTCAGCCTCCGTTCCAATGTGTGTGGGCTGCTCATGCCTCCACACCCTCCAGCTCTGGGGGAAGAGGACTTTTGGGGTGCTTGCTCTCAAAATGCTGCTTGAAGGTCTTGGGATCTGGCATTTGTGACTGCAAAACAGAGAGGTTTCTTGGCTTAGTACAAGGAAATCAGGTTCATAATCCAGATTTCCTTCCAAAAGATGTCCTTCTAAAGTTTTAATTAAATATCCAAAAACCATTAGACAGGGTTATAAATTTCGTTGACTTATGTACTTACATTGTACTAAATGTTCTGAAGTCAAGAGAATTAAGCACTTTTAACTAGTGACATGGACCATGACTTGTGTCTCCATGCTAATGATGCCATACACACTTTTCATTTTATAGAAAACAGGGAACCGCCAAAGACACTATTACGTTGTGTGTTTAATAGACTGCATAGAGCAGAATTAAAACCTTAAAATGTATTCAGTATGATTAAACAGTCCTGCTTCTTCTGCATGTTATCATGACTCAAAGAACTAGAGTCCTGTAGGACAGTGTTTCTCAACCATGTTCCTGGAGGACCACCAGCACTGCATGTTTTGGATGTCTTCTTTGTCTGTCACACTTATTACAGTCTTTCAGTCTCATGAGCTGATGATCTGAATCAGACGTGTTTGGTTAAGAAGACATGGAAAATGTGCAGAGCTGGTGGTCCTCCATAACTGTGGTTGAGAAAGACTGCATTAAGACATAATGAAGATGAAAACTCCCATACAAATGGATTTATGCCCAGTGTTTCCTTGTTTAACTTAGCAAAATTTAATAATTATGAAAAAAGCTCTTTATTTAAAGAGGTAAAATTACTTTATTCAGATTAGGGGTGCACAATAGATCTCTTTAGAATTGGTATCGCAATGTGTGCATCCACAATAATCATATTGCAAAGATATCCAATGTAAAGTCTGAATTACAGTTGAGCAGGAGCTACAGAACTGCATACAGTCACTGTAGTTATACAGGATTTATGCAATTTTTTGTTATGTTTCTAGTCTAAATATCTACAAAGTAGGGACAAAATTATTTTGAGAACCCCACTAGCAGATAATTTAGCTTGTTTTAAAGAAAAACTCTTCATTTCTCTTGAAAAACCCTTGACATCTTTTCGGACGGTGAAAACAAAACAATATTTTTTACTTGGTTAAGAATTTTTTTATATATATTTGGACTAGAAAACAGACAAAACAGTAAGGCCCAATCCCAATTCTATTTTTGTACCCCTAACCCAGCGGCCCTTACAACCGAGGGTTAAGGAGAAGGGCTTCAAAATTTACCCCTAAGAATTGGGACAGCACTACAACACCTGCACATGTCATCATATGTCATTGCGATCTCTTGCTGCACATGAAATCAGACAATCGCGACTGCTGAAGTTATTCCAGTTGTGTTGTTTTTTGGTATTTATCTTCAACCACTGAAAACATATATTATGTTATCATAACGATCTAATGTGGCAATAAGATCGTAACTATACTGTGTATTTACACCGTGGCCATATTCATCTGTAAACACACGACAACAACATTAACATTACAGCAGACACTATAAAAAGCTCATTCCCAGCCACTAGACTTTACTGATAGGGTATTGGAATGTCATTGAGTGTCAGAATGTTGTGGGACTGCTGTACAGGAGTTATTATTAGGGATTATAGATCCCGAAATTTAGCTTTTTTTTCTCTAACGTTTTTTTTAAGCATGACAGTAAAACACAAACGTGGTTATGAATATATTAAAAGATGTGTTTGTTTGTTGTAAAACTTCGCAATAATGACAAAAAAATACTAATTTGTGGATCTTCCGAGTTCAGCGATACTGCCGCTGTGGCTGGTGCATTCTGGGTAATTTTCTTACCCCTTGGTTTTAAGTGTGGTCCTGAAAAATCTTTGTTCGAAGGGCTATTCACCCCTTCCCCTCACTTATAGAGAATTGGGACACCCCTACCCCTTGGCGTGAACGCGCAAAACGAGGTGTAGGGGTAAGGGGAAGGGCTAAGGGGTAGAATTGGGATTGGGTCTAAGAAAAGCCTTTTTTACATTGTAATTATTTAATTTCTGTACCTGAATACTCTGTTAGACTCCCCAGAAAAACCATAAATTAGTGCAATTTACGATTTACAAACTATCCTGTTAAATTGTATTCATATCGCAATATTTATTGCAGAAAAATAAAACATCAGATTTTTCCAATATCGTGCAGCCATAATTTAGATCAAGCTTTTAATTGTGGATCTTTATTGCTGATGCAAAGTTCACTAATTATGAAATACAGTCAAATTAACTGTAGAATGTTGCTGGATTTCTATCACCCTGAGAAAATGCTCATTATGAATTATAAATTTTGGGAGTTTATTTTTTTGAGGTGGTTTTGGACTTGTTTTCAGTAAACTCTGACATAGCAAACATTACACCCATTATGCTTGCCTGTTGGTTACTAGGTCATCTAGTCATATTTATTTCTTTAAATTCTTTACAGCATTATTTAATGGTCGTTTTAGCTTTTACATCAAACAACATGCCTAAAAATAAAATCTCTAACTATGGGAGAAATAATGTTATATCACTCTGGATATCAGATAAACACAATTTTATCAGAAAAAAAAACATTATACATAATACTTCCTAATGTACAGGTAAAAAAAATCATACATTTATATTTTATCACTTTGATGCTTGTAATCTCATTTTCATATTTGACCCAAATGCGTCACACCATCCAAAAAAATATTAGAGTAAAATGTATTGTGACTGAGAACACAATTTGACTGTAACATAAAGCTGTTTAACGCTTAAGCATGACTCCAAGTTACTGTAATTGGTGGAAGGTGTGCCAACAAGCCTGATTTGTTACCATCAGTGAATAACTTTCATTGTCAGAAACAAGTTCTAGCATGAGAACAAAGTTTCCCAACATTTATCTCACACACACCCTTACATAAAAAACGCTTTATCTCCACAACATATAAAAGCGCTAACATGGGTTCTTCCCTTTAGTTTTGTTCAACCTATGTCTAAAAAGCATTCAATTCAATAAGCTTACAAAAAGTTGGCACCAAATCTCAGTTGTAAGGAACCTCCTGAATGATATTTTGTGGTAAAAATAACCAGCTATAATTGCCACTGACCCTGCAGACAGCACATGTGAACACCAGAGCCGCTTTCGCTGCGGTCTTCTGGTCGTGGCCTTTGGATTTCTTGGCCTCTGCCTGCTTCTTGGCATTTTTCTGCTGAGACTGTATTTTCTGATGTCCACGAGCCATTCTGTTGGATTGATGACAAACTGACGTCAACAACACACATGAGTCACAAGTCAGTGTATTTACATACCCTGCTGTACAGAACAAACAAGAAACAACTGATAAACAACATCAATATATCTGTGTTTGTGCGCATGCTAACTTGCAGCAAACCAAATTCCACATCATTTACAGTGCTAATAAAAAATACTGTTTAATAAAAGTCCACCAGCACGGCATGAAACATTTACAGTACATACTGTTTTACTAACACACACAGTGTACATCATGTTTTGCTTTGGCTTAGTTTAAAATAATAACAAAGGCAGGCAGCTGATGTTGTTGCTTTATATAGTGATAATGTTAACCGAATACAGTGAATACAAGACTCTTGTGAGATTCATAATTATATTAGAAAATAAAATAAATAATTAACAGGCATTAAAGTATTTAACATCTTCAAAATCATGATCTTTACGTTTATGATGAATTTGTCGAGTCTTACCGTTCAATATTAGCTTTTTTGGACTAGCTGTCAATGCTCGACAGCCCGTTAGCTCTTCTGTTAGCACAACTGCAAATTACACATCGATATATTTCGATGAATTACAATTTAAAACAACGCACAGAGGCTAAAAATCCATGTCTGATATAAATCTCAGGATACATTAAGAGTTCCTGTAGATTGGTGCGCCAAGATACTGAGCTTAACGTTAGTTAAGATCATATGGTTAGCCAGCTAACGTTAGCATCTTAACCACTAACAAAACGAGCAGGTCTTTAGACGCACGAATTTACACTTAAACCACTTTAATATGAGTTATTATCCTACGACTATCTGTTATTTTATATTATCACCTAAATATTATGATCATACCTGGCGAACAGATGAGATCCGTAAGCAGCTATGAACTTGTACTGTGTGTAGTCCCGCACGCTTGTGACAGCTGTGCTCTTCCCAGATCGATTCACATGTAGTTCCTGCAATGACCACAACGACACTGAGCGCTAGAGAGCGACATGCGCTCTGCACGAGTACGAAGCATAACATACGTGCATAAAAGGGACTGTACTGCAGGCCTAACTTATAACACATGGAAAATTCTATCCAACCTTAGGGATATCACTGGGGCGGTGGAATAAATAAGTGTGAGCGACCCACACTTTTAAGCCTGCATATTAAAATCTCGTTCTAGCTGTCAATCATTTATGCTTTCTGCACAAACATTTTTAAGTTATGTTATCAACAGACTACTAAAAGTTTAACAGAAGAAACCAGCCAAAACAGTACGCTCCACAGCCTCCACCAACCCAGGTTGCTTTCCATTTTACCATTTTTTGGGAAAACTTTTAGAAGGAAATGTTCCCTATTGATTCTTTCTGGGTAGCAACATTACTGTTACATTTGTTGTTCATTTGCTTTAGGCTATTATTATTGCATATTCTTTTTAAAAAGGTTGCTTCAATGTTGCTATGGTATACATAGGGTATGTCTCAATCAGCTCTCAGCTCTACCGAGATTGTCGATCAGTCAATAATATCTGGATGCAGCCTTTATGACACAAACTGAGATTGCATCACTCAGCTATGCAATGTCAGACACAATGCACTCAATGGAGTGAGTGACGTCACTATGTATATTAAATAATATTAAATATTTAACCATTAAACATTTATAAACATTTGCTAAATTGTTTTTATGTTAATAACAAATTCTTTGTAGACAAATGCCTCTTATTTGTCATGTTTAATGATTTGATTTAGAGGATTCATATTTCACCTTTCTAAACTACCATTAGAGCACACTGATGCACAGTGCATTGTGGGATTTTTTAGGGCATTATCGTAGACAGCACTTAAAATAGCTGACTTCTTGATGAATGCACTGACTAGTGAACAAGACAGATGATTGAGAGGCACCCTAGTAAAACCTTGATTAGCTTGTTCGGGTCTGATTAATTTGGCTTGAAGCCAAAATCAGCATGACACTGGACCGAGTGTGGTGACCACTACTCTATAGGGCATATAAGGGGTATTAGGGCATAGGGATGAGCCCTTCTGAATGGAATGCAGTGTGGATGTACAAGGACTACAAGCCTAGGGAGAGTATCTGACCCCTGGGACAGTTTGCTGGGGTCAGAGACCCTGGAGGTGGAGGGCAAGGGGCCCTCAGGAGCCCAGACTTCAAGCCCGGGGAGAGTGTCTGGCCCCTGGGACAGCTCGCTGGGGTCAGAGACCCTTAAGGTCGAGGGCAAAAGGCCCTCAGGAGCCCAAACTGCAAGCCCAGGGGCAGTGGCTGGGCCCCAGGACAGCTCGCTGGGGTCAGACACCCTTAAGGTGGAAGGCAAAAGGCCCTCAGGAGCCCAGACTGCAAGCCCAGGGGCAGTGGC
>CAIGQZ010004657.1:0-15962 GCA_903798205.1 Danio tinwini
TAAAGGTGACCCGTACGGACCCGAACCGTACCGTACTGTACCACTTAGTGGAAACGAGCCAATAGACCCTCCCATTCTGATAAGAAATGCAAATATTTAGTGTGAATGCACTACTTGTACTATTTTTATACTACTCAATGGCATAGAATAGTGTATAAGTTTGCGATTTGGGACACACCTGCAATTTTGACGACATCATTCTGCACTGGTTTTGTCCAATTAAATGATCTCAAGTATCTGAAAAGACTCGCCCCTGACAGTTGCTAAAGCTGCGGTTAAAATTGTCACTTGCTAAACAATTACTGTTTTCCACAGAGCACAAAGTGCACAATTTGTAGGCTTAACAAAGGTTGTGTTTATGGTTTCCACTGGGGCGAATTAAGTCTGAGTTCATGTTATTATTGTCATAACTGCAGCGTGCAAAGACACAAGAGCTCATTATGAATTATATGTGCAGACATAACAGAATGTCAACACGAATAACGCTCTATGTAACGCTGTATATAACATTCTATGTACCTTTATTTACATATTTTAAATCAATATCCAACATGAACTGTCCCTTAAACAGACCTGCTGATAACCTGCATTTTAGTGGATCTACTTATATGCAGAGTTTTCTAAAAAACAGATGTATATGGGGTCTGAAACTAACCACTTTCCACCACTTTCAGACCAACAGCTTTCATACAATTGGCACTCATGAGGTTCAATAGACTTTGGGCCACTAAATCAGCCCATACTGGACTAATTGTTAAATATATGTTACTATTTTTTTAAAACGATATCTATTCATTCAAATGTAATGTTTTGCCACAATTTAATAATATTTTTTGTTTATTTGAGAAACTGCAGTTTTGATTTAATTAAAATTAAAATAAAAGTGACAATAATAAAGTAGGACATGTTAAAGTAATGATGCAATGATACGATGTCACAACTGACACACTTAAGCGCACACTTGTTTTTTAGCATGGCATTTCATGCATGAAAAACTGTAATAGAGAATCAAGCCTAAATTCATCTGGTAAAGGCATGTTTACATTAAAAATACAATGCAAAAGCAGCCAGGCGGAATGCAAATCCTGTACACAGCTATTCTTGTGTTGGATATTTTAAGATTGCAGTGTGGTGACAGGCTGAAAGGAGCTGTAGTTGTCTGTTTTTACAGAACATTCACTGTTAATAATAGCCTGCTGCTGGTGTTATTCTTTTAGTCATTTTGAATTGAAATTGCCTTGACTTTTTGGGTCAGCCTGAACAAACATTTCATCAATTTATCATTTTCTTATATTATTTCTAAAGTCACGTTTGTACAGTATTTGCATTCATATGTCAGGCAACTTTTATTCTGGGACATTTGTTTTTGTGTTTACTCCATGTTGGACACTTCATGTGGGCTGCACCATTGTTAACCGAAATAATTAACCGAAATGTTACAGAAGTGAGTCATGTCATACTTATGTTTTGTTGACAAGTCAGAAGTTTTACAGATGAGCTCTGCCTCGAGGCTAAAAAATGACACACTTTCACATTAAAGTTAAAGCAAGGGCATTTGCATTCTACATCACCATTCTCAAAGTTTATATTATATAATAATAATTCCCTACATTTATATAGTGCTATACGATTTTTTGGGGGGAATCTCCTCATCCACCACTAGCGTGCAGCATCTACCTGGATGACACGACAGCCATATTGCACCAGACCGCACACCACACAACAGCTGATTGGTGCAGCGGAGACAGTAATGAAGCGAATTATGATATGGGGATGGTTAGGAGGCCAGATTTAAACCCCTACTCTTATTCAAAAGAATTTTTAAGAGAGAGTCAGGACTTTGGTTTAATGTCTCATCCCATTCAACCCACTGACAGTATAGTGTCCCCAGTATAGTGTTCACTATACTGGAGCATTAGGACCCACACAGACCGCAGGTTAAGCTACCACTGTTGGTCTCACTAACACCACTTCTGGCAGCAACCTAGTTTTCCCATGTGGTCTCCTATCCAGGTACTGATCAAGCTCAGCCCTGCTTAGCTTCAGTGGGCGACCATGTAAGAGTGGCAGAGAGCTAGCTGCCGGCTGAGGACATTTACCTTTTTAACATAAAATCACAGAATCTAAATGACCTTAAAGGGATAGTTCACATAAAAATTTAAATTTTCTCACCCTCAAAAATGTATACAGTATATATTTTTAGCTGAAAATCTGTAACCACTGACTTCTTTAGTAGGACAAACAAATACTATAAAAGTCAACTGTAACAGGTTTCCAACATATTTCTAAATATTGTCTCTTGTGTTCAATAGAAGAACAAACCAATAAATGTTTCAAACACATGAGAAAATGATAGAGTTTTTCATTTTGGATGAACTATCCCTTTAAAAATAAAAAGTTTTTGTCACCTGAAAGTTTATGTCCATTTAAATTATTATCTTGTGATATAATCATATAATCAATGGCATAAAATGGTCTTAAAATGACAATAACATCACATATGGCAATCATTTCAGTGACAATATATCACACAACCAACAATCAGACCTATAAATGACAGGACTTAGTCCACCATATTGTGCATTAAACTATCTCCATCTTACAGATAGCGTATGCATTATCTTAATATATCTAAAACCCACGTTAAAGCCTTTGTAAAGTCAGGAAATGGTTACGGGTTTGCGCATCCACGCTCATACGCCATTTGTGTGCTGAGTCCAGCTAAAGTTGAAAATCTGGAGGACGTAAGACTTCTTTTTTTTTTTTTTTTTTTTTTTTTTGGAGTCCTCCATAATAACTTCCAGGTGTTCTGGCATTCTCTGGATTCTGAAGGCCTTCGTTACAGAAACATGCATTTCCTTCATCTCTCGCTCCTTCTCCACTGTGAACACACTCTGGATCTTTCTTATATGCTTTACCCTTGTGCTGACATGAATCTGGAAAAAAGCCTGAAGCCTCGGCGTGTGCTTGTCCGACTCGTTTCTTTCTCTGTGTGTAATCATCCAAATCTGAATTCGGGTCCACTTATTTGTATTGACGCGTGAACATGCGCTAAAAAAAGCATGCACACAAACATTATTGTGTTTCTTTTCACATATTATGGGACCAGTATATGATCTACCCCATGCGTTCTGGCAAAACCCTCCATTATTTGTTTATCCACTGACCTATCCCCAAGCATGTTCAGGGAATTCTTTAGCGCACCATAATTGCATCTCTCAGAAGTGGTGCATGTGTTTTTAATTATGAAGCAAATGCCTCTGTCTCTGAGTGCCAATAAATTGTTTGCAGCCTTACTCAATTAGTAGTGAAAGATTTGACGGTACGCACGGGCTGTTGTGCATAGCGATAGGGGGGGCAGGATGGGGTAGTAGACATGCTCCATAAAATTCGATAACGTATATTCCCAGAGCCGAGGGACTTGGGTAAACAAAGAGGTGGCACGGAAAATGAATACATAATAAAAAAAGGCATTGGAAATGGCGACATTCCACTTCTAGCGAAGTGAAAACGCACACTATTTGCTTTGTAAATGAATGTTTCCTGGTCGTATTGTGAATGATTCATTGGCGTGGGTTGCTTCAAAGAAAGAACTGCTTTTCTGCTGATGCCGCTTAATCTGTGTAGGCTATTACGTTAATCAGCACCCAGATGGTTGTTTATTTAGTCTAACATTATGTAGGTATGCAAGTTTTATTAGTGGATGGTGGATTCATTTAGACAGAAAAAAGTATAATTGTTATTGTTCTTTTTTTTGGTATTCTGCCTTAACATCTATATGTACAGCCAGTGCTCAGCATATATAAGCACACCCCTCACGAATCTATCTTTTACATTCATGTTTTTAATAGGAAGCTATACAATATTATATTTGTGCATATACATTAGATTAGTCAGTACTGAAGCCAAATCTGGAGCTTATCTGTGAAAATAGCTTGCAATAACGGTCCAAAAACTAGCAGACCCAAATTTATGTTATAGAAATATATTAAATACAAAAAAAGAGGAAAATTCAAGAGAAGCAAAAACATTAAAAAAATTGAGTTGAAATTTTGTAGCTTGTAATTTATTTTTTGCAATACTTTACTTAAATTTAATTGTATTATCTTTAATTTCTAAATATGTTTGGTGACTCAAATATTATTTTAATAAATATATCTGTTTAATAAATCTGTTTTGTTTAAATGTACCAAAATACATTGCCTATATTCACTGAGAAATGAATAACAATATTCTTTTTCAAAATTGGGTGTACTTATTCATGCTGAGCACTGTAGTTATAAAAAATATATTAAGAGACCACTTGAAAATTCTGAGTTCCTCTGGATTTAGTTTATTAATTAGGAATGGGTTTTAGTTGAACGTCCATATTTGTTTTATTTTATGTTTTGATAATAATGCTTTCAAATTTTTTTAGTAAAATGTTGTTATTTAGAGAGGTTGTGTATGTGTGTGTTGTGTGTGTGTGTATGTATGTACTGTATGTATTATGATTTATTGATGGACTGATTGAAAATGGCAGTTGCTCATTATAAATTTGTCGATTTAAAAAAAAAACGAAATATTGATTTCTTAAAGTTTCTAATGCTAACACATCGGTATTGTATTATTCAAAAATAAATGCTCTAAATGATTATTATTTTATTCTATCAAATATTATGTTTTACTCAAGCGGCAATATGCCGCTCTCCCTTGTGAAGCTAATACGGACGTAACTGTAACTGCAATTCATCTAAATCCCGCTAGGCCTGGCTCCATAATAGAGCAGATTTCTGTTGACCCCAATGTTAAAATGGCCAAATTTACAGCAGTGTTTACAGCCTGGTACAAAAAACAATTTTGTGGATATAGCTACTATTACACTTCATGACAACTGTGAGGGTGTGAATTTTTTTTTTTATAGCTCATCAGTTTTATTTATATTAAGTTATATTAAGTCTGCATAATTAAGGACGCGACCACTTGAGTGACAGCTAGGTCTCGCTGGACGCCATCACGCCATTTCGGCTGATTAGCCACTGAACTTGGCATATACATTGTATTTTTGTGTTGTTTTGCATGGCTTTACACAGTCAAGTGCCTTTTTGAATTATTTCCTACAACTATCAGATAATAGGACATGCTGTGTGCACTTAATTGTGCTCACAAACCATTCATGTGGCCTCCATTTCCCAGGTGAGTGAAATTCTTATATACTTATCATATCTCTAAATATATTTGTTTTACTTAAGATAATTTATCATTTATAATTTTCTTTAGACCTGTAATGATCTCCAGAATCTGACAGATTGATCAGCTGTAGGCTATAGAACAGTCATCTGAAACATTGTCATATGCCTGGATTCATAAATAGCATGAAGTATGAATGAAGTATTAAGCATTTCTCCCAAAGAAAAGCCTGTCTAAGCAAAATGCGGGCAGGCATCTGTAGCTCTGCTCAAGCTCTGCCTCTTTGCTCTTTTTTGGTAACCCCCGGTCGGTGCGATGACGCGCAAACAAAATGATGACGGTTGGCCACGCCCACTTGTAGCTTCATTTGTGCTTTTCAGAGACCTATGGGTGACATTGTGGATACCACATCCATATCTTTTACAGTCTATGGCTTTACTCAAACACATAACTATAAGTAATAAATGCAGAGAATATAAATAATATAAATAAATATCCCATCAGTGGAATTAGTAATATTTATAAAAACTGAAAATAAATTAAAGTATAACAAAACATAATAATTAGTAAATTTATTTTTAACTATGAATGTCATTTACAACATTTTACTGTTTTATTAGTGCAACCTTGGTCAGCATAAGCACAAACATAAACCAAGAGATTTTAAGCCATTGTGTATTTCTTGTAAAGAAGTGTTTGACCTTGGCTTGGAGAGCATCAAGCAGTAATCACACCTTTAGAACAAGACTTGTTTTAAAACCCAAGCCTGAGGCTTCCAAGCATGTCGGTTTTATTAACGCCACAACCACTTGAAGGCTGTGAAGGGAAAAAGCTGGAATCTGAAGGGATAACCAGACACGCCAGGGGAAAACCAAGCCATTTCCTTCAAATCTGAGCTCTGACTTCCAGACTGGTTCATGATCAGGACAAGAGGGTGAGTCACCCTCCACAATGCTGCATATACAAGCACAAATGCCTGAAAAACACTCCCATGACTCAACCATCCACTTTTCTTCCCTGAGGAGATCGCAATCACTTGCCAGGACACATTCATGGTAACAGCAAGTTTCTTCATGCAGTGAGGAACCTTCACTAGCAACTGTTGTCTCCAAGAATTGCTGATGAGTGTTTTTAAAAGTTGTTATTATGAGACAGCTTGCCTCAACAGATATCTTAACAAAAAGAGGCAGAATTTTGTGTGACAAACCAAAACATGTACTGTACTCACCTTTGAAATATATGCCTTGATACCCTCAGCGAGCTTCATGCAAGGCTCTCCGAACAGTTGGGCCAGGTCTTCGGGAATGTCCTGATCTTTACCCAGAACGTTGAGCAAGCCCAGGCACCGCAGCTCTTCTGTAACCCCCTGACTCTTAACCTGCCAATAGGATAGAAGTTAGAACCCAAATCACATGCTCAATCCCTAAATTAAAATGTGGTTTCAATGCAACATATCATCCCAAGGAACAATGAGAACTGCACTTTGATTTAGGAGGTGAACTGTGGACTCAATAAGGAAACAGTCCGAAACACATCTAAATGAGGGCATGTGTCCCTCTTGACCCTTGCCGGGAAAGCAGATGAGGACATCAGCAATGAGGCCTGCTATGGAAAGCCAATGGGGTACAAGTTCAGCTTGAGCCAGCTGGAGAGGTATGTCCGACATAATGAGGTACTTTCGAATGACCTTGCTGTGAAACCCTTGCACTGATTTTTTTTTCGGTTGCTTTCTCTCCTTGCTCTGAAACCCTGCAGCCTCTCCAAGAAATATATATGTCGCCAGTTAAGGATCTCTGTGTGCAATTTCGGAGTCTTGAGTCACGGTCCGTCAAAGCTCTTAATGACTCTCCAGTCGCCTGCGAAGCGTGGCAGCAGAAGGTGTGTTTCGTTAACTCTCGCCGCCTTACGGTTTTCAAAGCGACTTGGGCAGGTAATGAGGGTCCCCCATGTTGAGCAGGGCTTGAACTCACAGGAAGAGCTTAAGACTGATCTGAGATCAGCGGTGTTAGTCCTGGAAGCACTTACAGACTTTTTTATGTTAAATGACAACCAGTTTTGAATTTGTTTCATGGGTCAATGTACATAAAAAATAAGGGTTTAGACTTTGATACAGATTAATTTGTAATTATTTCCTGCATTAGGTTTAGTGAACAAAAGAGAACAAAATCTCGATATTGTCAACATTTTTTCGATATTTGATATACATCTCAATATGTTTGCATTTGCTTTTAAACAACAGAAAACATGATTTTCTTGTGCCCCCATTAAAAATATTTAGAACAGCTACTGTTACTAGAATGGTACCAAAAAGGTTTTGACAAGACGCACAGCTGAACGATATTGGTTTACAGAGAATCGTTACCAAACCTTCTCACCTTCTTGTGGCAAACAGCCACATGACAAGAAGAAAACATAATCTGTTGTTTGTACTTAATTGCTCTTGTTTGTACCCCAAAATTACAGTATGTGTGTTTCTTTCAGGGACTAATTCATCCTCTCCTCCCCTGACCTTTTCCTACTGTGTTGTTTGTCGTCTCCATTCTGAATTTTGGAAATGTGTCACGTCTCGTTTGCGCATGGTAATGCTTAAAGGGGACATAATATTGGACGCTTGGTGCATTCTTTTGGGAAAGTATACGCTTAAATTTGAAATATTCAATATGCGTGATATTTCTAAATTTTACATTGACAAAATTATTCTGATATTATTGTTAGTTGGTTTCAAAAATATCTCATAATACTATTCCGATATTATTATTAGTTGTAAATGCATTCACTCAGATTGCTTTCATAAGGTCAATACTCAAATTCATTTGAGTATGCAGTCACAAAAGGCAACCTTTTTTGTTATTAATATTATGTTTTTAACATTATGTATTAAACATTTACTGATTTAGAAGGTCTATCACCAATATATTATTATGTGACTAGAACAGAGAGCATACTCTTTGTTGCGAAAATAACTTGTGATGGTTTTAAAAGATTTTGTAAAGCTGTTTTGGAACAATAATTATTGTGAAAAGTGCTTTTCAAATAAACCTGGAAGGTTTCAACCCGTTTTTTGATGTTCTTCATTTTGTGCCATCAGTTAATGTCATGTCATAATAACAATGGGCCTATCATACACCCAGTGCAATAAGGCGCAAGACGTGTTTGGCAGGATTTGTTGCTATTTTCAGACCAGGGCAACATTAATTTTCATATTTTGTGCCACATTGTTTAAATAGTAAATCCATTTGCACCACTTTGTGGACTCATGGATGTGCTGGTCTATAAAGGAGGTGTGTTAAGGCGCATTATTGGCGCATTGCTATTCTGAGAAAATGAAATAGACTGCGCCGTTGACCAAGTAAAAGCTAGTCTCAAGTTCAGTGCTGAGTGTGTCAGTTATGCACCTATACAAACACTTAACATTGCTTAATACACACAGGATGTACAGCAATACGCAAATATCTTTACATATGAAAAAGAATTAAAGGATTAAAATGTTACAAAATTATTATTTTCAACATAAATAAAACCACTGCCTCCATGCCTTCATGTTGGAGGGCTTTTTTCAGTTTATTCATAACAATTTGCATTTGGATAATGTTATTATTATTATTATTATTATTAGCAGTATTATTTATTATATGCATATTTATATTTGTTTAAATAAAAACAAGTTTAAATGTGTCCACTCGTCAGGTTTTGGTAACGTATGTATCACCATATAGGCCAGGGCATAATAATAGGACGTGTGTTTGGATCTGAGTTATATCCAAACACACGTCCTATTTTTATGCCCTATATGGTGATACATACGTTTCCAAAATCTGACAAGTGGACAAATTTAAACTTGTTTTTATTCAAACAAATATATATATGACCACACATTTTTTGACCACACTTCGTTATTATTGTTCATTTATTCATTTGCTGGAAATTAGAACTGAATTTAGAAATAGTTTTGAAACAAATCTTTGCACTTAATAAACTAAATTAAATATGTAGGCTAATGGATGTCTTCAGTGGAGTGCGTTCAACATTGTTTCCTTATCCTGAAAGTAAAGAAGTAAAAAGTAAAGAGATAGTAAAGAGGCTGATTGGAGGAGACTCATTATTTATCCTGACACTGCAGATGGTCTGATTAACTGTTTTCTCACTAGTGAAGCGTTAAGTTTTTCCTCTTACAAAGTCCGCCACGTGAATAGCAAATGTGCCATGGCGCGACAACTGAAAAGGGAATGGGAGATGAGATACTGATTGGTTTAATGCACGTTATGCTCAAAACACAACAATAACTCATTAAGAGCATAAGCACAACTCTGTTAGACCGTGCGCCGTGGCGCAGAGCATATTTTTCCGTCCTTAAATTAGCAAAAGCGCATTCGGATATGCCTTTAATGCTTTTGCGTCATGCTTTAGACTTTGCGCCTAGATCGTTAAAATAGAGCCCTATACGTGAAGCAAATAAAATTTTTTCCCTTCACATTTGTTCACATGATCACATGGATTTCACACCAAAAAATTTCCAAAAACATGCGTTTCACTTGTGCTTCACATATTTCAGGTTGTTTTAACAAATAAAGCAAAAGCGATGATCATAAAGTTTGTTCCTCGCCACTGTTGCCACTGGCTTACTTGGTTTGGGAAGCTGGGCATCGATGGATTTGCTTTTCCGTGTTTGGACTTTCAGCAGTGAAAATTAAACCACACTGAACTGAACTAAACTGAACTTCAACTCTGAAAACTGGACTGACACAGTTTCAGTTTACTAGAACTTCTATGTTAAGCTGCTTTGACACTATCTACATTGTAAAAGCGCTATAAACATGAAGATGAATTGAACAGAATTTTCCTGTAAGGGTTTCTAAAAAACTAAAAGACAATCTGAAACTGGTAAATAAATAAATCCTGTTAAAGTACTGTTGATTTTAGGTTCATGACACCTCAAGCTTTAATTATTGCTAACCAATTAAGTCTTCCTGTAAAGTGTTTTAAGTGCTGCAATTTACTGCCACCATCTCTGATAATGGACATATTTATCACCCAAGCTACTTTTAGCAGGAAAACAGAAACACCCTCTGACAGCTCACAGATAGATCACTATTATCTGATGCGTCATACATCTCGTGCTTGCGTGTACATGTTTAAAACCTTCTCGACTGTAAACAACGTCTTGCTCAGTAAGTGCCTATTTCCTGCAATTTCTCGATTAGAAATGGGTCAGTTGTGCATGACCTGGAATCTGAAGAATACTGTCCAGGGTGTGGAGAAGTGTGAGCCAGCAACTGATCATTTGTCATTGTGAGTTGCACCGAATAAATGAAACGACTCCGGGTCAATGCTGCTACGCCCTAATACATGTAAACTACAACAGAATTGCTATTTGTAATGGTTCACAGATGGGTCGACTAGCAAAAATAAAGAAATATTGTAGCTCCAATCACGGTGAAAGAAGCGAAATTGACATAGATTGAGTCACTGGTGGCACTCCGGAGGGGTTTCTGATCCCAGCGAGGGTAGCAGGAAGTGGGGAACAATGCTTCAGTGTTAGCCCTGATTTCTCTAGCTGGGGAAAAGAAGCCACCACTGAACTTTCTGCTTCACTCCACATCCATTGCTTTTTTGGGAAAGGATTAAATAAGAGAAACCAGGCGTGTAACTTAAATCCATGCCAGGGGCTCTCTGTCTCTGCATCTCACTATAACGTCTCACCCTTCCTCTCTTTTTTTGGCTGTCCCTGATCCATGTGTATGTTTTTTCTAGGTCCCCCCTTTCTCCCAACCACCACCACTGTGGTCTCAAAGAAAGGAAAGCAGCCTGAAAGTTGGTGGTGATCTAAATGATCTGCAAGAGCTCTGCATCTCCGGACAAGTTCCCAGAGGGCAACAGGTTTGTCTAAGCAGGTCTTCAAAGCAAATTCCTGCTAAATATTCAATTTGCGCATTTGGCAACGGGCGAACTCTTGAGGAGATTGCTCTCTCTCTTCTTTTCCTTCTCTGGAAGACCACACAGAAGTCAAAACCTGTCTTGGCAATAAGAAAGCAATGTCGTGGCCTTGTCTTTTTAAGGAATATATCAAGTCATGCTATGAAGGGAAAACCCTATTTTAAGCAAACTCAAATTTTTTTCAAAAGTTTTTATTTAGACTCAGACAATGAAAAGTATGCAAACAAGTTGAGTGGGTGCTTTCCCTCCAATGACAAGTTTCTCTAAAATTAGCACATGACTGAAAGTGAACCTTGATCTAGGTGTGTGACACAAACAATGCTTACTACAATATGGGACACGTAGTTAATGTCTTTACTAACATGAGCTAATAATGAACATTTGTACAACGCTTGTACAACATTTATTTATCATAGTTCAACATTTAATAATGCATTATAAAAATCCAACACTGTGATTGTTGACATTAGCTAATGCACCGTGTGGTAACCTGTTTGCATAACCGATAGTTAACAAACATGAATATATACTTTAATACATGCATTGTTCATAATTTGTTTGTGTTAGTAAATACAACCATATCACTTTACAATAAGGTTGTATTAGATAATGCAGTTACTAACATGAACAAACAATGAACTATACATTATTAGTGTTTTTTTAACCTTAGTTAATGGAAATAAAGTTGTTCATTGTTCTTGTTAACTCACAGCAGATTAAGTCATCTTAACAAACATGGATTTGGATTTTAATAATGCATTAATAAATGTTGAAGTATGATTAATAATTGCTGTACATGTATTATTCATTATTAGGTCATGTAAGTAAATACATTAACGTTAACTAATGACTAGGGCTGGGTAATCGACATTCAAAACCTATAATCGATCAAATTTTTCTAGGTCAATTTTTTTTCAATTACTCTCCCTACTGCATGGGGAGTCATGTGACCTCGCTCTGTTAAGGCTGATTTATACTTCTGCATCGAACTCACGCGTATGGTTCCAAGCTTTCGCACAGTCGCATACCTGTGCAACTTTCAAAATAATGTAACTACACGTTGCATGTTTGCATTACATTGAAGATGATTGGAAGCTGCACCAGAGATGACTTGAGATGGCATATTTTCCATTACAAAAAAATATTATTTACATTAAAATATTTGTTTACAAAAGATTCAAGAAATGCACTGTTTAAAATATTATTTACAGGATATGCAAGAGCTGTTTTATTTACAAGGGATACTGCTTGTTTTCTACTATTAATATGAAAAACATTGAAAATAATACATTTAGTTTCCAAAAGTGCAAGTTATTTATTGTCACTCTTTATAAGAAACAAGTTTTAGGCAATGTGGGTTTTAATATTAGTTGTTCAGTGATGATGTTCAATAATAATCATAGATGGCAGATAGTGTGTGTTTCCTTCAATTATTTTAAAATCAAGCAATGCACCCTTCATTCAAAAATCTCTCACTTGTAATATGTGAGCATATTTATTGTACAGAACTTGTCAGTGAACTATGATAGCATAAAATGAATAACTATAATAATCGTTCATTAATCGTAATTGAGTTAAAGTATTCAATTAATCGCAGTTTTGATTTTAGGTCAAATCGCCCAGCCCTAATGACACCTTATTCTAAAGTGTGACCAATACAACTAACTAAGGCTGCACAATATATTGTTTTAGCGTCATATCGCAATGTGTCAATCTGCAATAGTCACATCACAGGATCTGCAATGTTGAGTTGGGATTATAATAACAAGGAATCACATTTCAGAATGTGATTTGTGGAGTCATCGCAAAGTTTAACCCTAATGGAGTGAAATATTTTCATTTGGATGTGTTTAAAAGATCTGTGACTAAGATGCCAAATGAATTTAAACCAAGAAATTCGTAAGTTTACAGATTTAACAAAGACTGATTGTATTTCATTATTTATACAATGAAGACTATCTGGATATTTTACATTCGATTACTATTTAATTTCCATGTTCTCCCCGTGTTCGTGTGGGTTTCCTCCGGGTGCCCTGGTTTTCCCCCACAATCCATAGAGATGATTACATCATGTGCGCTGTGTACGCAACATCTATAAGTCACGTAAAACAATTGCAAACTGAAATAAATATAATTTTGATTATATGGTTTGAGGGTGTCGCGGTGGCGCAGTGGGTAGCACGTTCGCCTTACAGTAAGAAGGTCACTGGTTCTAGCCTTAGCTGGGTCAGTTGGTGTTTCTGTGTGGAGTTTGCGTCTTCTCCTCGTGTTGGCGTGGGTTTTCTCCGGTGCTCCGGTTTCCCACACAAGTCCAAAGACATGTGGTATAGGTGACATGGGTAAGCTAAAATTGTGCGTAGTGTATGGGTGTTTCCCAGTGATGGGTTGCAGCTGGAAGGGGCATCTGCTGCGTAAAACATATGCTGGATAAGTTGCCGGTTCATTCCGCTGTGGCGACCCCCAGATTAATAAAGAGAATAAGCCGAAAAGAAAATGAATTAATGAATATGGTTTGGAATTGGATGTTTTATAAGATTATTTTTTTAAAAATGTGATTATTTTGTGTTTAATTAAGAATTTTGCAGGATCACAAAAACGTGCCACTTTTTGTTAGATTCAGCAACCGCGGAATTGCGAAAAACTAGGGGGTCTGATAGGTGAATTGGATGAGCTAAATTGGCTGTAGTGTATGAGTGCGTGTGAATGTGAGAGTGTATGGGTGTTTCCCAGTACAGGGTTGTGGCTGGAAGGGCATCCGCTGCATAAAACTTAAGCTGGAATAGTTGGCGGATCATTCCGCTGTGGCGACCCCTGATCAATATGGGACTAAGCTGAAATAAAAAGAATGAATAAATATTGAATTTCTGTTCATCATTGCCGTAAGCCTCCACAGAAAGGCATAAAACACTAAACAATTAATAATTTAATTAATATATGCTTGCAAATTGTTTCTTATGTTTTATACTGATATGTCATATTATGTAAAATGATGAATTTTTTCCAAGTACAGTTATTTAGGTCATCAATTATGAACTTATATTGGATATTGCAGAAAAACTAAAGATCGCAATGTCCGTTTTTTTCCAATACAACTAAAAGTAGCTATGTTTCCATCCAAAATGCAAATTAAATTTATGCGCAAAACTGGAGTATTACATAAAAGACGTGCGCATAACGCAGCGTTTCCATCCAACGAGTCAAAGACAACAAAATAGTCACTTCCTGACTGTCACTTAACTGACACCAAATATCAACAGTAAAAAAGGAATCTGCTGTGGTAGGAGAACCTGTGTGAATCTTTTCTTTACTTATTAAATGACCTGCGCCTCAGAAGACGACGCTGACACGCAATGAACACGTGGTTGCATTTGAAGGCATGAGACGTGGAGCACAGACACCCTTGACAGTGGAGGTAATTATTAATATAATAACACTAATACTGAAATGGTTCAGGCGTTTTAGAATGACCAAAACAACATTTTAGATGTTCCACAATGTGCTTAGTCTGCTGGTTTGTCCATTCACACACATTTTTATCATCACATGATCTCTTATAACAAAATCACATGACTTTTTTTTTTAAATGCGCATACTGGAATTTGTTCGGTAAAAGTCTTTCCATAGTAGTTTATGCGCATCTTTTCTTATAGGATACAAAGTTTATCCTACTCAGTTATGTGCATACGTTTTTTATGCGCATCTTGGCGTTTCCATCAACCGATTTTTATTTTTTTATGCTCATAAAAATAGGTGGATGGAAACGTATTCAGTATAACTATGTGTTCTGTATTGTATTGTATTTTTCAGTAACGTGTAATCAAATGAATGACTACTGTGACTTACTATAATTGAGAATGCGAGCAGCATCTCTCTCAGCCGTAGGACCTCTCTTTCTCTAGGGTTGGTGTGTGTGTTCGAGGTTGGGGCGGGACACATAACCAACCAGTGATGATTATTGGTGTGTCTGTGAATGTGGTGTGACTTAGAACGTGATGATTGGCTTAGATGGAGTACATTTCCATTGTTTGCTAATCAGAGGCAGAGTAGTGCGGGTGTTCACACACAAGCACAACCACAGTCAGTCGCACACACCAACAACCAGGAATCAGAACGATGGCAGGTCCATCAAGTTCAAAGGTAGCGTTTGCAAACTGGAAATATAAGCACTACTTTCTCTTCATTGAGGTGAAAGGCAAGAATGTTTATGTATCTGGCAACTTATGCTCAAGAATCTCTCTGCGTCGGTGACATGTCATTCTAATCTAATTTGACAAAGTAGGAGTAACTTTATAGTTACTTTCCCTATTAATAAGTTATTTTTATAATTATGCATAACTTAATGAGAACTAGTAACTCTAACTAATTATTCTTTCAAAGGAACATGCCCAACACTGATACTGATACAGTGTGCATACTCAGCATGCCACCAGTCCTCTAGTACGCACCTGTACATACAAACATTCAACTTTACAATGACCGGTCCCATTGTGCTCAGAAAAAATCCCCCAGTTTCCATGGGTAACAACTGTTTTTTTTCTCTTATAATCACCTTTGTCTTGGCTCCCTCATTGGTTCATAAATCTCTGGTAAACGGCCAATGAAGACAGGCCGTATTAAGAGTCCATTGTGATGCGTTTTTAAAGCCCTCTGGGTGTTCTATGAAGTCTCAGGCTATCACCGTCCCGTTCTGCTCTGTCTGACTGAATGCTACACTTCCAGAATACTAACTAGGTGCCTGTCAGTGCACCTCAGCTTCTTTCCCAGTCCAACTGGGGCCCCAACAGCCATCCTGCTAGAATATATAAGCACCTCTCGAGAAGTGCTTTTTTTTTCTTCTTCGTCTTCGGTGCACATAATTA
>CAIGQZ010004676.1:0-11483 GCA_903798205.1 Danio tinwini
TATATATATAAGCACCCTTGATAAATGTCAGGATAGGAGGCTGTGAAAAAATGTCATCATTGTTTAAAGTCTGTGTGACATCAAAATTTTCATTGTTTATTTTGATAGCGCACATTGTAATTCTTTAGTCTTAACCGATATTGCTTGGCTACTTTTCTATTAAGAATGGGAAAGATTATTGTATTTGTAACCCATCGCCCAAATTGGTTACCTTGTTTCCCACCTGGTTTCCTATTTATGGCATCGTTTCCCAAAGTTGCCCAGAAACATTGCTCAAAAAGTTGCCCTGTGTATCGTCAGCATTAGTTTGTTATCAGGGAATGATGCTCAAAAAAGCCCTGCCCCTACTCAATATTTTGTTTTAGTTGGAAGTACATCAACAAATAAAGCTTTAAATAAAATTAATAATAAAAAAACATACTAAAATAAGTCTCAGCAAACTCCAGTTCACATGGACTTTAACCTTTATTGTCTTATACTCAAGATTTTAACATATTGTTACGTGTTTATGTTGTTATATTGAATGAGACATAACTTTAAGTGAGTTTCTACTGGTGCTGCGGGAAAATAAGAGAAATTACAACAAACGGATATGTGAAACTATTTATTAAACAATGAATATATGAATTTGCAATTTTAATTAAATGACTGAATCAAATGAAAAACAGGAGAGTTGCCAAAAGAAAATAAATATCCAAAACAATTTAACTAAACCACAACTTACTATAACTAACCAAAGACAAATGTAGAAACAAAACCATAATCTTCAGCGTATGCATTCATTCATTTTCTTTTTAGCTTAGTCCCTTTAATAGTTTCGGTTCGCAACAGCAGAACCGCCAACTTATCCAGCATATGTTTTACGCAGCGCATGCCCTTCCAGCTGCAACCCATCACTGGGAAACATTCACACACACTCATTCACACACATGCACTACAGACAATTTAGCTTGCCCAATTCACCTATACCACGTGTCTTTGGACTTGTGGGGGAAACCGGAGCACCCGGAGGAAACCCACACGATGACGGGGAGAACATGCAAACTCCACACAGAAATGCCAACTGACCTAGCCGAGGCTCGAACCAGCGACCTTCTTGCTGTGAGGCAATCGTGCTACCCACTGTGCCACCATGATGCCTACTTGAAATATTCAATACATAATTACAAATGTGGCAAATCCATAAACTAACTAACTAACACAAAAGACTATTCTACTTTAGTAGAATTACTAGAGTTCTCATAAAGTACACACTGTTAGCAATTAGCAAAACAAAAGCTTATCTGATAATTCATTTCAGGAAACGGAAGGAGAAGAGAAAATGAAATGGAAAACAAACAAAACCAAAGGTCGGCATAGATAAAAAAAAAAATCTAGATAAATCTCACTGTAATTTTGGAGTTAATCTAGATTAAAATGGCTCATTTGAATTCTGCCAAAGGCGTTCAGAATATGTGGGCTACCCAAATAATGACTAAAACTAAGTCTTTACTTAAGCCAGGTGGCACATTAGACCAGGGGCTCATCTCCTGTTTTCAAAATGCATTACAAACTGCTTGAGAAACTGTTCTACAATGATAATTGGTGATGAAAATAAATTGTTCAATAAGATGTACTTGTATTAAACTTGTGTTGTATTTTCCGACAAGATCCACACACACAGCTGTCAGTAAAGGACCACACACACACATCGTGAAATGCGAAAGTTTTTTTTCTTTCCATTTTGCCTGCGTTATTAAATTCCATAACACCCTCACCAGTCCTTACTGCCCTATTTGCGTCTAATACCCCAGTTTGTTACAAGGGCATGAATGAAATGTTCATGAGTGAACGTGAAACTGCTGAACTGCAGTTAAAGTCACCCAAAATTACAGAAAACTTTTACATGAAAACCCTTCACGTAAACACCTTAATTATATTATTGTCTATTAAGGCAAATGACTAGATTACTGATGTCCTTGTAAGCGTAGTCAGTAGTGTCTTCGAAGTAAGTGAAAGATCCAATAGGGCATCCTGCTGATTTGATTCAGAAGGGCACTTTTTTGATCTGACGGCTCACCGGTCAGGTATACACCCGCCCTAAAATATCAAGTTGAAAGAGTCTCATGTTAACGCAGCACGTTAACGACGATAACGGCCCACCACTACACAACATAAGTGGAATGTAACGATATAAGCTCTCATTAGGGCTGTGCAAATAATTCAAATTAAATTTCGCTTTAGAAACAGTAATCATTATTAAAAAAAAATCAAAGAATCAAGCTGGAGAATTGCAGAAGTCAGTTTAGTCCTGGGGTTTGAAACTCTCAAAACTACAACTCAACTCTCAAATCTCTTACATCTCTACAAACTGTTTTGAACAAAGGTTTTTAAGAAAGAAGCCTCTACTGTCATCCAGAAACACGCATAAGCATCAATGTTTAGCCTTTGCATTTGCTCAAAATATATTAACAAAAAACAAGACATTTTTTCAAAACCTTCTTTTATGTAAACTGTGTACATTGTGGCTTTTCAATTACTACAATAGTGTTCAGGAATTGTCTACTATTCTAATGAGTTTGTTTTCGCACAGCATCCGTGGCACCTTCCCAGCAGTCTTCCTTTTCAGTAATCTCCCAGAGCGCTGCATCACTCAGAGGAACCACAATACTCCTGCCAGCCCAAGCTCAAACTCCTCTACAGCTCCAACTGCAGCATAAGGCCCAGATGCATTCTCAAATCCAGGCTCAGGCTCGAATGCAGCCACCCATAATGGCCCAGGCCCAGCTGCAGGCTGCTCCTCCCCAGCCACCCCAGATCCATGCTCCTCCACCCACAGTCAGGATCTGCTGCTCGGGCTGCTCGAAGGTCCTCCAGAAGGGGCAAACGGCGTTCCAGAGAAAAGGCTCCAACCAGCTGTTTTGCTCTACTGTGTGTCTAACAAGTTTCAGTTTACCCTCGGTTCAGTTTACACCTATCATCGCCCCCAAGAAAACCTGCCACCTCTGCCTTAAGTGAGTTATCATTAGGGGTGTCAAAATTAATCGTTTTTTCTGTGCACCGCGATGCAGATGGGGACAATTTGATATCGGTTCAGTAATAGATCATAACCGGTTATTACGCACTGACGTCATTTATCCCCTATGCGCGATGCTGGCTGTAAAATACTATTACGAAGGAGGCAAGGGTGAGTAGATAAAACACTCCTACTACTTAAAAAGCAGATCTTTCACTGACACAGAGGAATGGTAAAGCACGAGCCGCTATTTCACTACTAGGGACAAATGCTGTAAAACTTCATCTCTCCCCCCCTCTCTCTCCCTCTCTCTCTCTCTCTTTCTCCCACACACACACTCTTTGGGCATTTGACCCGTTGGCATGTTCGTGAGGTAAATTTTCCGCTCCTCTCGGCTGTTAAAGCGATACTTGTGGGTCCAGACACAAGCGTGCCTGTGGTGCGAGTTTATTGTATTGTATTTATTCTATTACAGATTACCTGATAACCGCGTATTATGCACATATAGACTGACCCGCGGCTGTTTTTCCCGCGTCACTCATGGGGCGCTTTCGTTTCTAATCGCAGCCTTTTATGTTGAGCGGGTGAAGACAATGACCAATCATAGGGATGTAAGAACTTGCCAGTGCTCAAAAAGCAAGCGGGATAATATTTACATTCATTTATTTGTTATGAATGCTCATGTTGTCTTCTGTGCATGTATTGGAATTTTGTCTAAAACATTAACAATGAGTGTTTTTTTTGAGCAGGTAAAATTAAAGGTACAGTTCATATATCTTACTGCTTGTATTAAAGGACAAAATTGTATTACAAGTAATATATAATTATAAACATATTTATAGATTTTAATAAATAAAAATTTCTTGCGTTGTAAAGAAAAAAGTCTAATTATGTATGGAAAGCATCGTCAATGCACCGTGATGCACCGAGATATCGAATTGAACCGAATCGATGGCATGATAATCGTAACAGAACCGTGAGTTATCATACCCCTAGTTATCATATAGAATACCTGTTCTGCTTTTGGCTGTATATTTAACCACTGTGTGCTGTTGGGGATGCTTTCATTCACTCTGGGGTGATTTTGAGTCTTAGTTTGTCTACAACAAACTAACAGCTTTCTTTGCTTCAGCAAATGAAATGATTTTTGGTGACACATATTTTGGGAAAATGCTGTGAAAATAAAAAAAAAAACAATACACTCTGGGCAAATGTACTACTACCCTTTCATTATGTTCGGGGCTGTTTTTGCCCCATTGATTTCCGTTATAATGACTTTTTTTATTGCAAAGCCATGACACCATATTACCATGCATTCTTGTTTGTTTGTGGTTTTCTCTGTTGGGAAGAGACAAAATTTGTGAAAATTAGCAAAAATTTGTAAAAGCGAAGAGAAAAAAAATATTTTTACTGCTGATCATCAGTTGCAGTGCAAAAAAATGGCTTTTATATGGAGTATAGTGTGTGTGCGAGAGACCTTTGTACATCTACCTTGATATGTCTGAGAAAATCAAAATAAGCAGCTCAGCTCTCAGAACACAGTAAAATAACTGGTGTATTTATGTATACACACTATAATGTTTTACACCATATAACTCCATATAAAAGCCAGAAACTTAAAGGTTAAGGGTGCCAACTGATGATCAACAGTAAAATCTAGAAGTTTACCTCTTTCCTAATAGAGAAAACCACAAACAATCAAGAATGCACGATCATGTGGTGTAAATGTCATTATAATGGAAGTCAGTGGGGCAAAAACCATCACAAACATAATGAAAGGTAGTCAATTTGAACAATACAGAAGGGTTAAAAAAAATGAGGCACAGCATTTATAACATGACATCATAAGCATGCAGCACTGAAAACAAGATGTGCTTATTTTCCAAAATAAAAGCTCTGTGAGTTAGTGTTTGCAACTTAAGACGTTAAGATGTAAATATTATTTCTGTAACACTATGTATATTTTTACATAAATACATTTTGAGGTATTTTTAATGTGTTATTTAGCATGTTTGAATAAATAAATAATAAATGCAAGTTTGGAGGGTAAACTATCCTTTTCTGACAAACTTTTACTCTCCCTTTAAAATTGTGGAAATTGCTTGGGTAACTGATTGTTCAGGTTGTTCATATTAAATTATGCAAATTATATTTGATCATGTATAAATGAATGCAAATGAAACAAATGGTGGAACTGATCATTTCTTTCTCTTTGTTGTCTCAAAGGGTCATTGTCAATCTAAAGGACTTGATTACCATCCCTGTGGGCTCCATGAACACACTAAAGGAATTCTGCAGCCAGGCTTGTCTAAGTATTTATAGAGACCGATATGAAGATGCACCTCCAGATCTGTTTACGCACTGCAGTGTCTGCAAGTTAGTCAAAGAGGTAAGGCTTAACCACGCATTAAAAAAGCAGTTCATTGTTTGACTTTACTCCCCCCATGGGCTTAATTAATTTGATTAAAGCATTAGCTCACTGAAAAATAAAAATTCTGTTAATAATTACTCATCCTCATGTTGTTCCAATCTCCCAAGACCTTTGTTGTCTTCAAAACACAAATTAAAATATTTTTTTAAAGGAGATAAAATCCGAGAGCCAACTGACTCTCCATAGACAGCAACGATGCAGAGATGTTCAAAGTTCAGAAAAGGAACCAAAAACATTTTCAAAACATTCCATGTGACTTCAGTGGTTCAACTTTAGTTATTTGAAGCTTCAAAAACACTTTTGTGCACCAAAAAAAACTGTAGAAACTATGTTTGCCTGTCTCTTTTGCGTCAAATAAGGGTGTTCATTGGGCAGAACAATGTATTGCCATTTAATTCAGCAGCAGCACAAAATGCAAGCATTGTATTGTCTGTGGTAAATGTGCAGTCTGTAGTCTTGTCATCTATCCAAGTTTTAGGAACAACAAATAATAACCTGACTTGTAGTTGATCATTTGGTATCATATGTAGCTTATATGAAAGACAAAGACGTCTAGATTATGCTTATTTTACCAAAATAAAATATGATCATGCCTTGATTTTTAATTATTTAATTAGGACAGTAAGGTCTGACTTTGCTTAGACAAAAGTCTTGTCACTTAACTTAAATAATGTACAGTATAGAATATAAAGTCATGGTGCAGTGGAAAAAACAAACTAAATTGTGTATGACTTCCATGAGCTTGGACAACTGCATCCATACATCTCTGCAATGACTCAAATAACTTATTAAAAAGTCATCTGGAATGGCAAAGAAATCATTCTTGCAGGACTCCCAGAGTTCACCAAGATTCTTTGGATCATCTTCAATGCCTCCTCCTCCATCTTACCCCAGACATGCTCAATAATGTCCATGTCTGGTGACTGGTCTGGCCAATCCTGGAGGACCTTGACCTTCTTTGCTTTCAGGAACTTTGATGTGGAGGTGAAGTATGAGGAGCGCTATCCTGCTGAAGAGTTTGCCCTCTCCTGTGGTTTGTAATGTTATGGGCAGCACAAATGTCTTGATGCCTCAGGCTGTTGATGTTGCCATCCACTCTTCAAATCTCTCGCACACCCCCATACTGAATGTAACTTTAAACCATGATTTTTCCTTCACCAAACTTGACTAATTTCTGTGAGAATCTTGGGTGCATGCAGGTTCCAGTAGCTCTTCTGCAGTATTTGTGATGATTGGGATGCAGGTCAATAGATGATTCATTGGAAAAATCTACCTTCTGCCACTTTTCCAAATGATCAACTAGAAGTCAAGCTATTGTTTGTTGCTCTTACAACTGGGATTGACGACAAGACTTTTGTCAGGTAGTGTAAATGTCCAGAGTAGGGTAATTAAAAACTAAACAGACCAAAAAATAAGAATTCAAATAAACCGTTTATGCTTGTGCTTAGCCTATAACTTAAAAAAACACAACACTTATGGCACACTGATGTCATGCAAGGCTTGTGTAAATATCACTTTAACCCAACACAAGGTCAGAGAATGTCAAAGCGACTTGGACTTCATGCAGTTAAATGCAGCATTTAAGCCATGAGCTGTTTTTCTTTTCATTCCAGATTCAGCATGAAGTGACTCATTTGGGTGCTGTGCACAAGCTGTGCAGCGACGAATGCTTTGCACGCTTCAGATCCTCCCGAAACCTCTACATGAGCTACTGTGAAAACTGTGGCAACTGTAAAGCCTCAGGAAACTATCACCTGGTTCAGATAGACGATAGTATTAAGAAGTTCTGCTGCGTCGAATGCATCGCCAATTATAAACAGGTACTGCATTATTGCACAAAAGAACTGTAGTTATAGGATAATGGGATGTGCAGGTTCAAATTTGTCTTCTAATCCTATTTTCTAATTTATTGTAAAAGGGATAAATGTAAAAAAAAAAAAAAACAATGAACAGGACATAAATGTGACTTTAGAAACCAAATGACTTTGTGGAGTTAAATCTGTTGTCTTTATCATGGTGATGCAGAAGAGTGGCAAGCGGCTTCACTGTCCATACTGCCAAGATATCAGAAATATTGAACAGATGATGGAGGGAACGAACATACAGGGCGTCACAGAGTTCTTCTGCTCTCAGAGATGCGTGGCTTTGAGTCAAGCCTCCCCCAGTTTGACAGGTAAAATGAGTGTCATTACAAATGTCCTCTCTTATGTGTCCAGGTCACAGTTTATCACAAAATCACAGGGCATTACTTTTAAGACCAAAAAAGACCTGTTCTTAGCTAACAGGAGCGTCACCCGGTGTGGTCTTCTGCTGCTGTAGCCCATCTGCCTCAAGGTTGGACGTGTTGTGCGTTCAGAGATGCTCTTCTGCATACCTCAGTTGTAACGAGTGGTTATTTGAGTTACTTTTGCCTTTCTATCAGCTGGAACCAGTTTGGCCATTCTTCTCTGACCTCTGGCATCAACAAGGCATTTGCGCCCACAGAACTGCCACTCACTGGATATTTTCTGTTTTTCTGACCATTTTTTGTAAAACCTAGAGATGGTTGTGAGTAAAAATCCCAGTAGATCAGCAGTTTCTGAAATACTCAGACCAGCCCGTCTGGCACCAACAACCATGCCACATTCAAAGTCACTTAAATCCCAGTTTGAACTGCAGCAGACCATCTTGACCATGACCATGAGTTGCTGCCATGTGATTGGCTGATTAGAAATTTGCGTTGATCAGTAGTTGAACAGGTGTACCTAATAAAGTGACCGAGTGTGCATTTATTATTTATTTAAATTAAAACGTCTGAACCAGCTTTGGTTGTGTAAAAGTTACACATTTTCTTTTTTTTTTACTTTTCTTTTTTTTTACTATTTATTTGATAATATTTTAAATAAAATATCCTGACATGCTTCTAGTAAAAGTATATATTTTAAAAATAGATTTTAGTTAGTCTGAGCCTGCATGCTCAAAATATTACATTTTTGTCATTTTAGTTTAGTATGATAGCTTATTTAAGTTTTCATTTAGCTAAAATTATCATTTTCCAGAATGCTAATTTGTAAATAAAATAAAGAATGTTATCGTCTTCAGTGTATGACAAACATGCTTTTTTGGTTAATATTATTAGTGAAAGTAAAATATAATTTTCCATTTCCGTTTTAAATTTTGCTTTTATTTGCACTCATAATGTTTTATGAGATTCAGTTGTTCGTTTGTTCTTTATACTAACTAATCTTGCTTTTCTCTTAGGCACTGCTTTCCCATGCACATCTTGCAAGAAGGTTGTTATTCCTCAGTATCATCTTGCCATTTCTGATGGCTCCATCAGAAACTTCTGTTCATTAGATTGTGTGGGAAAATTCCAGGTACAAATCTTTAAATATTCTACATTTTATTTTTGTTTTAAATGATGTGATGGATATTATTTCATTAAATTATCTAGAATATGTCCTTGAAGATTAGCTTATGAATAGTTGGAAGCTGGTTTAGCTTCTTTTATATATTGTTGCTGTCCAATTTAGGCTTAAATTAGAGCTAAGCAGGAAATATACTATATAAGAGAAAGTCATTTATTTCTGTGATTCAAAGCTGAATTTTCAGCATCATTATTCCAGTCTTTAGTGTAACAAGATTCTACAAAAATCTTTCTAATATGTTGATTTGGATAGTTTTTATCAATGTTGGCAGATCAAAAGTTCTAAATGACATAATTGATTTGAGATAGAAATCTTTTCTTAACATTGTGAATGTCTTCATAACTAATGTCAATTAAAAACTCTGATTTTATCAGAAAAATCAATATCAGTGTATTTGAAGCATTAGTTTCTCTCCATCCCTCTGAAAAAATCAGCTGGGTTCAGAATTTACAATATCAGTTTAATTTTTGCATGATCATAGAGTGTTGTGATGATTCATTAACAACACAATAGAGGCACAGTAATTGATTGTTTATCTCGACTAGTGAGTCATAACAAACAACAACACTTCAGGACGTCATGTCAGAAAGAAAAGCTTGTTTACAATATTTTTTTTTTTATGTGTACGCTTCATCTGCTCTCTTTTCTCTTCAAAATTCTAATAAGTCAAATCATGATTATTTTATTTTTCTTTCCTGCAGGAGAAACTAAACTCTCCTGTGCCTCATAATCAGATGAATGGTACTTCACATGCACCCCAGCCTCAGAGTGCCGTTCCCCCTCCACCTCGTCCAACTGCTGACCATCTCCAGCCCATCCAAACCTCATCCAGCACAAGCCACAACCCTCCTCCTCCTCCTCTTCCACCTCCTCCTCAGTTTGTACCACCATCAAACCCAAATCCAGTTCCAACATACGTGCCTGCTCCTAGTGTGGTGAACTCGCAGGACACCCAGCAGCAGCAACAGTGGCCAAACAAACCTCCCTCGTCCTTAGACACGATACGACTGACATGCAGGCAATGCCAGAACCACTTCAGCTCCAAGCCTGAGGTCTTCCAGTTTAAGGTACGGCTGCTGGCTGAATCACAGCTGCGTAACAGTAACACAACTGAAAATGTGATGTTATTTTCATAAAACACCTTTATAATAAACTTCACACAGTATCAAATGCTTTTTTCTGTTTTGTAAAATCATACTTCAAGGTGAGACACTGCAGGCAAAAACACTTTATTTAATATTGAGATTTGGGGCTTTTTGGCCTTTCATAAAGCATGTTTACAGTTTAATGTGAAGAAACATCCAAAAGACACCTTTAAATGCTTATTTTGTCATATTTGATCAACTTGTATCTGCAGATTTGAATTATAATTCATATTTTTAAAGGTAATTTTCTCAGAATAATTTTTTTATCCTTCATTTAGTCATGAGTTTGTGTTCGTTAGGCAGTCACGATATCTATTTTTGCTGTATGATATATTGCACCAAAATATATTACGATTAAATTATATTATTGTCATTTTAAGCCCATTTATGACGCTCATTAAATAATGCCAAAATAACGATAAAACATCACAATGCAAGTACACCCTTCCAAAGAACACATCATATTTTATTCTTAAGAATATTTTATTTAATTATAGTCATTTTAGCTGTTTAATAATAAGGCATTGGACTCAGAATGAATAAATAAATAATATAATAAATAAACAATAAATGTTAACAAAAAAGTGCATAGTAAAAAGTAATGCTATGTTCACACCAGGCACGGCAAGTGCGAGTAAATCGCGCTATTGGCGCATAAATAGACTTGTAAACATTTTGAGTTTACTCTTTTCATTCAAGCTTCAAATTTGCTTCAAATTCACTTCACAATATATGCAAATTTGCGTCACGGACAGGGCTTTTGTTAGCCCGATGACTCTAGCTTCATTGCTAATTGGCTAACATGGATTTTATTGAGATAGTAGCTGTGCTTTATGAATGCTGAAAAACAACGTTGATTCGTTTGGCGCCATGTCTGAGTCCACTAGACCCTTTCAGAGGTGCACCCAGCTCTGTGAGTTTATCAACTTCTCCAGAAACTATACCTGGATGATGGAAGCTTTCAGCTGTGCTTCAGACTGAGCCAAGCCCAGTTTGATGAGCTGTTATGCGGTGTCGGCAAGAGGATTTCCCCTCAGGACACCAACAACAGGCACTACGTCATAATCACTCCCCTACAAGAGCAAGCTCATGATTGGTTAACGCAGCACGAATGTCCACTGAAGTTCAGATTTTCCAACTCGAGCAATTTGCGTGAAATGCACCAGTACCCATTCAAAATGCTCAACTTACGCTGCCTTATTCCTACGAATCACATCATTCATGCCACTGGATGTCTATTTGCGTCTTTGCATCTTGTGTGAACGCAGCATAACAGAGGCTGCGATATCTGCTACCAGATTTATAATCCGCTGTCAGACACCCACATGAAAATATACTAAAGTAATTTATAGTAAATACTATAGTGTGTTTTTAACCATACTGACACCTCCAATAGAGATAGAGATGTTACACATTCAGCTAAAATGTTGCTAGAATCGTTTTTTATGTATGGCCAATATATATTGCATCACCAAAAATGATTGAGGTCCTGTCCATGTGTTGTG
>CAIGQZ010004721.1:0-10452 GCA_903798205.1 Danio tinwini
GGGCTATTGTTTTCGGACATGTCACAGTAAGTACACAGTGTTGTAAGAAATATGCCACGATATTATTCAAATATCACAATATGTCCGTTTTTTTGGAGAATGATGATGGGATGTTTTTTTTTGTTAGTTTTTTATTATAAGTATTGAAACATTCATAATGTATTAATACATATTCAGAAACCATATCCAGTAACATTACAGAACAGTAAAAACACAACCAGAAATAATAAGGCAAAAACATAACAAGTGAAAAAAAAGATATAATAAAGTATTATAAAGTACAATGAGAACCAAAAATAATAATAATTATAATAGTAATACTAATAATGATTTAGGACACAATCATTAACTACAGCGGGGAACAGTAACAGTAACAGAAATTTAACATTAAATAATTATTTTGGTTTTTAATTTGCGTTAGAGATTTTTTCAAAGTTTCCATTTCTAATAAAAAAAATATTGCAGTTTGGTATACAATTCGCTAATTTCTGTTTATGAATAAAATATTTACCTTGTAAGATCTTTTAAAGAGAGCCTGTAATTAACATTTCTTTGCCTAAATAACACGTCACTAACATCATTCCAAAATTTAAGAGAGACATCACAGTTATAGAAAAGATGAGATAAGTCTTCCTCATGTGTCTTACAAAATGTGCAAGTATTATCAATCTCCATGAATTTAGATAACGTTACTTTGCAGGGATAAATTTTGTGAAGTATTTTAAAATGCACTTCTTTAATCTTATTTAAAAGGCAGAATTTAAAGGGGATTGACCAGGTAGTTTTCCAATTAATATCAATAATTTTATCATTCCAATAATATTTCCCTCTAGGGGATGTTTTGTGTTTAAATTGAAATAATTGTCTGATTTTTTTATTATTATAAGATGGAGCAAGTATATCAAAACCATCAATTTTTAATTCTGGGAGTATCTTTTTAATGCATCCATAAGAAAGGAGATTATATGATGATAGAACGTTTATTTATTTATTTTATTGTGTTTTAGCAATACAAACATATTACCCATAACAATGGATGACATCAAGTACAATAATAACTAGTAAATAAAAAAGTAATAAAATAAGATAATAAAAAAACAAAAAAACTGAGTACAGAGGCAAATTATCAACTTAAATACTATTTACAAAGTCCTTATAAATTTTCACAATTTTAACACTTTTTTTGCTGTAAATATTTTGTAAAGTAGTAATTAAACAATTTAAGTCACAAAGCAAATCCTGCAGCTTAGGTAATGATAAAGAAAATGTACATTTGTGAATATAATATTTACCCAATAAAATAAATAAATTGCCTATAAATTCTATGTTGTTTGTCATGAGAAAAGTAACAAATTATATCACACATGGAAAACACAATATTAAACTTACATTTTGATGAAAAATAAACGGATAAATCAGACCAAAACACATTAACATGTGGGCATTTGACAAAAAGATGATCAGTCGATTCTATGCTTGAGTTACAGAAGACACAACTTGAGTAAGGATTACCAAATTTAGAGACAATCTCATTTGTGGGGTAGATATTATGTAACACTTTTAGATGTAATTCTTTAATTTTGGTGGGAACTCAAAATTTGTAAGGTACGAGCCAAGCTTTTTTCCAATTAATTTTATCTATTAGAGAATTCCAAAGACATTTTCCCCTCGGAGTGATTCTTTTCTTTGACTGAAATACATTTCTTATATTTTTATTACTACATTTTAGGTCGTAAATGCATTTGTCTTCAACTAAAAACTTGGGTTCTTTTTTAACAATCACTTAAAATGACAAGTGGCATTTCATTAAATGAGCAAAGCAATTAGGTATGGCCTTAATCACAGTATGGAATTATTTATGAATAATAGGGAAATGATATTTAACCAGATGATGACAGAACGTTTTATTTATTTATTTATTATTATTTTTTTATATAAACTTTTATTTAGAAAAGAAGAAATGTACAATATAAATCAGGAAGTCATCTGTAAGAGACTGGAATACAAGTACAAATTTAAAGAACAACAGGTAACAAAAAATTATAAATAAATAAATAAAAAAGGGAAGTACAAAATTAAATAAACACAGAAAGCATCTAGCGACTAACTTACTGGAGACATGATATTTTCATAAGTTTCTATTAACTTGCAGAATTTTTGGTTGTTAGATAAACGTATAGCTTTAAGCAAGGAATCAATTTCAATTAAAAAATGAGCAAATGTGGGAGAGGATTTAAGAAATTTTTGTTTGTGGATAAAGAATTTCATATATAATTAAAAAAAGTATATATATATTCTTCATTTTTATTTTTTGGACTGGAATAATAACAAATAATATCTTTCAATTTAAAGATTTGTTCTGTTGATTGTGACTTATTTAAATAATTATATAAATCTGACCAAAACTTTTGTGAGATTTTGCATGTAAAAAACGTGTGGGTTAAAGTTTCCTCACTTTCCTGACAAAAAGAACAAGTATCAGCAATATCAATACATTTTGACACGAATGTATTGACTGGGTATATTTTATGTAGAATTTTAAAATGAATTTCTTTTGCTTTGTTTGGGATTACATATTTATATGGGAGAAGCCATGTTCTTTTCCAATCGATATTTTGTATTAACGCTGACCAATATGATGTCCCTCTTGGAGCGGAGAATTCGAAGAACAAGTTTGTTGTTGCATTTCTTATCATAAATACTAATAAGTTCTAATAATAAGGGTTCTATGGTTCTTTAATTTATATGTGAGATATGAATTTTTGTTAGATGTATTAATTATTTTGGTATAGCATTCACAATAATGTTAAATTTCTTAAATGGGATAGGAAATTGATGAATTTTCATAAATTGTTCATAAGTTAATAAGTTCCCCAAGTCGATGATGATAGAACGTGTTGGTTTCTATGCTCTGTCTCGGACGTCACTTCCTCTCTCTCGGCCAGATGTGAGATTGCAAACTCGGAAGTGAGTTCGAGATCATCTCTATCTTTCCTTTTACCGACACAAACACAAACGCAACGTTGATTTTAATGCGCATTTCACTATTTTCCATTCATAACACACGCTCACACTGCGACCTCACTATAAAAATCAATGCAAATATGCGATTCGTGTCATTTCATACACAATAACATAAACATAAACGCGCAGCACTATATATAATCTATATTTACAAAGATTGTCGTGCATCTAACCGGGTGTTTCTCTACAGTGTGTAAATCACAGGTAATCAGTGTGTAAAACAAGCTGCCATCACTTCACTTCCTGTTCCGCTGCATCTTTTTCCTGCAAGTCTTCATTAAAAGGTACACAGTGGCGTAAAAACGTATTGTTCACACCGGACGGGGTCGCTGAGGGCCCGCTTTCACACTCACCCCTGTCCCGTTGTCACAGACCACCACTTTTTTGCCCTGACTGTCCATTTTTGTCCAGACTCGCTGAATCCGCCCTGATCTCTGCACCGCCGCCGCTGTTCTCGGCCAGGCGGAAGTCACAGCCCTGCCCTTCACACCGCTTCAAAACAAGAGTCCGACAAAACAAAAGCGTTTGCGCTACTGCATGTCCGTTAACAGAAAACTCAACTTTTCTTTGGGAAACCGGCTCATTTTATAACTCCCCTAGAGTTAAACGGCTGTTTCACCATATTTTGATACATTTAGCCGATATCAGTATAAGGCGGGAGCACTTTTAGCTTAGCTTAGCATAAATAACTGAATTTAATTAGACCATTAGCGTAAGTAATTTTTCTATTTAAAGCGTGACTCCTGTATAGTTACACTAAGGTGTGTACTAAGGTCGACGAAAAATGAAAAGTTGCTATTTTCTAGGCTGATATGACTAGGAGGGCCGACATGGTGGCTCAGTGGTTAGCACTGTCATCTCACAACAAGAAGGTCGCCGATTTGAGCCCTGGCTGGGTAAGTTGGCATTTCTGTGTGGAGTTTGCATGTTCTCCCCAACTTCGTGTGGGTTTCCTCCGAGTGCTCCGGTTTCCCCCACAGTCCAAAGACATTGCGAAATGGGTGAATTGAATAGTGTGTGTGTGTGAATGAGTGTGTATGGATGTTTCCCAGTACTGGGTTGCAGCTAGTGGTGGGCAAAGCGAGGCTTCATGAAACACTGAAACAATCGAAGCAAATGTGTCGAAGCTTCGAAACGTTTTGAAACCCCACTCTACAGTGACACCTAGTGGTCATTTTTTATGTATTGCACTGGAACAGCATCAGCAAAGAACAGTTGAGAAAATTGAGGTATTAAACTCCACTTTGTAAATTGAGCCTACAAGTGGTTTTGTGGAGTGGTAGGGTTCCTGACTACCATTTGGGCATACTGGGATCGAATCCAAGCTGAGTCAGCTTTTAGAAATGCTTAGATATCAGTTTGAATTGCTCTGTTCTTCTATCGTTTTGTTTCAACATTGGTCTGACATCCGATTAAACACTTTGTGAATAAATATGTCTTGTTTTGGTCATAAAACAGGGTTGTTGCTAGATCAGACACGGTTGTGGCCAGAAGTTAACAAGAATTAAATTTATTATTCATTAAATTTCCCATTTATTGTATTTTATTTACGTCTACCCAAAACCTAAACCCAACTATCAGAGTACTGTAAAAAATTAATTATAGTTTTACAGTGTTACAAAAACGATGCTGTATTGATGGCATATCAGCAGCTGTATCCTATCTAGACTACACCATAAAACAGTAACATGATTAAAACACATAAAATCGTGATTTTAGAGTATTTGTAGAAGTCGGGATTTGAACCCAAAAGTAATTTGAAGCTCTGTTACAACATGCACACGCACGGTCCACTAGGCCATAACAGACAGAAGAATTATCAGACCCTGTCAGTCAAAAGTTGGTGGTTTATTACGCTGTAGCCATCCCTGATGAACAAAGGGACTAAGCCGAAAAGAAAATGAATGAATGAATGAGATGACTAGGAACTATATTTTCATTTTGGCTTAATAATTAAGGAACTTTACTGGTGGACCATGGCTGCAACCGGAGCAATGATATTACACAGTGCTGTTACCTAGTTATCCAGCTTGGGACTTTTTTTTTTAAATGCTACATAATATTGCACCTGCTACATCAACATCATCATCTGTACATCAACATACTGAAATAAAAGTCTCAGCAACTTCCTGTTTAATATGTTTGACTTGAGGAATCATTGCAAAACAAAACAAAAAAAAAATGCCATTATTCATCGGAAAGTGAATATTTATATAATTAAGGTTGATTTATTTAGCTTGGAAACATTTGATGTTATAAATTCAAGCTGTAAAATTCAAAACAATGAAATTCCACCCATTCAAATTGATTTAACTTTAACTTTCAGATCATGTTCTTATAAAGGTCATACAATGATATATTTATATATTTCTCAATGACATTTTCAAACATGTTTATACTGATTAATTTATATACAGACTTTGAATCCATTATGATAGTTAATCATTACCTTTTTGAGAGGGGTCTGGATGCAGACCTGGTGCAGTGCAATTTGAGCTGCATACAATGCTTTTTAATGCGCTCACCTAACCCCACCTATAATCCAACCCGTCACAGTGACGTCACTCACTCCATTGAGTACATTGTGTCAGACATTGCATCGCTGAGTGATGCAATCTCAGCTTGCATCATAAAGGCTGCATCCAGATATTATTGACCTTACATGTACGTTGTCCACTGTCCATGTGCCCCTTACACCGCTTCAAAATAAGAGTCAAACAAAACAAAAGCGATTACGCTATTGTTTGTCCAATAAAGGAACACTTAACTTTTCTTTGGGAACCGGCTCATTTTACAAACTCCCCCATAGTTAAACAGCTGAGTTTCACCATATTTTGAAACATTCAGCTGATCTTCTGGATATGGCAAGAGCACTTTTAGCTTAGCTTAGCATAAATAATTGAATTTGATTAGACCATTAGCGTATGTAATTTTCCTATTTAAAGCGGGAATCTTCTGTAGTTACACTAAGGTGTGTACTAAGGTCGACAAAAAAGGAAAGTTGCTATTTTCTAGGCTGATATGACTTCGAGGGGCGACGCAGTGGCTCAGTGGTAGCATCCGCTGCGTAAAACATATGCTGGACAAGTTGGTGGTTCATTCTGTTGTGGCGACCCCTGATAAATAAGGGACTAAGCCGAAGGAAAATGAATGAATGAAGCATTTTAAGAGCAGATTTTCACATATTTCATAAATTCTTTGCACCAATTTTGAAAGACACTTGTTAAAATTACATAAAAAATAATAATTATTATAAATAATAATCACAATTTTACATGGAAACAAATAAAACACAAAAAACTAGCAAAAAAGCTCTTGTTTAATGACTCTCTCACACACAAACAACAACATTGTTGTATAAAAAACATGTAAAGTTTTTTAAGTGCAGATGGATAGTGATGACAACTGATATATTTAAGTAACATTTCCATAGTCCCATTCTGTCCACATTAAAGCCAAAGTCCACACAAACAGGCAAAATCCACCTTTTATTCTCTGGTCCCATAAGAGAAAATCCAAAACAAAACACAATCAAACATCTAAAATTATTCAAAAGTGATTGTTCACACAGTGACAGCAGATGGGCTTTGCTTCCTCGAATATAACCACAATCAAAAACACATAAAATCAACAGCTTAAATAAGTCTAAACAGTAACAGCAAACTTTCGTTGACCTGAAAAGCAAAAAAGCTAATCCGACATGAAATATACAGACAGTTTCCAGCATTAAACTCGGTCTCCTCGTCAAACAAATTCTATTAAATAAACGAAACACACTCAGTTCAAGCACACACGATTTACAATTTACAGAAGCAACCAGCCATATATATCTTACAGCGACAATGAGTGTCATTACCCACAATCCTCTTGTTATAGAGCACACAGTAAAACAGAGTACCCGTTTAGCTTCAAACAGACAGCAACGCAACAGCAGGATCATGTGTTCAGTGTTTGAGACGCAATTTTGTGTGTGTGCATAAATTGAAGTGATAAAGAACGATCATCAACCCTTCATAAATCAATGCCACATTTAAAGTGTGCTAAAATAATTTAAAAGCGTGACTCTTATTTGGAAAATTATTTGTGATAGGGTTCAACCAAGCATAAAGAAAATTAAGCTTATTTTTAGAATTATTTTTCACTTTTTAACAAATTAAGCATATCTCCTCTTAATAAAAAAATCTACATTTTATGCAAAACATGCTGATAAGATAATCAAAACTAATTAGTTTCCTTAAAAATAAATAGGAATTAAAGGCAGTGTAAAAAAACATCTGTTTTTCTACATAAAATTATGTTAAATAAAATGAAATATTATTATTATTAATATTTTTATGCAAATTATGCCAGTTTGCAGAGTGATTTTAATTTTCAATTCTGCCTGACACGGGTGTTAGTGTTTGCTTAATTGACAAGAAAATATTGTCACAAAACAAAATAAAATAATCCAAAAATTATAATTTTCTTTTTATGCAAAACATCATTTTAGAAAGCAATTAAATCTGTTCCCAAATCCATGCAACATTCATGGTGTAATTAACAAATCAATAATCAAAAATGATGTTAACCTCACTTTTTTACTTTATTATTCCTGCCAAAACTCTCAATACTATGGAAGCCCGTTCCCAAAACTGAATAATAAAATAAAATAAAAAAAAAAGCTATAAAGTCAGAATTCCAAGTATAATGTCCTAATTATGAGTTATAAAGTCAATTCAGAGTTATAAAAAGTCACAATTCCTAGTTACAAAGTCAGAATTCTGAGTTATAAAGTCACAATTCTGAGAAATAAGTCACATTTCCGAGTTATAAAATCGCAATTCCAAGTTATGAAGTCGCAATTCCAAGTTATGAAGTCGCAACTCCGAATTATGAAGTCGCAATTCCGAGTTTTAAAGCCAGAACTCTGACTTTATAACTTGGAATTCTGACCTATTTCTCGGAATTCTGACTTTATACGAATTGCGACAATTACTCAGAAATGCAACTTTATAACTCGGAATTGCGACTATTACTCGGAAATGCAACTTTTTAACTCAGAATTCCGACTTTATTATTTGGGATTGCAACTTTATTACTTGGAATTCTGACTTTATAACTCGGAATTCTGATCTATTTCTCGCAATTCCGACTTTATAAGAATTGCGACTATTACTTAGATTTGCAACTTTATAACTCAGAATTGTGACTATTACTCGGAAATGTGACTTTATAACTCAGAATTCAGACTTCATTATTTGGAATTGTGACTTTAAAACTTGGAATTCTGACTAATTTCTCAGAGTTCCAATTTTATAACTCAGAATTGCGACTATTACTTGGAATTGTGACTTATTTCTCAGAATTCCGACTTTATAACTCAAAATTGCAACTTTATAATTTGGAATTGGAACTTTCTAATTCAGAATTGCGACTTTATAACTCGGAATTGTGACTTATTTGGAACTGCAACTTTATTTCTCTGAATTCTGACTTTATAACTCGGAATTCTTACTATTATTTGGAACTGCGACTTTGTTTCTCGGAATTCTGACTTTATAATTCACAATTGTGACTATTATTTGGAACTACGACTTTATTTCTCAGAATTCTCATTTTATAATTCGCAATCTCGACTTTATATCTCAGAATTCTGACTTTTTGATTCGGAACTGCAACTTTATAAAAAAAAATTCATTTATTTGTATTGTTTTTATTATCATTCAGTGGCAGGAACGGGCTTCCACACAATACTGTAATCATAATAAATAAATAAAAATTAGTACAAATTAATTAAAGGCAGCGCAAAAACACTTAATTTAAATAATGTATGTTTTTGCGTAATGAGAGAATAATTTGTTTTTTAAATATTTTTAGGAAAGATTATAATAATAAACATAAATAAATTCAAGCATAATTCACACAAAAAGTTAATTTTGGGGTGAACAGTACCTTTAACAACTGCCAAAAAAAAATAATAATCACATCATGACTCAAAAAGCATAAAAAAAAAAATCCTAAAAATCTGCAATATTCTCTTTATGCAAAGCATCATTTTTTTAGGGGAGGATTGTGTGGTTTTATCAATGATCCAGTTAGTTTTTTTCCCATGATGCCTCATTGTCAGGTTTGAGATGTGAGGATCAGCAGCTTCAGGCGCTTCAGTGCAGAATCTCAGTGTTACGTGTGAAAAAAACAACAAGAATATCAGCTCACAGCAACACAAACTCATCTGCGCTTCCTCTCTTGTTGTTGCGGCTCATTCTGCTGCAGGTGAAGATGTGTGCAGGAGCGTCCATGGATCCTCCGCTTGGACCCTCCAGACCATAGATCTGCCCCCTGCCCTCCACAAACGTGAAGATGGGATATTTCTCCTTTGAGGATGACAAAGCCTGAAAAACAGATGTCAATAAATATCAGGAGTGTAACAGTGCATAGATTATTAGTCTTTATGTGGCATTTGAATTCTTTTTAAAAATATTTAAAAATAGTGATTTTTTTCCACAATATTTGCTATTATATTTGTTATATTTTATGATTTAAAATGCTAATGTCAATATTATTAGCTCTCTTAGGATTTTTTTTCTGATTGGCTACAGAATAAACCACTGTTATTTAATGACTTTCCTAAACACCCTAACCTGCCTAGTTAATCAAGTTAAGCTAAAGTTAAATTGCACTTTAAGCTGAACATTATCATCTTGAAAATTACCAGCAAAATATCATGTACAAAAAAAATGAGCTATTAGAAAAAATCTTCAGTTATTGAAGATATCCATCTATTGTTAATCAGAAGTTTACGAAAGACATTTAAGTCCAGACACTCACTTCACTGACCGCTGTGCACAAGGACTCGAAGTTTGTTTTAGTGCGAGCGTAGAGGCCGATGGTGCAGCTGGGGTCCATTCGGCTGAAGTTCATCTTCCTCGGAGAGTTACAGTGAAAAGACTACGAGAGAATACAACAGTTCGTCAGGCATGAATAATTTTTTTTTTATATAAATGTTTAAAGGTCCCGTGAAGTGCTTTAAAATGTGCATTTTTTATTTGATGTTTGATGTAATCTCAACTGAAAATGAAGAGGGGATGGGCATAGATTAGCTTCTACCCTTAAAAAAAATACATTTTATGTGAGTACGACATGAAGCACGACTGCAGCCGGCAACCAACAAGTTTAGCCAAGCTCAGGCGAGGGCGGAGTTGAAAACAGAGCCGTCAAGCCGGAAACTTTGGGGCTCAGAGTTGCTGCTGTCGTGATGACTGATCACATGGCGTGATCATTTATTTATTTATTGCAATAACAACAGCACAAATAAAACAGAACACAGTCTCTACAAACTATAGTTCATTTTTTAAACAAGGAAATTATGAATGAAATTTAAGTTGCCTATATAACAAACACATGAGAAATAAGGGGAAAACGAGAGGGCACATAAAAAAAGAAATAAAT
>CAIGQZ010005006.1:0-12847 GCA_903798205.1 Danio tinwini
GCCTCACTCAGTTATGTCATTTTAAATACAAAGATAATAATGTTTATGACAGATTTATATAAGTTTTATTTATGACAGATTTATATAAGTTTTGTTGTCATGGCATTGTCAAGTCAAGACAAAGACAGGTTGTGATGTATTTGTTGCTGTTGTCATAACAAAAATTTCAATCTTTTCTTTTAAAAAAACATAACTGAGCAAATGACACTTAATAACACTTGACATAAGCATGACATATCATTCACATTCACGTCTTATAAACATACCCCTTCAAGTAAAGTATTTCCCTGTTGTCATTTATTAATTCATTTTCCTTTGGCTTAGTCACTTATTAATCAGTGGTCGCCACAGCGGAATGAACCACCAACTTTTCCAGCATTAAGTATGTTTTACGCAGCGGATGCCCTTTCAGCTGCAACCCAGTACTGGGAACTTTCACACATGCACTCATACGCTATGACTTATTTAGTACATACAATTCACCTACACCACATGTCTTTGGACTGGTGGGTAAACTAAAGCACCCAGAGGAAACCCACGTAAACATGGGGAGAACATGCAAACAGCAAACAGAAATGCCAACTGGCCTAGCCGGGACTCGAATCAGTGACCTTGTTGCTGTGAGGCGACAGTGCTAACCACTGAGCCACCGTGCAGCTCCGTTACTCTGTTGTATGTTACCTTTCAGTGATTCTCATAGTTTACTCTCTCCTGTCACAGTTTTATAATAAACCAAAAATGTATTTAAAATTCTTGTGGAGCTGTGCATCGATTGATTTGCTCTTTAGTGTTTAAACTTTTAGCAGTGAAAATAAACCACACTGAAATCAACTAAACTTCTAAAACTAAACTAAACTCTGAAAACTGGACGGACACAGTTTCAATTTACTAGAACTTCTATGTTAAGCTGCTTTGACACAATCTACGTAGTAAAAACTATAGAAAAAAGCTACAGAAATAAAAATATTAAAGAAAAAGGTTTTCAGCATTGTGTTTGCACCATCACTTTGGTGTAAGTATTAGCATGCATTTGGGAATGCAACTGACACATTTTTTTCTACATTAATGACAGCTGATTGCATCATTTAACTAGAATTGTAATAAGGCACTTGTATAAAGCGTTTTTCACAGAAACAACACCTCAGAGATGAAGCAGTTTAGCAGATTGCAAATACTGATTTCACACAAACAGTTTAATAAGTCAACATTAGATGGCTTACTGTGCATTCACGCCACCACTAGATAGAGCGTTAAAATTTGCTCCTGTCACCATAACACTGCGTTCGCATCACCGCAAACATATGAGCTAACATGTTTATATGCAATCTAAAGACAACAAAAAGATGCCATTAGTGTGTTGAAACTTTTTTGTGTATGTTTAAGTGCTAATTTCAACGTAGTTTATAGAAGATGTTTACTAGCCTTGATTTTAATGTAGGCACTACATCAAAATTGGCAATGTTCATTTAGCTAGCACACTGTTAGTCTTAAAGAGAATAATTAATCTGCAAGTTAATTCACAGAAAAAGCCAATAATATTGGTAATGATAATCAATCCAAATCTGCCCATTTGTTTCAGCTCTGGAACGGCAGTCCTTCTCTGATAATGTCAGTTTGACAGTTTGCATGAAATATGCTTAGTCACACCCCTCCAACCAATAGCGTGCTGAGAGTAAAAGATTAAGGGCTCTATTTTTTTAAGGATGAAAAAATACTCTCTGCACGCCGCAGCATGGTCTTACAGTGTTATGCTTACTCTCTTAATGAGTTATGGGCGTGTTTTGAGCATATTGTGGATTAAACCAATCAGAGTCTCATCTCCCATTCCCTTTGAGAGTCAGTTAAACGTGTCATGGCACATTTGCTATTTACAAAAAAGTCTATTTCAGTTCCTTAAAATAGCAAGGCACCAACAATGTGCCTTAAAGGGCCACAAAACCCCCGTCTCAGCAGGGTGTTTTCACACCTCTAGTTTGGAAAAAGTCAGGAAAGTGGGCGTGTCCAGCTCTGGGAGTGTGGGAATTTCGGGGGTGGAAAAGAGAGAAGAATTTGCAAAGAAGTTTGTTTCCATTTGGTCATGCGCTGATTTTCAAAGGCAAAATAAACACACAGACGCAGGGGAGAAAGACAGTGACTGTGTTTACATGGACATCAGTAATCAAATTATTTACCAAATTATTCATTTGTTGACTTTAACTGCAGTTTGGCACTTTTACTTTTCATTCAGGAATATTTCCTGCATGTCCCCCGTGAGAGGAACTGCTGGAGAGTGGAGTTTTAATGGAATGTTTGATACCGCACGGAGTAAAAAAATCCTCCTCGCATTTCTCGGTAACATCGATGCACTCGGTAGGTAGCGTCAGAAAGCCGTGTGTGTATAGACTATCCTGTCACAAAATGCGGCGAAAATTCTACACGGCAGTAATAGTTTGACTGTGATGTTTACATTCAGAGAGCAGCATTTACAGCAGATCTTTCAGTCTATAATATTGTACTATAATTTTGCAATGATATTAACATACTGTAAACTTAGTAACTAAATCATTTTGACTACGGTATATCTTTAAAAACTGAAAAAGCACTGCTGTACATGTACAACTCGGACACAGACCAAGCAGAGAGTACAAAATCATTTGTGCCTTTGTATAGTTTTACAGCCAACTGTGTGCTAGTTTAAAGCTCTGAGCTTGTAGCCTACACCGAGACTAATAACCAAGCACACTGAATTAACTTTGACTGAAGGGCATCTCATACCAGATGCACCGTGACACGGCGTGCGCATGACAGTTGAAAGTATTGCACATTTGCGACGCACCTGATAGAAACTTATGTTTAGAATTCAGAAATGCATGCCGCTGCGTGGCGCTGCTTGTCGCTGAGCGGCGCTTCTGGTGTACGACCTGCTTGAGGCTATAACTAAAGGGCGATATACAGTGGATGGGTCGCTCAGAGCCACGACACGGCACACCAGACGTGCACATTCGCATGTTATTTAAAATTAAACTAATTAGATAACGCTCTGTGGCGCGGCAGAAATATGACGTGTCCTGAGCAGGGCCAGCGCGTCCATAGAGGCGACCTAGGCGGTAGAATAGTGAGCAAACCCTCCGGTCCTCACTTTCATCCGCAACACCCTCCCGGTCCTCACTTTCATCCGCGACAACGCGAAATGCATGGCGCTGCGCGTCGTTAGTTAGTTAGTTATTTCCAATGGAGGGACGCGCACGTAAATCAACGCGTTCGCACTTTCCCGCTGCACCTATTTAAGATCACAGGGAGCTTCTGTGACCGTGGGAAATGCAAACCGCTGAAGTTTAAGGAAGACACAATGAAAAGTTCACATGTATGCAAACCCACCAAAACTCACAAACACTGGTGGCGAAGGAGAGCGATAACGTGGTGAATGTTGAGCCCAATGAGCCTTACATCTAAAAATAGAGCAAGGGTGTTTCTTTGGTGACGTCGTTTTGACTCACACGCTGAAAATGAAACAACATAATGTGGATATGGTAATGCGCACCTGTCAATCAATATTGATGGGTGGAGGGACGCATTCCTACGTCAAATTGCGGTCGATCTCAAAACCACTCCAATTGGTCCACCGTTTTTATGTTGTTAAATTGAAAAAAAAATGGACTGAGTGTGTTTATATCACCCCAATATGACGGTCTATACACTATACCTACACATATGTCTGTTCAAACAGCTTGAAAAGTAGATTTTTCACCATAGGTGCCCTTTAACATTAACTTATGGGCAGAACTACATTACATTTAAATTTGCCACAGCAATAATCAACGTCTGATTCATTTTGCTTGGGATCTAATGTAGTTGGAACCAACATTTACTATGTTTTCTAAAATCCTCTGAAACGGTGGTCTAGTACATTCCCATTTCAACTATCTTTGGTTCACATACAAAATGAATGACTTTGATGGGCTTGTCAATGATGGTGCATGATTACATTTTAGGCACAATAATTATTTTTTTTGGTCAGTTTAATCAACGAACATATTTACAAACAAAGTCACAACAGAACTTCTGGTCATTTCTAAGCAAACACAATTACAACAAATCAAGTGACCTAATGATTCATTTACAAAGCCAGTTACTTTCATAATAAATCAACCATTGGGAATTGATCAATTAAAATATTCAGTGATAAAGCCAGTAGTTTGCAGACATCTACTAGCAGTTTTAGATCATTTCCTTAAACATTATTTGACAGATTTTAATATTTGACTCTTTTTATATTAACTGAAAAAAACTGAAGCTAAAATAAATTCATTGAAATATTTTAAGATAAATAAATGCAAAATGTGACATAAATATGACACATTTACGGTTGTTTGTGTTCTATTAAAAATATTTAAATAGGTTCTGGAAATAAACTTGTGGACTAGCTGTTAGTTACCATGCTATTACATCGCTATTTACAAAATAAATGAATAATTTGTGATACACAGGACACAAAAAATTACATAACAGTACAACACCTATGTAGAGCATCCAAGTGCATCCATTCAGTCATTCATAAATATATTTAGGACTTAAGAATCAGACAGCTCATGTGTTAAAGTATAATATACTGTATTTACACATTAATACACTCTTTTAAAAAATCCATCCAGTTTTCTGTATTTTGTGATTCATGTTTTAATATTTTATTGTTCTTTGTTTATATATGATTTTGAATTGCATTATAGGGCCTTGATCTTTCTTCCAACAACTTTTAACCTTGAAAAGTTGTACATTACTGTACAAAAACCTTGTAATAAACCAGTACATTTTACTATTATTTTTCTCTTTATGTTATGTCTTATACATTATATTATTTCGAACTACTGAAATTTAATTAAAAGCTCTTTTGTTTAACTGTAGAATTGAATTTTCAACATCAAATGTCAACAGAGCAGAGATCACGGTCCCAATATGCACTTCACAATGGTAAATGGACCAAAAAAAGCTTGTGAATCACAAAATACAGAAACTGTTAATTAACAGATATTTTTACAGAGTAAATTTATCTATCCTGTTTTCTGAATACCCACTAAGAAATCAGTCTGCTTGTAATGGACAATAAAGCACCTCACCTCCCATATATGCTGGTGGGCCACAGAGAAGAACTACCCCCTGACCCTCTCTGACGCGCACTGGACTCCTCATCTGGGTTTTAAACTCCTCCAGATCTATCAAAAAAACAAATGACAGACAGAATATACAAAATGAAGTAAAAGTGTATATGTATAAGAATTTAGTTTTTAAAAAGGGGCACAAAACCCAGCATTTCAGCATTAGACATTTCTTAACACAATTTTAAAATGTGCTGTCAGCGTGAGTCACACAGACAAAAAACTAAATATGATGATGATGATGACAATGATGAAGAAGATGATGAAGAAGAAAAAGAAGAGGATGATTAATAAGAAAAATATATATATATTTTATGTTGAACCTAGTTTCAGAGATTTTTTTCTTTTACTTTTATTTTTCATCAATTTATCCTTAAAATCTTTCTTGATTTTTTGGCCCAAAGTTGACTTCAGCTTTTAAAACAACCCAGGCTCATTCTGATTATGTACCCCTGTATACATTTCTGGAGAGTGCCAAATACGTCCAAGGAGCTACATTTTTTTTGCAGTTTTTGTTTTCACGAATCCACCAGAGGCCACTATGTATGCTTTTTGAGATCTTAAATTTCTCTCGCAAGTGCCATTCGTATGTGCTTAACAGCGTAAATCTGCCAGAGGCCACTGTCGACTGACTAGCCGACCAACCAACCGATATCCTCACCCACCCCCTTCCCTAAACCCAACCGACAGTGTTTTCAAAAGCTCAGATTGACCAGCATTTTACCACTTTATTTACTTGTTTCTTTTGTTTTTTTGCCTTTTGATTTTGTCTTTCCTGTTTTTTGGAACCATTCTTTACCGGACTCAAACCCTATCGTCACGGTCAATTCTGCTCTGCATCTCAAATCCTCTGACGTATGCAAAGAGCCACTGGAAAAACTGGTAACAGCAGAAAAGCCGTCCATATGAAGGTAAGCAGGCAGCTAGTAAGCCAAAAAGGAACAGTGTCATACCGCCCCGTAGCGTTTGTTTTAAAGATGAAATGCAGCTGTACATTCCTCTGGCTACATATTTCTCACTTCAGAAATGTATATAGGGCTACATTTTCAAAATGAGCCTATGTTGTTTTAAAAAGAGTATAAAAATGGTTGTATTTGTATTTATTAGTCCAGACAACATTATCTCAATTTTGAAAATATCACTTTATTTAAAATTGATAAAATATAATTGTGCAGATTTAATAGTTGGTATTTTTACAGTGTATATTTTACATGGTTGTGTAATCTCACTATACACTGTAAAAAGTATAAGCCAGTACAAAAAAAAAAAACAAAAAAAAAAACAATCCTTATTTCCTTTCGCTTTTTCTTGTTCACTCAACTTTTGAAAACATCATAAGCACTGCCACTGACCCAAAATGATTTGTCAGTAAAGCAAAAAAACATTTAGTTGGGTTAACATAAGATTTTTAGTTTTCTGGAGAAGTGAACTACTCTGTAACAAATATTTTTAAGTTGTGCCAACTGAACATTTATTTTCTTCAGAACTGGAATGCCTGAAAAAACATAATCCTCATTTCCATTCATTTTTTCTTCTTTACTCAACTTTTGAAAATATCAGCTGCACTGACCTAAAATGTCTGAAGTTAAGTGAACAAAACAACTTATTTGGAAATTGGTACTAAGGAATAATACATTATCAGAAGACACAAACAAACAAACAAACAAACAAACAAACAAAACAGACAAATGATAACAAAACATTTATTAGACACAGAATTAGAAAAATGACAGGAGGCAAAACAACAATAACGTTAAACAAGGCAAACATTAAACAGGGCAAAAACAGGGAAAATGCTTTGTAATGCTTTACAGGGAAAAACAAGACTCAGCAAAGAGTGTGTGTGAATGAGGTGTGTTTATAGTCCTAGTAATCAGTCCATCATGAGCTTCCAGCTCTGTGTGTGTAATCACCAGTGTGTAAACCAGAAACTCCATTCCTCCATTATTGTATTCTTATATTATGGTATAGTTTGAGCATCTGATTTGTCATTTAATTATTACAGGATTTTACTGAGTTGTTCATGAAAATTAAATATCATATACATTTAGATTTCTCATTTAAGAATGCATTTTGATTTATTATTTGATCAATTGGTCATTTGATTTATCAGTTGGGTAGTTGTTTTAAAAGTTCGATTTTTTTATTTGATCTTTTTAGGCATTTGAATTTTCAATTTAATTTTGTTAGGGAAAAAAAGTAGAACGAACTAGGTAAATGGTAGATAAAAAAGATAACAAATTAATAAATATTACAAATGAATAAAAAATTCAAATTACGTTAGCATTATTGCAGTAGTAATTTGTTGTTGTCAATAATAGTGACATTAATGTTATTACTGGTGTTACTATTATTTTTGTCGTTGTTGTTAGGGTTAGAAATACTGCAAACTTTATTTTTTCAAGTGAGGAGGTCTGAGATTAACTCAACTTAAAGTAACAAGTTAGCAGAAGCTTTTTTTTGGAGGGGGGGGGAAATGTGTAAAGTTTTGCTCACAAAACTAATCTTTTTAACTTAATGAAGAAATTTTTGATTTAGGTTCAGTAAACGTGTTAAATGTAGTTTTACAAATATGTTTACTGATTTTTGCCAAACCAACAAAAAAACAAAAAAAACAAAAAACAAGTTATTTCAACTTTGTTCAAGTTGTATTTTTTTTACAGTGTAAAATGTATATATATATATATATATATATATATATATATATATATATATACACAGTTGAAGTCAGAATTATTAGCCCCCCTGAATTATTAGCCCCCTTGTTAATTTTTTTATTTCTGTTTAACGGAGAGATAATTTCTTTAACACATTTCTAATAATAGTTTTATTAACTCATTTATAATAACTGTTTTTATCTTGGTCATGATGACAGCACATAATATTTGACTAAATATTTTTCAAGACACTTCTATACAGCTTAAAGTGACATTTAAAGGCTTAACTAGGTTAATTAGGTAGGCAGATTAGAGTAATTAGGCAAGTTATTGTATAATAATGGTTTGTTGTGTAGATTATAAAAAATAGCTTCAAGAGGCTAATAATTTTGATTTTAAAATTGTTTTTGAAAACTGCTTTTATTCTAGCCAAAATAAAACAAATAAGACTTTCTCCAGAAGAAAACATATTATCAGACATACTGTGAAAAGTTCATTGCTCTGTTAAATATCATTAGGCAAATATTTTAAAAAGACAAAAAAAAAAATAAAATAAAGGAGGGCTTATAAGTCTGACTTCAACTGTATATATGCACAGAAAATGCATAAAAACTCAGATTTTTTTTGCTGTAAGTATTAAATAAAAAATCATAAAGTTGTAGTATATATAATAATAAAAATCCTTTATAAATAATAGTTGTGTGACGAGACGTGAGATTGGGTTTACGAGAACGAGACGAGACAAAATTTTACAGTATTTTTAAAATCTTTAATGATGAAATACATGAATGGAAAATATTTTATTCAACTGAAAAAAAAATCACAAATTGCAAAACTTTAGGTGCTTTTTTTAAATCAAATTGTAATGAATGTTATTTTACTTTTATCTTAATGAATTCTACGAAGTAAAGGAGATGCAAACACTGCAAAATATTTTTCTAAAATATGAATGGAAAATAGTGTTTATATATAATTTTAAATATTAGCAAAAAAATTATTTAACTGAAAAAAATGACAAAATGTAAAACAATTCAGGTGCTTTTTTAAATCAACTTGAAATAAATGTTATTTTACATTTTTTTATGAATTGTGCCATAAAGGACATACAAACACTGCTAAATGATTAGCTATAAACTCTACTGACTGCCTTCTTCCTTGTACAGCTTCACATGAGAATCAAACTTCTTTCCACAAATTGACCTTTTTTTCTTTTTCTTTTTTAATGTATGTAATCATGTCACATGTCATGTTTGGTTTTTATTTTTTTAACAGTTTAAATTTTATTTAACAACAGCTTTTATTTATAACGTATAAACGTGTGTTCGGTGATGATGATAATGACAACGACGGGTGTATGTGTCTCCAACTCCAGTTTTAAACTGTGTGTGTGTGTGTGTGTGTGTGTGTGTGTGTGTGTGTGTGTGTGTGTGTGTGTGTGCACTCAGAGGAGAAAAACAGCAGTGTGTGTATGGCTTATGTTGTCGCAAAATGCAGCTAAAAGTCCAACATAAGGGTAATAGTTTGATTACGTCATTTACGTGTCTGTACTGCACTTCAATAATACGACAGAAATAGGAATACTCCACATGTCTTAATTTGATTAGTGTTTATGATGATTATGGCTTTAAGCATATCTAAAGTGCTAATCCATCATATGTTATGAGCAGTGGTTAATGTGTGTGGCTGCAGTTGTAGCAGCCTCTGCTTTTGGACACGGCAAACCTTAAACTCCGGTGAAGAAAAAAACAGTTTTGTCATGCTCAACCACCCCAAACAAGTGATGCGCAACTCCAAGGCCATCCTGTCAGGTGTGTGCAAAGCACATGATATGTGGTTCTAATCCAATCCTACTCCAATCTTCATTGCTAAATTCACCCTCATGCTCCATCATAACATCAAAACTCAAGAGACAACTGTTCACCTCGATGTGAAATCTCATCGTGATATTATCTCGCGAGATCTCCTAGCCCAAGATCTCATCACATCCCTAATAAAAAAATACTGTATGCTTTTCTAATCTCTAATCTAATTTGTATTGTTGGAAAGGCCTTACATTCAAGAGATTGGTTTTGTGGTCCAGGGTCACAAATGTGAATATGCAAACTGGCCAAATTAAGAATGCATAAATATGTTTATAAATTATGAATAAATAATAAATGATCAATAAATTATTACAACATTCAAAAAATTTATCAAAAGGATAAAATAAATACCAAGCCAATAAAATAAACAGCATGCTTTGATTTGTGAACAACTGTGCTTCTATCAGTGAAAGGGAACAAACACAGAGAGCACTGAAGCTGATGGAGGTTGTGTGTGCTTCACCTGTGTTGAATTCAGTGAGGGGGTTGTGTCTAGAGAACGGCAAATTCAAACAGAATATGCATGAACAACACTTCCGCTGGAAACACGACAATCCCCACAGGCCTCCACGACATCATCCACAAACGGGTTTGATCAAGCTTTAAAGAGTGTCTCTGGTACTTTTTGTGCTTCGCACGTAAGTTGCACTGAAGTACCCCCACATCAGGAAAAGTTTCCTGCCAGCATGTTCCGTCAACAAATTTTTCAGTTCACATAATATCTCATTACAGAGTCCTTACAAGACGTTTCTAGGAGGCCAAAATAAATAAAGCGACAGCTCTCTGCTATACATATGCAATAAAATCATTTGCTCGTTGGGATACCGTACATATAAAGCGCTCATCAAGAAAAAGACACACTTCACTGCCTCTAATTGGCTTCTTGGTTATCAACTATACGCTGTGTTCTCTTCATTGCTTTCGGCAAAGTAAACACCGTAAGCCCTTGTGAAGCTGCGGAGATTGAATGCAGTATTGTATTGAAAGTAATGAATTGGTGACCTGTAAAAACCAGGGTGAAGGAAACTGCGTTTTCTTGCATCTCCATAATAATGTGATAACTATGAACTGAGAAAATCGAGAGGTTAAACACACCATAATAATATTACTTTAACATTTCAATTATTTGGAATGTAAAACAATTTGCACAAATTAAAAACATAATTAAGCGTACTTAAATCTACGCATTGTCAGCGTGCTTCTGGAGATAAATTAAATCAACAGCGCACAGTTTTAAGCTGCTGCTGATGAGAGATTTCACACTGGAAATAAAAACAGGGAAAAAAATATTTAAATGCATTTCCCTGAATTTGAAATTTTCTCTAAAACATTTAGGATGATGTAAGTGCATAAGTCAGCTAAATATACAACACTGTTCTGATGTTTTTTTTTTTATAGAAAATAATCTGACATATTGTGGCTTTAAGTGCAGGATAAAAATAACAGCCATCATCCTTACTTTACTTAATTTATAAAACGCAATAAAACAACACTTGTTGACCATTGTGCTGTACACACCTTGAGTTATAAATTATTAAAAGTAGACAACAACAGATAAAACAGAATACACTACATCCAGTATAGCACAGAAAAAAAAACATTTAATGCATACTGTACAGTACAGCAGAAACAAAGGTAGGCAAAATAAGATAAATTTCCTCCCAATTTAAAAGCTTTTCTAAGAGATGTAGTTTGAATGTTCCTTTGAACAAGGATTCATTAGAAATTGTTCTAATAGACATACAGTGCATAAAGAAAATATTCATAGCGCTCCACTTTTACCACATTCTTTATGTTACAGCCTTATTCCAAAATGGATTCAATTAATTTATTTCTTCAAAATTCTACACACAAAACCCCATAATTACAATGTGAAAGAAGATTTTTTGAAATTTTTGCAAATTTATTAAAAATAAAAAAACACATGTACATAAGTATTCACAGCCTTTGCTCAACACTCTATTGATGCACCTTTGGCAGCAATTACAGCCTAGAGTCTTATTAAATATGATGCCACAAGCTTGGCACACTTGTCTTTGGGAATTTTTGCCCATTTCTCTTTGCAGTACCTCTCAAGCTCTATCAGGTTGGATGGAAAGTGACAGTGTACAGCCATTTTCAGATCTCTCCAGAGATGTTCAATAGGATATAGGTCTGGGCTCTGGCTGGGCCACAAAAGAACATTCACCGACTTTTTGTGAAGTCACTCCATTGATATTTTGCCGCCATACTTTGGGTCATTGTCCTGCTGAAAGATGAACCGTCGCTCCAGTCTGAGGTCAAGAGCACTATGAAGCAGGTTTTCATTCAGGATGTCTCTGTACATTGCTGTTTTCATCTTTCCCTCTATCCTGAATAGTCTTCTAGTTACTGCTGTTGAAAATCATCCCCACAGCATGATGCTGCCACCACCATGTTTCACTGTAGGGATGGTATTAGCCTGGTAATGAGCGGTGCCTGGTTTTCTCCAAATGTAACACCTCATTCACTCGAAAGAGTTAAATTTTAGTCTCATCAGACCAGAGAATTTTGTTTCTTATGGTCTGAGAGTCCTTCAGATGACTTTTGGCAAAATCCAGGCGGGGAGTGGCTTCCATCTGGCCACTCTACCATACAGGCCTGATTGGTGAATTGCTGCACAGATAGTTGTCCTTCTGTAAGGTTCTCTTCTCTCTACAGAGTAATGCTGGAGCTCAGACAGAGTGACCATCGGGTTGTTGATCACCTCCTTGACTAAGGCCCTTCTCCCTGATCACTCAGCTTAGATGGCCAGCCAGCTCTAGGAAGAGTCCTGGTGGTTCCAAACATCTTCCACTTGTGGATGATGGAGGCCACTGTGCTCATCGGAACTTTCAGAGCAGCATAATTTTTTCTGTAATCTTCCCCAGCCTTGTGCCTGCAGACAATCCTTTCTCTGGGGTCAACAGACAATTCCTTTGTCTTCATGCTTGGTATGTGCTTTGACATGCACTGTCAACCTTGGGACCTTATATAGACAGGTGTATGCCTTTTCAAATCATGTCCAGTCAGTTGAATTTACCACAGGTGAACTCCAATTAAGCTGCTGAAACATCTCAAGAATGATCAGGGGAAATAGAATGTTGAGCTCAATTTAGAGCTTCATGGAAAAGGCTGTTAATACTTATGTACATGTGGTGTTTCAGTTTTTATATATATATATATATATATATATATA
>CAIGQZ010005058.1:0-11582 GCA_903798205.1 Danio tinwini
ATATATAATAGGGTGAAAAAGGAACAGAAAGTGGTAGTAATTGATTTGATATGTTTTCAGGTTGCAAGCTTTAGGGCATTTCAGTTACTAGGAAAATGCATTTATCAGGTAGTATCAGGAACTATATCTATATATATTTCACCAGCATTCATTCTGTTATAACTGTGTCCAATTGCCTGGTATTTGTATTAATCAATTGAGTGATTGGTTGATTGAGATAAGATAATTGGGGCTGTCTCCACAGTCAAAATCATCATTGTCTGAATTTTACATTTTCTGGGTCATATACTGATATACAGGGGTTGTACAATGAAACCGAAACGTCTGGTTTTAGACCACAATAATTCATTAGTATGGTGTAAGGCCTCCTTTTGTGGCCAATACAGCATCCATCTTGGGAATGACAGAAACAAGTCCTGCACAGAGGCCAGAGAGATTTTGAGCCTTTATTCTTGCAGAATAGTGGCTAGGTCACTAAGGCCCAATCCCAGTTCCAGCCCTTACCCCTTCACGTGAACGTGCAAAACGAGGGGTAGCGGTGTCCCAATTCTTTTTAGCTTGAAGGCGTAGGGCTAAGGAGAAGGGTTAGATACCCCTTCAAACTGAGATTTTTCAGGAACACACTCGAAACCACGGGGTAAGAAAATTTCCCAGAATACACCAGCCACAACGGCAGCATAGCTGCACCCAGAAGTAAGAAGATCCTCAAATTTGTATTTTTTGTCATTAATATGAATTTTTACAACAAACAAGCATGTTTTAATACATTCATAACCGCGCTCGTGTTTTACTGTCATGCTTTAAAAAAACTGTAATATAAAAACGCTAAATTTTGCTATCTTTAATCCCTAATAATAACTCTTCTATAGCAGTCCCATAACATTCTGTCACTTGATGACACTCGAAAACCCTGTCTAAAATATCTAGTGATCTGGGAATGACCTTTTTACAATGTCTGCTATAATGTTAATGTTGTTTTTGGTGTGTTTACATAGATGAATATGGCCACGGTGTAAATGCGCAGTATAGTTACGATCTTATTGCCACATTTTATCATTATGTTAGCATGATATATGCCTTCAGTGATTTCCTGAAGATAAATACCAAAAAATAACACAACTGGAAAAACTACCGCAGTCACGATTATCGAGCTCATATGAAGCAAGAGATCACGATGATATATGATGACGTGGTCAGGTGTTGTATTGCTGTCCCATTTCTTAGGGGTAAATTTTGAAGCTCTTCCCCTTCACACTCTGTTTCAAGTGCCAAGGGGAAGGCATAGGGGTACAAAAATAGAAATGGGATTAGGCCTAAGTGATGCTGGTGGAGGGAAACTTTTCTGGCTTACTCCTCCAAAATACCCAAAAGTGGCTCAATAATATTTAGATCTTGTGACTGTGCAGGCCATGGGAGAGGTTCAACTTCACTTTAATTTTCATAAAACCACTCTGTCACCAGTCTGGCTTTGTGTATTGGTGCATTATCATCCTGATACAAAGAATCCTCCAGATTGGTTCGGTAGTCCTTTAATATAGCAACTGTATCTGAGGTGTCAAGTGCATTGCATTAGGCTGAGCTTTCATCAATGTTTTATAAAGTATTGGCTTTTTTTGTTGTAGCTACAGTATATGGGTGCTTAGTTTTTCTTGTTGAATTGTTTTGGCCAAAATCTTATTATATAAAAGATGGAGCACTCTATGTAAATCTCTTTTCTAATCAAACACTATTCAAACATCAGTAATTATTCATTTATTATTTACCCTTGCATTGTGAAGAGGCGGAGGTCTCCACATCAATGGAGGTGAAGTTTCGCTGACAGTTTGAGGATCTAGTTGCATCACAAAGTTTTAGTGATAAGCTCTTTTGAATGCTTATCATTGGATAAATGTGTAAAACCATCTGATTTGTTAGGCTAGGTATAGCAACTGCTATACTCTACCATAAGGAAATGCTGCCCCTGTCCCATGCAAAGGCTGAATGCACTGTGGCCATGCTTTCTATGTGTACAGCTCTGTTGCAGTGAAGCCTTTAAAATGTTTAATAACACATCAGATTATAATTCCTTCTGATCCTTAAATTTAGTAAGGGCTAATTTAGTGGGTAACGCTTTATTTTGATGGTCCATTTGAGTATTAGTAGACTGTCTGCTTAATATCTGTTGATATTGCTCCTTCAACAGACATTTAATTGACTATAAGAAACTTTGCAAGTACATGTCAACTAACACTAACCCTTACCCCAACCTTAACCCCAACCTAGCAGTCTACTTATAATCTAATGAGAATTAGTTGGCATGTAGATGCAATGTAACTATTCAACAAACGGACCATCAAAATAAAGTGTGACCATTTAGTGTTATTTTTAAAGTTAGTTTGAACAGTGTTCTCTCTTTATTTTATTACATCCATATCCTTTTATTTTCAAACAAGGCCTTGGACACAAAATGTATAAACAAGCTTTTGCTTTATTCATTCATTCATTTTCTTTTTGGCTTAGTCCCTTTATAAATCTGGGGTCACCACAGCGAAGTGAACCACCAACTTATCCAGCATATGTTTAACGCAGTGGATGCCCTTCCAGCTGCAACCCATCACTGGGAAACATCCTTACAAACTCATTTACACACATACACTACGGACAATTTAGCTTGCCCAATTTACCTATACCACATGTTTTTAGACTTGTGGGGGAAACCGGAGGAAACCCAGGCGAACGCAGGGAGAACATGCAAACTCCACACAGAAACGCCAACTGACCCAGCCCGGGCTCGAACCAGCGACCTACTTGCTGTGAGGCGATTGTGCTACCCACTGCGCCACTGTGCTGTCCACTTTTACTTTAAAAGGCCAAAATGTTTCCAGTAAACAAGGTGAAATATCATATATGTAGACTTAAATATTGGTATTGGATATTGGCCAAAATTCAATGTTGTGCATCCCTAATTTTATTCATTTATGCAGATAATGTGAACCTGTAGAGAAGTATATTTTACCAGTGAACCAAATCAGACCATGACCCTAAAGCAAGTCTGCTAATTCTGTCTGCTCTAATTGATAATTTCTGAATCTTGTGTACATTTTTATTGGTGCTGGTGTTGGTGGTTGTTTTTGTGTTTGGGGTGGTTATTTTTTTAAATAGTGAGTCTTAGATGTTTGGTTAACTGCTCAGTTTACTCAAGGCCATCAAGTTCATGGTAATGAACATGTTATCACTGAAGGTTAAAATCCTTCACACCAGCCTTCAGAAAGTTGACTGATGTAAAACATGAAATGTTCTGTTAGCATGTCTCCCAAAAGGTCTGAAAATATTTTTTAAACCATTTTGTCCTCCTGCTTCTTATTAAAAATCTGTTACTGTTATCTAGGAAAGTGGGAAAACACTGCATGATTTTCAGAATTTTTGGATCATCACTCTTCTCTGGATCTTTTAATTTAAAGATCCAAAAAATGAGCTGTGGTGAAAAATTGTGTAAAGGAACCATTAGGCTTTACAAATAGTTACATTTTGCTTGCATCTAATTTCTTACAACAGCACTTGAACCTTAAATAATTCTAAATAAGATAATAAGGTTTAAGCAATTTTTAAAGCAAATAAAAGGTTTAAGCAAATTACAAGTGTTCAGGTTTTGCCAATGTAATTTCCATTCAAAACACATTTTACATTGCTGTTGCATTTATGATCTGGTAATTTTAGCATGCTAAATATCTCTTATTTAACAGCAAATCATTGGTGCATATCTCAAATTGGAACTTTGGTAAAAACACAGTGGTCACTTATGTAAACAGTTTGTTTTTAATTTTAGCAATTTGTTGAGGATTTCCTTAACTTTTGGAGAAAATCTGGGCTGAAATAGTGCCGTTAGCTTACATCAGAATTGCCAGTTATGTATTTGGTTTCATTGATTTCTGTTTGAAATCGTTTTTTTCTTTATTTAATGACATGCCTTAATCAGTATCTGTATCACCTGTTTTCCATACTAGTCATTTATCAAACTGTGTATTTAAGTTTCCTCCAGTTTACTTTCACTCACTCGCTTACTGACTCACTTTTCTTTGGCTTAGTCCCTGATTTATCAGGGTCACCACAGTGGAGTGAATCACCATGTTTTTTGTATGGGTGCTGGGTGTTTGGGTTTTATTGTGGCACATCTTTGGGAGAACATGTAATCTCCACACAGAAATACCACCTGGCTCGGGACTCAACAATGCTAACCACTGTGCCACCATGCCACCCCAGTTCTCTTTCTGTTCAGTTATTACAGAAGAATTGTACACTAGTGGTGTAAGAGATCACAAATCTCACAGTTCGGATCACATTTTTTTTTGTCACGGATTGAACAAAAAGGGGAGGAGACAAATTTAATTTGCTTTTCATTTAAAACAAAAATTTAGTTTTAACAAACAGAACTTGAATAAAATGAAGAATTAATCAGATGAATAAAAATAAATAGTAAAATATTCAGTTCTGTGAAAAATTCACTGTTACTGTTGCTGATAGTGCTAAATGAAAAACTCTAACATAATTTGTACAACTCATATTTTTTTTGTCTCATTTTCAATAAATGATTCAGTTATTCATTTAAAACTTTGTGTTTCATTGCTAGATGTGTCATTTTTGAAGAATTATTTATTCATTCATTCATTTTCTTTTCGGCTTAGTCCCTTTATTAATCTGGGGTCGCCACAGCGGAATGAACCGCCAACTTATCAAGCATTTGTTTTACGCAGCGGATGCCCTTCCAGCCGCAACCCATCTCTGGGAAACATCCATGCACACTCATTCACACTCATACACTAAGGACAATTTAGCCTACCCAATTTACCTGTACAACATGTCTTTGGACTGTGGGGGGAAACCGGAGCACACGGAGGAAACCCAGGCGAAAGCAGGGAGAACATGCAAATTCCACACAGAAACGCCAACTGACCCAGCCGAGGCTCGAACCAGCGACCTTCTTGCTGTGAGGTGACAGCACTACCTACTGCACCACTGCGTCGCCAAGAATTATTCACACTGAAAAAAAAGATTAATTGGATTTACTCAATGTTTTTAAGGCAAGTGGTTGCCAACAATTTATATGAGCCGAATTTAAACAAACAAATTAGGTTACTACAAGCTAAGTTACATTACTAAATTTAATTTGTTTGTTTAAATTCAGTCCATATAAATTGTTTGCAACCACTTAGTTTAAAAATTTTGAGTAAATCCAATGAATAATTTTTTTCAGTGCAGTGGCATATTTTTAATGACTGGTTGTCACCACCTATTGGTTAAATAATATAATTGCTGCCTACAACTTTCATTTTTGAGCACCGTTAAATGCATATGACAGCAATTGTAATATTTACCATAAACATCAGTGGTTTTATCTAAACTGTAACTGTTATCCCAGTACTTCTGTGTTATTTGACAGTTTGTAACTTCATAACTAACTCAAAAGACTAAAGACTGAATCTCTTTCTTGATTTTTGCGTTTTCAGATTTGAATGCATCGATTCGAAGAGTCAATAAACATAGCAAATCACCATCATTTATATGTTGCGTGGCTGTTGACATCCCAATCTTTTAATGATTAATCATGCAGCTTACACTGAATGCATTAATGCAGGCTACAAAAGTAGTGACAGTAAAACCTTTAATGAAACACACCACATGTCGAATAACCTACACAACTTTTTCTGTCATCATTATATTTTACAGGAAAGCCTAAATGCTTTCATACATGTGATTTGAATGACGTGTGAGGCGATCTCTTTGTGATTGTTACAAATTTAGGATTGATCTACCAGTAAAATTTTTTTATTAATTTGCTGGTCATGTGTTTTCCGAACCATGGGTTGTCATCCGTACAAATCACAGAACAACAGTGATTCGTTACACCCCTATTCTAAACGGATTGTAGGTTGCCTTTATTTACGAGTTTGGAGACCTTTTAATTATAAGCCTAAACCTTCTCTGGATTTATGTGTCTTGTGCATTCTGTCCATCACCACTGCAACCCTGACATTAATGTTTTATAAAGTTACATTGGTAGTTCTGTTTGCCTCTTAGGGTATTTTATTCTGTCCAATTGAAAAGCAGTTTAAGAAATGCATTCAGTTACACATCTGGCCAACAATTAATGTGGGTGTTGTCACAGGACTCCTTTTTAGTTTGTTTAAACTATTTTGGACCAAAGCAATCAGTGTGGTGTGAATAGTATAAAAAAACAGCAGAAAGATACTACAATGTAGCATTTGTTGCTTTTGGTCTAGTCCAAATGAATCAAACCACTGGTGTGAGAGCACCCTTATTCTCAGTACCAACGCAAGGTTTTGCTTTGCAATAGGCATTTGTATGAGATATCTGAGGGGCATTTTTCTAGTTTTGAAAAAGGAGTGCGTCTGTAACTGTATCTGCAAGACCCCTTATAAAGTTCTGTATTTCTAGAAGCACTTCTTTTATTCAGCGTGAACCAACTCTCCTTGAACCTTTCATGTGAGGTCAGGCATCTTTTAGTCAGAAACACAATAAGAAGAACATTGGTTCATGTCCATTTCACGTGACTGAATGACTGGGAAAATGTTTCAAGGATTCAGTTTAAAAATGTTTCAGCATTTGTATTATTTATTTAATTGTAATTGAAATTGATTCATTTTTTACAAGAATATCTAAAAGAAGGCCATCACGGTGGCTCAGTGGTTAGCACTGTCACCTCACAGCAAGAAGGTCGCTGTTAGAGCTCCGGTCAGTTGGCATTTGTGTGTGGAGTTTGCATGTTCTCCCCTTGTTGGCGTGGGTTTCCTCTGGGTGCTCTGGTTTCCCCCACAAGTCCAAAGACATGTGTTATATGTGTGAATGAGAGTGTATGGATGTTTCCCAGCGATGGGTTGCAGCTGGAAGGGCATCCGCTGCTTAAAACATGTGCTGGGTAAGTTGGCAGTTCATCCCACTGTGGCGACCCTAGATTAATAAAAGGGACTAAGACAAACAGAAAAAGAATGAATGAATATCAAAATGAAGAAAACTACAGTATTGTTAATGTGCAGATATGACCCAGGATATTTACACGGTTAAAGGTTGATGACCTGATCAGGTCAATGGTCAAAATGTACAGTATCAGATATTTTGGGAAATCCATCAGTATTCTTAGAAATATCACAAAGAAAACAGATTTTATGTAAATTTTCCAGGAATGGATCAATGTTACTCAGAATCACACATTGGGAATCAGTATAATGAACTGTACATGGTAAAACACTGGTGGTTTTTTGTGTGTATCTTCTTGCCAGGCTGTATTGCTGATAGATGTTTGACCTTTAAAAAGAAAGCTGCTCTTTTTACATTTTAGAAAGCCAGTTCATTTTGACCCACATGTGTGTTGTTTAACACAAAATTGTTCAAACTGAATGTTGTTTAATGATATTGCTGAGAAAAACAAGCTGTTTTTTAATCTGTTTTTCAGATATTTAGCAGGTTCATTTTAACAGATCTTATTTTAACAGGTTGAAGGGATTATCAATACATTTATTATATACACATTATTGGATATATATAAAACACAAACAATAAATGAAAATATTTATTCAGTATTTTAAAGTATTCAAAAATATGTTAAATACATTTTTAGTTGTTCTTGTTTATGTAATATGCCATTTGATTCTTTATAAATAATAGGCTGCATCCATTACTTTGTGCTTACTGGTAAGCATAGATAGGTAATTTTTTTGTCTGACCTAGATGAACAATAACCACAAAAATGATCTCCAAAAATATCAAACATACAATGAGTAGGTAATCTGTGAAGTGGTTTTCTGCAAGCAATTACACTAAACCTAAAATTGCAGTATTTAGCTAAAGTGGCTTTACGTGCACCATCTCCCATGCTAGAATTGCTGGGTTTAGTCTTGCTTTGAGCAGGTCAAGTTGAACCAAAATGGGTGCGTTAATAATGATACTGACACTGCTGTCTATTTTTGCAAGCTGTAATAATCTCACCAATGGTATATTTTGGAGAGCTGTTGTAATTTATAAATTAGACTTTTTCTGTCCTGTGCATTTGATGTCACAGGTCTTGATAGTTGCTAGTGAAGGATTTGTGAATGTGCTTTTTCATTTTTATCAGTACCAATTAGCTGCTGAGCCCTTTCATAATGTCATGTTCCTGCTGATTCAAAGTGGTGAGAACTAAGAGCCCTTAAAGGTGCGTATGTACATTTTTGGTTTTGCTACAGCATAAAAATACCATAATATGTTTGCAGATATTTAAGAAACATGCCAAGTGAACATTTTTGATTACCTGAAAAATAATGCTGAAGTCAGATATTCTGCTTTGAAAATGTGTATTACCTGCCGGAATGGCTGTCTTTGTTTTGGTACTTTTAACTCGCTCACTGCAAGTTTAGCCTTAACGCATAAATGCATTAACTAACATGAACTAATGGAACCTTATTGTAAAGTGTTGCCAATTAAGTTTATCCAACTTAGTTTTTCATGTAAACACAACTATTGTAACTGTAACATGTTAAATTTTAGCCGTACAAATCAACTGGTTGTTATGCAGTTTACTATTATTTGTTATTCCAATCATTTAATGAATGAATCGAATGAATCAGAAGTCTAACAAACTCCCAGAGCTTCTTTGCAAAATAGTGGATGAAAAATGCCAAGAAACATTGTAAGGAAATGTTTTCAGATCAAAAGAAAGTTCTTATTTATTATTTCTTTGCCCTCTAAAGGGTTTTATACAATACAAACAGACATTTTTCAGTTATTTCTATAGGTACATTGATATACCAGTTAATCATTGAGTTATTTAAATGATTATTCATTTGGGAACATCAGTATTGTGTTTCTTATGGAATCAACAGTTCATTCTGCTTTGGTTTTGTTCAGAACTGTTTCCAATGACAGCATCTATCTATACTGGGGCTGCACAATATAGGTTAGGTTAGGTTACTTTATTTATACCCAAAGGTAGATTTAGTTTGCAGTCAAGAGTCATCATTTCATAACAGTGCCACACAAAAAAGCTCATAAAGTAACAACAACAAATGGACATAAAGACATAAAAGATAAACATAACACTTATAAAGAACAAATAAAGGATCACTTTAAGTGTCCACCCCCCAAATAAATGTTTAAAACAATCTATAAAATGTAAAATATACAAGTCACTGAAATACCTCTGCTTTAGTCTATGCCTTATTTAAATGTCTAATGGCTGCTGGTATGCAACTATTTTGTTCCCAAAATTGCAGTATTTAGCTAAAGTGACTTTACGTGCACCATCTTCCATGCTGGTTTTTAGTCTTGCTCTGAGCAGGTCAAGGTCAAAATGTGTGCATTAATAATGCTAATGACACTGCCGTCTATTTTTTCAAGCTGTAATAATCTCACTAATGGTATATTTTGGAGAGCTGTTGTAATTTAGAAATTAGACTTTTCCTGTCCTGTGCATTTGATGTCACGGCTCTTGATAGTTGCTAGTGAAGGATTTGTGAATGTGCTTTTTTCTTTTATCAGTACCAATTAGCTGCTGAGCCCTTTCATATTGCCATGTTCCTGCTGATTTAAAGTGGTGAGAACTAAGAGCCCTTGAAGGTGCTGTATGTACGTTTTTGTTTTTTCTAAAGCATAAAAAAACCATAATATGTTTGCCGATATTTAAGAAACATGCCAAGTGAACATTTTTGTTTATCTGAAAAACAATGCTGAAGTCAGATATTCTGCTTTAAAAATGTACATTACCTGCCGGAATGGCTGTCTTTGTTTTGGTACTTTTAACCTGTTCACTGCAAGTTTAGCTGATTATATTTTAGCACCCTTGGTCGCCTTGGTGAAAAACCATGTATTTCACTCATTCAGTTATAGGAACGCTCTCAAAGTGTTCATCCATAACCGAAATGCGATCTCCGGTGGACTATAGCAGACTCTGAAATAAGACGCAGATTCAGAGTTTCGCAAGAGGTGGTTATTAATTAGCAAATAATATAAATTTTACGAATGTAAACATTTGGTGAGCAGGTTACACTGTAACCCCGTGTCATAACACGCACTACGTGATGAAATTTGCAGTGATAAGCAATTTGGCTGTCTGAGACAAAACACAACAGAAATTTAAATATAGCCATTCAGAAGCACAGAATAGTGCACTTACTGCACTCCAATAAAATTGTAAGGTTTATAATCTCATTAATATATATTAAACTTCTTTAACATTATTAAATGTACTGTACATGTTGAATCACTGATATGTGTTGGCTTCACAGTTCTGTCACAGTTCTGAAGTTCATTTTTAAACGGTTTATTTTATTTTCAAGATCTGAGGTGAACTATCTGCTGCAGCTTTCAGTAGTATGGCAATAAATTTCATGTAAAATGGCATTTAAACTAACATTATTAGCATTTAACACTGAATAAAGCACATGAGGTTTACCTGAGGTGATCATTGTCAGTTTATCCTGTTCTTCAGCTGCACGAAATAGAAGTCGTTTCTAAAATATAAACTTTAGGAGTCGGTTAGGACAAAAACTCCTTTTAGTATGAAAAATATTCCCTGTATCGCATACCGTTACTTTTATTAAGAACACAATTTAAATCAACCTTTAGGCTCGATCGTTAGGCACACTTCTGTTGATATCGTCAGTCTGGCAACCTGCACTTGCGTGTGTTTTGAACTAGGCGTGCAATACCTAGTTTAACCACTGGGTGTCAAGCTTACGTACTGCATCTTTAAATAAAGATGGCAGGTGGAAAAACATTCCTCCAGGTGTCCTGCAGAAACCATTGAAATGATAGGGAATAATACTTATACTTCAATGGTTTTAGTACATGCGTAAACAAAGTAGTTACACTTTATAATAAGGTTCCATTATTTGATGTTATTTAATGCATTTATGAACAAATGAAAAATACATTTATTACAGTATTCATTCATTATATGTCAACAAGCATTTTAATCACACTATGCTTATTAAATTCTTTACTAGTATTGCCCATTATTATTTCATTTTAGGAAATGCATTAACTAACATGAACTAATGGAACCTTATTGTAAAGTGTTGCCAATTAAGTTTATCCAACTTAATTTTTCATGGAAACACAAATATAGTAACTGTAACATGTTACATTTTAGCCATACAAATCAACTGGTTGTTGTGCAGTTAACTGTTATTTGTTATATCAGTCATTTAATGAATAAATCAAATAAATCAGAAGTCTAACAAACTCTCAGAGCTTCTTTGTAAAATAGTGGATGAGAAATGCCAAGATACATTCTTAGGGAAATATGTTTTCAGATCAAAAGAATGTGCTTATTTATTATTTCTTTGCCCTCTAAAAGGTTTTTATACAATACAAACAGACATTTTTCAGTTATTTCTATAAGTAACATTGATATACCAGTTAATCATTGAGTTATTTAAACGATTATTCATTTGGGAACATCAGTATTGTGTTTCTTATGGAATCAACAGTTCATTCTGCTTTGGTTTTGTTCAGAACTGTTGCCAATGACAGCATCTATCTATACTGGGGCTGCACAATATAGGTTAGGTTAGGTTAGGTTACTTTATTTATACCCAAAGGTAGATTTAGTT
>CAIGQZ010005140.1:0-49940 GCA_903798205.1 Danio tinwini
ATATATATGCATTAAATGTTCAAAATTCTATAGATACAAAATAATGTGAAATACAAAATAATAAAGAAATTCAAATTTCTATTATATTCTCTTCTTTTGGCTTCTTTTCGGATCGCCACAGTGTAATGAACCGCCAACTTATCTCGCATATGTTTTATACAGCAGATGCCCTTACAGCTGCAACCCAACACTGGGAAACTATTTTTATTGTTTGTTTTTTTTTTTTTTGTAATTACCATTTCAAATGCAGTCCTATTTGCTCCAGACATTTAAATTCATGTTAGCATCTAATGTTAGCATTCCAAATATAGATGTTAAAAGTGTCCTTACTATAGTAAATCCAAAACAAGAACAGTTATTGGGTAACACATTTCTATGATACACACTGATACACATTCCATGTACTTTACCTAGTAATTACAGTTAACCATGCATAATTACCTGTAACTAGGCCCACACAGAATCTGCACGCACAAAAATCTGCAGATTTTTAGCCCATTGAGTCTATGTATTTACTTGTGTAAATGTGTGTAAATTTAGATTTATCCAGTTTTTTTTATAAAATTCTCAAATATTATTGTAATATATTGATAGTAATGTTCATATGATTTAAAATGTTCATATGATTTATTTACAATACAGTCTGTAAAGTAATAGTTTCTGTCTTTTGGTAGATGTATATTATACGAGAGACTTGCTTTGTTTACCAAATAAGTGGATCTAATTGTATTTGCATTGTAAACATTAAATACAAGTTAAAAGGTATTTTATTCCATATGTTAAGTTTTTAGTTATGATACTCCTAAAATAATTCTGCATAAATCTGCAGACCTTTTTACAAAATTCTGTCTGGCACTACTTGTAACTAACACTAACCATTTAGTAAACAGTTAAAGGAGTAGTTACACTGTAACCTTAAAACAATCTATAACCAAACGTTGTTATAGTATCTTTATTTATTTTCAGCAAAGGCAGTAAAACCTCTCTAGCTATCCCAGACATTTCTGTTCCTTTGTTGAGAAAATAAATATGCTGTTTGATGGAGCTGTTGAAAATTAAGTTAAATATTTGTTTACTGACTTTTATTTCCTTCTATGACTCCATTTCTACCGTACAATGAGATTGCAGTTATGAAATATTTGCTGGCTTGTCTCTAAAGCTCACTTCAATTTGTTCTGGGTTATTAAACACGACGTGATGGTGTCTTCAAAGCCCGCCTGTGACCAGTTTAATTGGTGGGATTTCTATGAGAATGGAATGGATGCTGCACAGTAATATTCGATCAGTCATTTGGAAGTATGTGTATGTAATAGACAGCATTTACATGTAATTATCATGACAGTCCCTATATGCAAAATATGAAACGTCTGTTGCTACCAGAGATTATTTTAATGACTAAGACAGCAGAATTGATTGACATTTTTGTAGCCGAAATCCTCCCGTTTACCTTTAAATAGTGCACTATTTAAGAGAGCAGCCATTTGTGGTGTCTGAAATCATAGTGGATGTTCTGAAGCGCACTCAATCAATACCACAATGCGCTGCAACAAGTGTACAATGTACACTCAACCGCTAGAAAACATTCATAATGCACTGTGAGAGATAGCGTACTGAATGTATTTCCGAATTTGAACACAAGATAGCATTCACTGCAGAATCCTGTGTTCACACCAGACGCGGCACACGCAAATAAATTGCTCTATAGATGCCTGAACATTTTGATTTTGCTTGTTTCATTCGCTCATCAAATTCACTTCAGAATAGATGCAGATTTGCGTCATGGGCAAGGCTTCTCTAGCTCAAGGTTACTCTAGCTTCGTTGCTAAATGGCTAACATGGAATTTATTGAGATAGTAACTGGGATTTATGTGCTTACAGCGTAGATTTGTTTGCCGCTGTGTCTGAGTTCATTAGATCCTTTCAGAGGTGCACCCAGCTCTGTGAGTCCATCTACTCCTCCAGAAACTATACCTGGATGATGGAAGCTTTCAGCGGTGCTTCAGACTGAGCCGAGCCCAGTTTGATGAGCTGTTGTCAGGTGTCAGCAAGAGAATTTCCTCTTGGGACACCAACCAATCAATGAATGAATGATTTAATCATCTTACAATGGTGCCTTACAAGTTTTCAACGGGAAACCTAACTAACTGCCTCACGAGACTCTTGTTCATGACTCCCGAGTCATGTGCTCATCATGTGGACATCCTGCCAGATGCACATTTTCATAGAGACAAAGCATCTCTGGAATTAATGCATAGCGATTATAGACAATCCTTTGAAGTGTTACAACTAAAGGCTCGTACACACCGGGACGCTTTTCGTTTGCGTTTTGTCGTCAGCGTTTTCCAAGACGTTTTTCCGGATTCAAACCCAAGCGATTTTCACAGGCGTCAAGCAGAAGAGTATGCAAAATCACGCCTTGACGTTAGATGGCGCTACACAACTTAAAGCTTCTGACACCCGCTTGTAACACAGAGAAAGAAGACAACGTTGACACGCTTGTTGTTATGGATGGTTCTAGCCGCAGCTCCAGCTCTAGCGATGAAGAAAAGATTATTGTTCACCAGTAATAATAATAATAAGCAGCTCCACGTTCATATCGCCTCTGGGCATCTTTTTCAATGTGCGCTCGCATTGACAGTGTTGCGCTTGAGCGCCTCCAAGTGCTGTTTACTGTAACTTCAGCAGCTCTGTGCACGTGAACAAAAGTGGCAATCTGATTGGTGGAGAAGGTTTTGACGCGAGCATGAGGCGTTTTTTTTAAAAATGACGATTTTGCGCCTGGCGTTTTGCACGTTGGTGTGCATGGTCACATTGACGCCCTTTATTTAGTCACTAGGCGTTAAACGTTGATGGAAAACGCGAGCAAAAACGTCTCGGTGTGCACGGGCCTTAAGGCAGATGTAAATTTGAATAATATGCCATAATTTTCTTTATATACTGTGTTTATTCCAACCATCCAAGTTAATCAATAGTTATAAACACTTATAGCAGATGAAACCTTTTGTATGTCTCTGAAATGTATGATGTCTGGAACTAAACGAAAGCTAGTGACATTTGCAATACATTGGCGTAAATGAAAAACTAGTAGTACAAACAGTATTCGCCTTGTATGTTACAAGACGTATACTGTTTGTACTACTAGTTTTTCATGTAAGATAGTCACAAACTTACAAGATATTTCACCACGTGAAATTTACAAGCAGTCTGTTAATGATTGATCCTTAGTACGATGGTACGGGGCATGGCCCCGCCCTCCATGGCAACCGCTCATTGGAAGACAGTGCCATGGGGATGGACCAAACCAGATCACTTAAAAACGTACTGAATTATCTTGCTCACACTAGCTGTGCTCTCTGCCCCCTTTCGCCCTGCTCAGACACCGCGCCACCACGCGATTGGGTCACCAAGAACTTTCCATGCAACCTCTTAAAGTTTTGGAACAGCCAAAATCGCAAGAACTTTCGTCACCTCTGTACCCAGGACAACCGCCAACTCGCGAGCGAGTGAGTCCCAAGGATGTCCCCAAGTCACCAACCAATCAGGAGCGCCGTGTTTCCCCAAGGCCAGCCTGGCGAGGGAAACTCAAGACTTCAGCAAAAGCGTAACACAAACAAATGATGTCTTTCGCTGATTTGGTGCAGATCGACCTTAAGCAGTTAAAGATAAGCCAAATCTCTGCTTTTGTGGTTTCTCAGGTGTGATTCTAAGATCTAATAAGTGAAAGAATTAATTTAAACGGTTGTTAACTCATTTTGCATCCTCTAAACTGCTTCTGTGTGTGCGTTTGTTTATGGTTTGTTTATTACACAGTTAGTTTCATGAATCTTAGTGTAGCTCAATAAATCTTTGTTCTCATTTTGTAAGAACTGGGTTCGTGTTTATGTGCTTCTAAGTCATTGCCTCGATTGTAGATTTTGTTACCTTGCAAAAATTTAACCCAATACTGTGTTATGTTATTATGGTTGACCACGGAAATAATATAAACGAGATTGGTAAAATACGATGTCTTCTATTTGCTGAACAAACGGTAGATAAAGTGTGAATCTTTAATCCGATTCAGTCTGACCCACTTGCATTGAATCAAGTGATTCAAATCCTAAGATCCAATTCCTTAAAATGAGCTAATAAATCCCTGATCGATCTTTTAACGTAGGTTGATCCCCTAGAAATTGTTAAACCCCTCATTGGGGATGTCATACCAAAATGTATGAATTAGATTGTACAAATGAATACGAATTAGCCACTAAATTATTAACTTACGAATTGGCGTGAGATTGCGTTGACAATACGCCATTCATTCCAGTGCTCGAATTCACTCACTCGTTTTCATTCACTTCATTAAGAAGACTATTGCTGCACCCTATACACTATGCACTATGTACTTATGCAATTACACACTCAACAGCATAGTATATGTATGTAGTGTCCTTAAAAATGGGACACTAATGGTTTTTTACTAAGCAGAAATTCAAACCGTTTCCCAGATTACGTTTGTCGGTTGCCAAATTTGTGAAATAAATGTCCATACTACCAAATACCTGCCATGAGTATAACGGCATTCACCATCAGGAGGCGCTATAATCACTCTCATAGGAGAATACTGCTTTCACAATCCAAAATAAATAATGCAACATCAATGCCCAAAAGCTCCGCCCCTTCCGCTCATAAGCAAAGCTGCGACCATTGAGTGCGTTAAGTGTCCAACATTTCACACTTCATATTAGGGGGTAATTAATCTGGGTAATTAAAGTGCACTTCATCATCCAAGTAATTATTCATTTATTCATTCACTTTCTTTTTGGCTTAGTCCCTTTATTAATCCGGGGTCACCACAGCGGAATGAACCGCTAACTTATCCAGCACGTTTTTACGCAGCGGATGCCCTTCCAGCCGCAACCGATTTCTAGGAAACATCCACACACATATACTACAGACAATTTAGCCTACCCAATTCACCTGTACCGCATGTCTTTGGACTGTGGGGGAAACCGAAGCACCCAGAGGAAACCCACATGAATGCAGGGAGAACATGCAAACTCCACACAGAAACGCCAACTGACCCAGCCGAGGCTCGAACCAGCGACCTTCTTGCTGTGAGCCGACAGCACTACCTACTGCGGCACTGCGTCGGCTACAGGTAATTAAAGTGCACTTATTATATTTAGTTTTCAGTATGAATGCACTACTTAAACTATTTATACTACAAAATGGCGTAGAATAGTGCACAAGTATGCGATTTGGGACGCACCTAATATTAGTAGACTATTGTAGGGAATGGTGAATGAGGGTATAGGGGGTGATTTTGAATACAGCCACAATGTCACATTCTGTTCATGTTATTTCATAAATTGATGTTTTGTAGCAGATGTTTGGGCTAAATCAGTCAAATCATGTACTGTTATGAGATTGTCAGGTGTGCTCATTACTGGAAACGAAACATTCCTCAGGTAGATTCTGTGGCTTTGAAGCTCTTTCAATTTGTTCTTTGCGCTTCATAATTTGTCCACGAAGTGTCAACGCTGTTGTGTCACAGTGGGGAATGAAATGGAGGCCACAGAACAAAAGCAACGTCAAACTATTGAACACGTCAAAAACAATAGACACTGAAGTGTTCACACGCACTCTGAAGTGCGCTTTGACAGGCTGTACAATCAGCTGTAAAATTCAAAGCAAATAATAATCTAATTTGGGCTTAAAGAAGTGGTCCAGAGTGTATTTTAAAGGCTTGGTTGTGTTTATAAGGGTGCAAAGCAATGTGTGCTCATGCTTCATTTGTAGAAAATCACGTTATTTTTTCATATATCTTACTTTGATTATATACAGTTACTCAGATAACATGGAAACCACTGTCATATGTCCTAGTTCCTCTGAAGACCCGCCCGCAAGAGGCTCTAATTGGTCAGCAAACATAATGTGCTGTGATTTGCAGATCAGCTCCACATTACCAGGAAGGGTCTCTGTTATAACATTACAGCGTCTCTGGCCATGCCCTTTCGGGTGCATAAGTGTAAAGCCTGATTTATACTTCTGCGTCAAGTGAGTGCTTATGTTACGGCACAGCCTATGCATGGACGCATAGCCCTCACCGTGGCCGTCGGCGACGTTGACGCGCATCTCTCAAAAAATGTAACGCATATGTATAGTGCAACCTCTGTGATTGGTCGGCTTGGTATTGCTGATGAGTGTGGGCGGGGGTCCGCGAGAGCTGAGAGCCGCGAGAGCGTGATGTAGCGAGTGTTTAGAAGTGTCGAGTCCTGTGAAGGCGCTCTGGATGGAGACTGTTGTTTTGTGTTTACCTTATGATTTAAGTTATTGCACGTCCACCGGTTCCTGCCTCAAAATGAGTGAATTTGAGCCACTTGAACATTATAAAAGCGTTCAGAAAAAACAAAACACCGGCGAAGAAACTCGACACAGAGGAACATGAACACCTACTGGATGAACATCCACCTGGATGATGCGACGGCAGCCATATTGCACCAGACCGCACACCACACACCAGCTGATTGGTGGAGAGGAGACAGAGGCTGTTTCTCAAAATGCGTTCTTCAGCGATCTTGCGTCCTCGTGTTCTTGTATAACGTCATCATCAACTGAACTCTCCTGCTGTAGTAGCTAACAAACAGATAGTGATTGCTCTTAAGAGATAACTACTTACTAGGAGCATGTCTATGGTGCCATTTTGGATTAGTCAATTAACTGAAGTTACATTGGGAGGAAACCGGAGAACCTAGGGGAAACCCACGTGAGCATGGAGAGAACGTGTAAACTCCAAACAGAAACTTCGGCTGGCTTGGTAAGGACTAGAACCAGTGACATTCTTGCTGTGAGGGAACAGTGCTAAACACTGGGCCACCGTGCCACGCATCCAGGAAAGGAGTAGGAGTAGGGGTGCAGGGGGCATACTTCAAAACAAAGATGGCTGTTATATGGAACTCAGGGTGTTTATAGTGGCTTAGGAGTCATCTGATTGGTGAATCATGAATTGAATAATGCGGGACCGGCTAAAAGCAATCATAAGCACGTCATCTTCTCGAAATCAGTTTAGAAATAAACTTCACTTAAATTTAAATACGACATGACAAATATTCAGTTCACTTTATAAGCCTATTGTCAGACCCCTGTGTTTATGTCATGTGACCTTCCCTATGTGCTCCTTTGTCATCACACTCAGTTACCATCCACCACACACGTGAACCCTCACCTGATTACTAATCACTTGCACCTGCAATCACCAGCTCACTATATATACTCACCTCATTTATTCACTCACGGGCTGGAATCAAAGTCAGATGGCTCTCCTTGATGACTCTCCCGATTTCTCCTGTGCTCTTCCATGGACGTCCTCTTTCTCCTGTGGATGCAAATACACGTGATTAAGGGAAGTGACTGTTATTATATTGGTGTTTACCAAAGAACTGAACTTACCATATGAACTGTGTGTGAGATCACTCTCACTCTGCTACACCACTCACCTGCTTCCCCCCTCTGCTGTTGTTGCATCGCACAATAAATACCCTTGAAGTTAATCCTGCTTTGTCTTCCTTGTGTGGCTGTGACACTTATACGCTTTTTGTTCAATTTTCCCCAATTTGTGTTTTTACCTCTGGAAGCCAAATTTTGTGTTCTATCAACTTAAAATAATATATTTATTCTACATGGTTCATTAAGCCAGCAGATTTCATGTATTGTTTTCTCTGGGATGTCGCTGTAAATGACATGGCATCTAAAAATCTTTTTGTCGGCTGTCGTTTTATTAACTCTTACGTCATACTCCAGGGTAGAGTCATACTCTTTGTCGGGTTTAATTTCTATCATTTTAGACGGGGTCGGATCGGGCCGGGCTTGGCTTGCGCAGTAAATGAACAGTCATGTAATGCATTTCGATTAGTGCCAGAAAGTAATCAAATACAACATTAATATCCATCCATGCAAAGGTGAAACAAATGATGATGGAGAAGTGACAAAAATCTAATTTTGACTGCGGTCAGGCCAGCCGCCAGTCCAAAAAGAACGGTCATTCTAGCCACCAAGGTATTTCAGCGGTCACTCATACACTGCGTATTACGGTAGAGTGCTAAACAGCAATGTATGTACAGCAAGCTGACAGGGAAGATGACGAGGCCACTCGCTACATTGAAACTGCTGTCATGGAAAATTAAATGGATGTTCTTGGCTGGTAGAAAATGAACAAACATCCTACCCAAAACTTGCAAAATTAGCCAGATCAGAACAATGCATCTCAGCCTGTAGCAGCAGCAGTGAAAGGGTGTTTGGTGCTGCTGGATGCACAATTCTGAGCGCAGGACTGCGCTAAAGCCATTTACAGTGGATTCAATAATGTTCCTCCACAAAAACATGTAGCCTAATCTTGGTGAATAAAGGGTTTTTAAATTATAAATCAATATTAATTAAACCATAAAATCATAATGTAGACGGAGTATACAGTCTAATGTTGGCATTAGGCTATTCTTTTAATATTCAGCTTCACCATTGCCTTAATGACAGATTGTGAAGAGAAGTGGCGAAACAAATCCCACAAAGCCTTTATCTTAATTTGGTTATTGTCAAATACCTGTCATCATTTATAATTTAATTCAATTTGTTAAGACAGACTTATTTTTATTGGTGTATTGGCCAATTTAAAGGCTAAGTCTATGTAGCTAGGCCTATTTAGAGTGCTGAGACGTTACGGTTACAGAGGACTTATTTTATTTCTTTGTTTCAACTTCCAAGTGGCCTATAGCCTACATTGGTTATGAATAAATTATGTTAAACATATAAATGACTCATTTTTGAAAAAAGGCAAAACAGCTGTGTGCATGTGCACATTTGAATAATGTTGGGTTATAAACGGGTCCGGGCTTTATAAAGCTGTCAATCAAAATGTACCTTTCAGACTCGGGCCGAATTCTGTCGGGCCTAACTTTTATGGCCCTATTACAGCTCTACTCCAGGGTTCCCTATGCAGTTGCATAGCCTGATTGTTGACACCAGTGGTGGATTATGACTTACAAAGGCCTCTGGGCCAATTATTTCCTCAACACTACTGCCTGAATTTGAATTAATATGCTCAGACATGTTTATTCATTCAGCATCAACAACAAAAAGTTGCTCAGAGACATTCTCCTGTGGCTTTCTGGTGGCCTTTTGATTGATTTTTATGACATTTTTAGTCACAGAGCCCATTTAAATTCAGACCGTGGGCATCAATCAAAAGCCAAGCAGAATGAAGCAAAATACAAACAATGCTGTAAAATTGGGTGACATGTTGACGCAATGGGTAGGGCTGTCGCCTCACAGCAAGAAGGTCGCTAGGTTTAAGCCCAGGCTAAATCAGCTGGCATTTCTGTGTGGAGTTTGTATGTTTTCCCTGTGTTGGCATGGGTTTGCTCCGGGTGCTCTGGTTTCCCCTACAAGTCCAAAGATTGGGTACGCTAAATTGTCCGTAGGGTATGTGTGTGAATTGGAGTGTATGGGAATTTTCCAATGATGGGTGGCAGCTGGAAGGGCATGCGCTGCGTAAAACATATGCTGAAAAAGTTGGCGGCTTATGAATGAATGAATGAATGAATAAATAATAATTAACTAAAATATACAATTGACCACACCCCTAAAATGGTTATTACTATTGTGAACGCATGCAGAACTATTAATTCAGCCGTTTGAAACTGGCAAATCGACAGCACAGACAGACAGCGCAGGTTTTAATTAAACATTATCTTGTAAAATTGTTGTTTTTAATTCACATGTAGCCTAAAAGTATAGGATAAAACTAGATGCATAGTTTGTATTTTATTATACAGTTGCTTTCATTCATTCATTTTCCTTTGGCTTAGTCCCTTATTTATCAGGGGTCGCCACAGCAGAATGAACCGGCAACTATTCCAACACAGTAAATGCCCTTCCAGCCACAACCCAGTACTGGAAAACACAGATGCACGCTCACATTCACACACACACTAATACACTACGGCCAATTTAGTTAATCTAATTCACCTATAGCGCATGTGTTTGGACTGTGGAAGAAACCGGAGCACCCAGATGAACTAAATTGTGGGGTGAACATACAAGCTTCACACAGAAACGCCACCTAGGCCAGCTAAGACTTGAACCTGCGACCTTCTCGCTGTGAGGTAACAGTGCTAACAACTGAGCCACTTTGCCGCCCTTCCCTCAAAACTCTTAAATCTTAATAACTGGTTTAGTCTCTTTATTAATCTGGGGTCGCCACAGCAGAATGAACCGCCAACTTATCCAGCTTATGTTTTACAAAGCGGATGCCCTTCCAGCTGCAACCCATCACTGGGAAACACCCATACACTCTCATTCACACTCATACACTACGGACAATTTAGCTTACCCAATTCACCTGTACCACATGTCTTTGGACATGTGAGGGAAACCAAATCACCTGGATGAAACCCACGCCAACATGGGGAGAACATGCAAACTCCACATAGAAATTCTTGCTGTGAGGCGAGAGCGCTACCCACTTCGCCACTGCGTCGCCCTATCTTACAGTAAATAACATTTAATTAATAAATAAAATCAAAGATGTAACTGAGTTAGATATATACATTTGGTTCACTGAAGCATATTACACAAAATAACATTACCAAAGTTTTTGACCTCCCCCCTGATCATCATTGTATAATTCACACCCTAGACATACCTAATAATTGTTGAAAGGAGGGAAATCGGCGGTAAATCATCCTAGCATAATACCCAGCAAACAATTTTGTGTTTAATAGACGTCTAATAGACATCAAAACGTAGACAGCTTGGCTAAAACAGGGCTAAATTGGGGCTGTCAGTGAAAATTTAGACCTAAACTGCATTTCGTTTCCTTGTACTTGTACATGTGTGATGACAATAAAGTTGAATCTAATCTAATCTAAAAATCTAAAATCCAAAAGACATCTGAGAATAGCCTAGTGAAGGCTAGCGAAGACTAGACTAGTCCCCAAATACACAGATTAGACAGACTTTGTATGTGTAGTCATTCATTTCTGTTTATTTGATGACTAGTCTAGTTTTGGCCTATTCTTAGATGTCTATTAGATTTTTACTGACAGCCCAAATTTAGCCTTGTTTTAGCCAGGACGACTATGTTTAGACGCCTATTAGACATCTTTTAAAAACAAAAAAATGCTTGCTGGGTTGTGTGATAATGTACAGAAGACATATGGATTAAACAACCTTTTTTCATTCTGATTATTTCAGCCATCCAGCCTTAATCTTTATGCCAAATAATAAATTCATACACTAATATGATGTGGGTAGAGAGAGAGCCGTTACGTGTACAATGTGCTGCCAATGGCTGTGGCAGCCCACACACAATGAGACATAGAGAGGAGAGTGGGCTGTGTAGTGGGCACAAGTTTGGCACATTGCGCAGTGTGGAGCACACACAGGTGTATTTACTCATATACTCTCTGATTGGCTGGAGGGGAGGTGCAAAGATCTCCCACATCTTTTGTTTGTTCTTTTTTTCCCTTTAGTCAGAGGCATCGCATACAAACTGCTTTAACATTCAGTTGAAGGAGAAATGAAAACAAAACAGATATTGGTCTTTGCCCAGCGGTGCTCCTCTGTCACTATTGTTCACGTCCGGCACCAGGTGGTTATTGCAGCAGTCAAGCAATTAGCCTTTTAACGTAAATGGAGGGATGATAATTATTTGATTTGTGAAGGGTGATTGGCTTCAGCTCCAAAAGTAGAGTTTAGACAGCTGGCAGATGTGCTTTACTGCTGTGCTTCACATCCTACACTCATGCCAGCGGCAGCAGCATTGTTTTTCTCTATCAGAGCTGTACTGAGGGGAAAACTCCATTCCTGGATTCAGTTCCTGAACTTAAATCAAGGTAATTTGGGATTCCAGTTTTAAATTAATACCCGAATCGAGTAGAAATGAACGATTAGGCTTGATTTAAAGCTAACACTTTTTACAAACACAAAACAAACAAAAAAATTATTGAAACAAATTCAGTGTAGGGATGGAGACAGGCAGATGGATGAACGGATGGATGAACGGATGGAAGGATGGTTGGTAGACAGACAGAGAGAAAGACAGACAGATCATAAACAGACAGACAGACAGACAGATAGATAGATAGATAGATAGATAGATAGATAGATAGATAGATAGATAGATAGATAGATTGATTGATTGATTGATTGATTGATTGATTGATTGATTGATTGATTGATTGATACATGGATGGATGGTAGACAGACCAAAGGGTGGAAGGACGGACGGACGGACGGACGGACGGACGGACGGACAGACAGACAGACAGACAGACAGACAGACAGACAGACAGACAGACAGACAGACAGACAGATAGATAGATAGATAGATAGATAGGTGGCAGAAGGTAGATTTTTGGGATGAATCATCTGTTGAGCTGCATCCCAATCATCAGAAATACTGCAGAAGACCTAATAGAACCCGCATGGACCCAAGATTTTTTAAGTTTGGTGAAGAAAAAAACATGGTTTGGGGTTACATTCAGTATGGGGGCGTGCAAGAGATCTGCAGAGTGAATGGCAACATCAACAGCCTGAGGTATTAAGACATTTGTGCTGCTCATAACATTACAAACCACAGGAGAGGGCAAATTCTTCAGCAGGATAGCGCTCCTCATACTTCAGCCTCCACATCAAAGTTCCTGAGAGCAAAGAAGGTCAAGGTGCTCTTTTTTTATTACGATAATTTTTTCAACATCAGCCAATATGGATAATTATCACACTATATGTTTTCTACATCAGTCGGATATTGATAATTATCACGATAATTTTTTTCACATCTGTCAATATCAATAATTATCACAATAATTTTTTTTCTATTCAGTCGATATCGATAATTATCAGAATATTTTTTATCATCAGTCGATATCAATAATTATCACGGTAATTTGTTTCCACATCAGTCGATATTGATAATTATCACAATAATTTTTTCACATCAGTCGATATTGATAATTATAACGATAAAAAAAATTCATATAAGTCGATATCGATAATTATCATGATAATTTTTTTTACATCAGTCGATATATGAATGATTATCATATTTTTTCCACATCAATCGATATTGAGAATTAGAATTTTTTTCACATCAGTCGATATCGATAATTATCACGATAATTTTTTTTCACATCAGTCGATATCAATAATTATCACGATCATTTTTTTATCAGTCGATATCAATAATTATCACGATAAAAAAATTTAATATAAGTCGATATCAATAATTATAACGATATTTTTTTTCACATCAGTCTATATATGAATGATTATCACGATATTTTTTTACTGATCAGTCAATATCGATAATTATCAGAATATTTTTTATCATCAGTCGATATCGGTATTTATCACAATAATTTTTTTCACATTAGTCAATATAAATAATTATCACTATTATTTTTTATCATCAGTCGATATCAATAATTATCACGATAATTTGTTTAAACATCATTTGATATCAATAATTATCAAAAAAAAAATTCACATCAGTCGATATTGATAATTATCACGATAATTTTTCCCACATCAGTCGATATGAATGATTATCATAATTTTTTTCCACAATTAGCCAATATTGATAATTATCACAATAATTTTTCCCCACATCAGTCGATATCAATAATTATCACAATAATTTTTCCCCACATCAGTCGATATCGATAATCATCACAATAATTTTTTTCACATCTATCGATATCAATAATTATCACGCAAATTTTTCCCACATCAGTCGATATCAATAATTATCAAGATCATTTTTTTCACATCAGTTGATAACAATAATTATCATAAAAAAAGTTTCCACATCAGTCAGTATCCATAATTAACACAATAATTTTTCCCACTTCAGTTGATATCGATAATTATCATGATAATTTTTTTTCACATCAGTTTATACCGATAAATATCACGATAAATGTCAAATCTTTTTTCAGCCTGCCAATCCCTTTGTGCAGCTGATTTAACACATTTTGTGAAATGTTTTAGCTGTCTGAAAATATAAATAAAAAATAATAAACAAAAGAACAATCTTAATTATTTTTCAGCATTTCCTGTTCAAGTTTTCAACAACCAAAGACATTACCCTACAAGTTATTGTATATTATTGTTCAACATCAGAAAAAAATATTTTTAAAAAATGCCTGCGCAGCATTACACATAGTGTATGCATATTATCGAACACTTATCGAACTGTAACTATTGTTTTAGCGAAAAAACATATATCGTGATAAATATCGTTATCGAATTATCGCCCAGCCCTAGTTTAAATGATACCTCTGAATGATTTAGGCTGTTTTTAAGCAGGGCCTTGCTTTTTTTAATAAATGAATCTGAAGATATAAAGGAGACACGTATTTGCACAATACTTTATTGGTAATTCAAAATCGTATGCATTGAACAAAATCAAAACAAACTGCAATCTGTTACAATACGTGATATTTCGGTCTATAGCTTCCGGTTTCCGGTTCAACACAATGTCAAGGAAATACATAAAATGACTTACTTAAAATCGTATTTCTTATTGATCGTTACGCTAGTCTAGAATGAAAAAAATAGAGTACTTGATCAATAGTGTTATATTCATCTAGAGCCGAAATGCCAAAAAAAGAGCATTAATACAGAGCTGTAACACAAAAACCAAATGCCTCAGGTTACATAAGTATTACTATGATTATACAGTGCCATGAACGAAACAATATAGGCTATACTACTACCACTAGAGCTGCAATTGCACATTAACAGTCTCGGGGACTAAGGGGTTAAAAACACTAAACCTATTCATGCCAAGCCAGAATGGCACAAACTTCACTTCTATCTTGGAAAAAAAGTCACCGAGATTATAAATTATGTGTCAAACGAAACAAGAACGCTGCCTAAAACTCAAACAAAGGCAAATCATCGCGAGTTGTGTTGAAGAAGACCATTGTCTTTATCCCAGCGTCTGTACAGACTTTATACAAGAGTGTGTCAGTCATAAACTTTGAAGTACTGTCAGTAGGTCCGTAGTTTGTCAGTGGTGATGGCCCTGTTTACAATTATTCCTCCTCATCGGTGGCACAGCGATATGATGAAGAAGAGTGGACGAGATGATCAATGCGCAGATGCTGGACCGGTATCCCAAAGAAATGCTAATGTCTATCATAATTTGTAGGCAACACTAATGGGATACAGCCAAATAGTGCATGGATTAGCTGTGATTCTGAACTAAATGTGGCTTAAGAATAGTGGGATGTTCTTAGAGAATTCACATTTTGGATTGAAGAGAGGTTTCATTGGATCCACATATGGGTTGACTCCTAAATATATTCTAAATCAGATTCTGACAACATTAGCAATAATTAGATTTGTAGAGGATTGCTGTTTAATCCAGTTTGGGCTGGATTGGAACTAAAGTAAATGTCATTTATATTTAGGTAATATATTTTTAGATCAATAATTATTTCCCCCAGGATTTTTTTTTTTTTTTTACACAGAAGAAAACATTTGTGATGTCTTTTCATCAATTACTCTTAGAGTTAATTAACTATTTGATGCTTATGTGTTCTTAATTGGGGATTTTTTTTTGGTGGGATTGGCTCCTAATTATTTTATATAACCCTTTTAAGGATATCTAATTATGTTTTTCTATCCAATAATTTAAATTCCCCATCTCATTATTTTTTTACGATGTTTAATTATTTAACATGCAATTGGAATAACCAATTAATACCGTTTTTCAGTAATTGCATCACTGCCATCCTAAAATATCGCTAAAGTCCTCTTAGATTACCTCATTAATGCATTGTCAATTAAATTCATCTATTAGGTTCTTATTCAGGATTGAGCCCATTTCAGTTTGCTTTATGATAAAATCCCATTCATGTTTAGTATCCTTTCAGATAATTAATTTCCCTCAAGGTGTTTTTTCTCCTAATTATGATCGAAATTCCACTACTGTCTAATAAGATTTACTTATTTAAACTTCCTAATTTGATCCAAGATTATAATCCAGCACTCTCTTGAGATTAGATCCCATTTTTGATCCAAATTATGATAGACATTCCGTCAGCATTGCCTTTTCCCCAATCTTTCCTTCTTCTCGAGAATCCAGAGGGCTCCTTCAGGATCTATGATGAAAACTTATCAACTCTAATGCTTATACAAAGAATCGATATATTCCGTAGGTAATATCATATGGATACAGAGGTTATTTACAGGGTCCTCCTGAAGGCTGGGTTATCAAGACACAGCGACCGATTCCAACAAGTTATCATCCTTCGGCTGATGTCCCGAGAGTCCCGTGTCCTCCGTCAGGCCGGGATCTGGATCACTTTTCCGCACTGCCGTAGGGGGTCTCACCATGATGCACTGCCGGACCGCCGGCTTGCCTTTGGCTGCTTTGGGACTGCAGTTGTCGCGCTCGTATTCCTCCTGCGCTTTCCGTATCTTGCGCTTCTTCATCTTGCTTTTGTGAAAGTGGAAGGTCGTGACGGACACGAATATTATCCCGATAATCATCGTGATGAGCACGAAAAGCACGGCGGTGGAGGAGAACGCCTGGAACAGCTGATCCACCCGGTCGAAGCAGGTGCCATTGCCGCTCCGAGCGGTTCCGTTTAAGGCACAGTGGGGAATGGAAAGCGTCAGTCTCTCCAAGGTCCGGGCACTCATTTAGTCCAGTGTCTGTATTGCAGGGGGAGAAAAAAATCTGAGGAGACGAAAGCGAATAGAAATGTCCACCCCTGCCGAATGCGCGCGCTATATTGCCTTCATTTCTCTTGAGGGGAAACAAGTCCACCTAAAATAGATCCAATGAGGAATCGAGCGTTAGAAAAGAGCATGTGTGTTTTAGCACAACAATAAGAGCAATTACATTTCTAGTCACGTCAATTTTGACGTCCTTTAAAAGACTTTGAAATCCACACCTTTGACGCACACACACGCACACAATCTGGTTAGAGAACAAAAGCCGTTTATAAATCGCCTCAGAAAGGCGCGCGCTGCTCGCCAACTTTGTGCGCAAATAATGCCGCGTATGAGTCTACTCGCATTCCGCCAGGCTTACAATTTACTAAAAGCAGATTCATTTAAACTGCGGCATTCCTTCAGATCAGCCAGCAGCAATGCTGCTCATCAATTACTGTCAGAGCAAAACCGTTAGTAGCCCATAAAGAGGAGAAGGAAAAAAAAGAAAGGATTGGCGTAATCAATCAAACGAACATCATGCGAAGATCTACATTAAAACCGGTAGTTTACCTGCCTCTTCTGTAGGGATGTCGCTGCTCCGGAGGCGAAGACCGGTCGCGGTTGCAAATTCTGGAGAAAAAGGAGCAGGATCCAGCCAATCGCTGCAGCGCGCAATGACGTATCGCCTTTGATCATCTGAACGCTCCAGCAGCAGCAGCCTCATTCAGACATACAGTAGCCCGTGTTCAGATGACAAAACAGGGGTTGTTGTTTTAATGTATGGATGTTAAACAATGGTATGTGCCTGCTCTGCTATTTGTGGTATTTGAGCCCGCATTTATGATTACTTCACTCTTAAGCGAAGACAAAGGGATGCGACAACTTTATATCAATGGGAAGGGCAAAAAAGCGTTTTCATATGGGCGGTGGGATGTTTCATGCAGCGATTGAATTAAGCTGCTTTTAGAACGAAATGTTACGTGTTTTAAAGTGCGCAATGCGATGCTGTTTGTCATTATAATTGGCTCAAGAACGGTTAAATCAACTTTAAAACTTTAAAACAAAACCTTTTTTAATGTTTTAATGTGCACTGTAAATATATAATAATATTAACACTGGCAGGACTGTATAGAAATGATCCCAAAATTAGAAATTGTACAGTTTCTTCTGTTCAACACAAAATAAGATATTTAAAAAAATGTTAGAAACCGGTAACTATTGACTTCCATAGTATTCTTCCATATTAGTCACATTATTTACAGTGAATTGCATTACTGGACCTTAATCTCTGCTCTGTTGACCTAGCTTTAATCTGCTTAGTTTAACAGTGACATCTATTGACATTTTAGTAGTTTGAAACAATATATTGTATAAGAAATAACATTGTGTAAAAATATAAATACAAATCAATCTAAATTTTGAAATCACTACCTTTTTTTATTTGCATTTTCCATACTGTCCCGGCTTTTTCCTGATTTAGGGTTGAATAATGAGAATTAATTCCATTAAAATGAACAGAAAAAGCAGTTTATCACCAGATTTTTTGTACTATAAAATCCAAGCTATTTTTGTAACTCAAATCCAATCTATTTATCACTTATTCACAAGTCACGTATTCACAAACTGTTCATTATTAAAAGTTGAAATGCAATTTAAAAGCATAAATAAGTGAGGGAGAAAAAATACATGTATCACAAATTACAGAAAACTCTTCATTTACTGGTTGCTGGTTTTTTTGTGTAGAAAAAATGAATACTATGTTAGTCAATGGTTACCGGTTTTTAACATTTTTCTAAATAACTTCTTTTGTTTTTTCCAGAAGAAGGAAAATAAAGCAGGTTTGGAACAAGTGAAGGGTGAGTAAACGATAACAGGATTTTCAGTTTTGGGTGAACTCTCCCATTAACTTGTAGCTTTGTTCATACCCAAACAACATAATATATCCTAACTACATGATTACTACCTCACAGCGGGTGACTTAACTAGTTAAATATGTAATGACAGTTCCAGCAGGGCTGAGCTGAGAATGATTTTTACCTTCCAAGTCAATTACTGTAAACGCAGTGCAGAATTATAGGCAATTTTTCTATATTTATAGTTTTGAAGTAGAATGCAGTAATGCTGGAAATGTAGTTCTTATATATTCCCAATTGGAAATTTAATATACGCTGTGATACGCTCACCGGTCACTTTATTAGGTACACCTTACTTGTACCGGGTTGTACCGCCTTTTGTCTTCATAACTGCCTTAATCCTTTGTGGCATAGATTCAACAAGGAAATACTGGAAATATTGCTCAGAGATTTTGGTCCATATTGACATGATAGCATCACGCAGTTGCTGTAGACTTGTCGACTGCACATCCATGATGCGAATCTCCTATTCCACATCCCTAAGTTGCTCTATTGGATTGAGCTCTGGTGACTGGGGAGGCCATTTGAGTACAGTGAAGTCATTGTCATGTTCCAGAAACCAGTCTGAGATGATTTGCGCTTTATGAAATGGCCGTTATCCTGCTGGAAGTAGCCATCAGAAGATGAGTATACTGTAGTCATAAAGGGATAGACATGGTCAGCAACAATAGTCAGTTAGGCTGTGGTGTTGACACGATGCTCAATTGGTAGTAATGGGCCCAACGTGTGCCAAGAAAATATCCACCACACCATCACACCACCACCACCAGCCTGAACCGTTGATACAAGGCAGGATATATCCATGCTTTTATGTTGTTTATGCCAAATTCTGACCCTGCCATCCGAATGTTGCAGCAGAAATCGAGACTTATCAGACCAGGCAACGTTTTTCTAATCTTCTATCTACCCGGTGTGGTCTTCTGCTGCTGTAGCCCATTCACCCCAAGGTTGAACGTGTTGTGCATTCAGTGATGCTCTTCTGCAGACCTCGGTTGTAACGAGTGGTTATTTGAGTTACTGTTGCCTTTCTATCTGCTCAAACCAGTCTGGCCATTCTCCTCTGACCTCTGGCATCAACAAGGCATTTGCGCCCATAGAACTGCTGCTCTCTGGATATTTCCTCTTTTTCTGATCATTCTCTGTAAACCCTAGAGATGGTTGTGCATGAAAATCCCAGTAGATCAACAGTTTTTGAAGTACTCAGACCAGCCCGACTAGCAACAACCATGCCACATTCAAAGTCACTTAAATCACCTTTCTTCCCCATTCTGATGCTCGGTTTGGACTGCAGCAGATCGTCTTGACCATGTCCACATGCCTAAATGCATTGAGTTGCTGCCATGTGATTGGTTAATTAGAAATTTGTGTTGACGAGCAGTTGGACAGGTGTACCTAAAAAAGTGGCCAGTGACTGTATATATCCAATAGAATGCTTTTTTCAAAGAGTCCATAGTTAAAGAAACACCCAAACACAAGGTTAATGATATCCTGTTTCGTCATGTCTGCTATTAGTTAAGCTGTGAAGAGCGAACAAAAGTAGAGGAAGGGGGCGTTTGAAGGTTGAGGAACCACTTGAAAAGCCAGCATTTATCTTTAGACTTCAACACACTGCTGCCTCTTAACTGTAAAAAGACGAGTGAGATGATTGCTTCACATAAAAAAAATCCCAGGAAGCAATTATTAAAAAAAGTGCTCCTTTGGAAGTCATGATGATAAAACTCACACGAGAACATGAACTCCCTTCAGGTCGTGCAATCCTAAATGAATGTGCAGGATTTCTAATGAAAATTCCTCCCTCCAAGCATCAAATTAAGATCCTATTGGATAAACCGAAGTTCCCAGGAAGACGACTTGGTTCTTGTGGGATTCCCATCAGGATCCTTTAGGATTGCTTCCAAATGATGATAAAACTCCATTAGAATATTATGATTCTGTTATAAGTGAAGAAATGACCTTGCAAACTTGTTTTCTCCATCAGTAAACGAGTTGACTAAAGGGGCTGCACTTAAGAAAAATTGTGGAATTTTATGACGTGCAATTTTGACTTTATTGGAAATATTTTTAATCAGTTTAATTGAACGATTGTAATTAAAAAGGATCACCCTCAAGGGGCGTTTCTCATTGATACAGATCACCTCTCAAAATGCTTTTTCCTGTTAAATCAGCCTCTAATGAAGAATTATGAGCGATTTACAAGAGCAGTGTGGTGTCATCCTGCTGTGATTATTAATCTTAATCACTAGCCTGAAAGACAAAATTGCATTATGTGAGCAACGCATTCAGCTTTCAACTGGAAAAAAATTAAATTCAATTTGAGCGATAATTACGACGAGCGCGTCAACATGAACCAAATGTCTCTCCTACAGAGAGTTGCTTATTTTATCTGTCTGAGGAAAGAGATTGGAAGAAACAAACCAAGCACTTTCAGATACAATTTAAAGCAAATCTCGGAGCGTAGAGAATCCCAATAAACGCCCTGGAGGATTTCAGTAAGGATGGAAAGCATCCTTGTCAAGCTGTGACTCAAACAGAAATGTCACATGATGGGTATTCTGCTGAAAACAGATTTTTGACCAGTGGCATGAAGTCTGGTCCACATGGCAGTTTATTTATTCTGGCCAAAACTGCCTACTTAGACAGAAAGAGAACATCTTATTGATGTAAATCGACAGCTGCAATTTAGTTTTGCTTTTATTTCATATGCAGGCGTATCTGAAATGCATACCTGTCAACCCTCCTGTTTTTCATGGGATTCTCCCGTATTTTACAGTTCTAACCTGCTATCATCCAGTAGAGGTATTTTCCCGTATTTCTCCCGTATTTTCAGTCTTTCTCTGAAGGGTGCCATTAAAGATTAAAGAGCAGAGCCTCCCTATACGCAACCCATACTGCCAAACCACCAGGGGCTGCCCTTTGCTCTTAAATGTGAGTCTGTTCTGTGCGTTCGCTTTGTGTAGGCATGAAAACACTTTAAAATAAATATAAAACTGTGGGATTCCCTCTTCATTTTATTACAGGTGCTGTCTCCCTGTCATATGCAATCCTCAAAACAGTCATATAGCAGTGCGAGACTGTCAGCTGACACAGTGATAAATAGACTCTTTTTTTTCCAAACAGATTCTGTACATGCAATTTGAAACAGAGCAAAAGTCTCGGTTTTGGGTGCGTGTTTAAACAGACATACACACATAATTAATAATAATAATATCTACAGATGTCGATCTTGGTGGGGTTTTTTTCAAACACAACTAATTTCGTCCTAAATGAGCTTAAAAAGTTAGGAAAGCAATCGAATGCTTTCTTTATAACGTTAGATGGTTGCATTTTTAAAGTGACACCTGGTATTTAATGTAATCAAACGAAAAAAATCTCGGGGGAATGCCTTATTATGGTGGGCATATCCCTTATTTTCACATTCCAATGTTGACAGGTATGCTGAAATAGGTTTGACCCAAGAGGCAACCTCCCGCTCTCCCTCGGGAAGCCAATATGGAAGTAAGTAAAACTGCAATTCATCGACTCACCTTGGTGGGCTGGCTCCAGGAAGTCCAAGTGCTTTCTGACTGCATTGGTAAATTGGCCATTTTTACAGCTGATAAAAACATGTTTACAGCCTGGTACAAACGATGGCTTTGGTGCATATAGCTATGATTACCCTTCATGACAACTGTGAGGGGGGTGAATTTTTTTATAACTCATCCGTTTTGTTTTTAATAAGTTATATGAAATCTGCATAATTAAGGGCGTGGCCACTTGAGTGACAGCTAGGGCGCTGCTCGCTCTCTCGTCACCTCAGCTGATTCCGGCTGATTAGCCGCTGAACTCGGCATATACATCGTATTTTTGTTTCGTTTAATGTGGCTTTACACAGTCATTTGCCTTTTAGGATTATTTCCTGCAATTATCAGATACTATAGCATGCTAAGTGCACTTAATGGTGCTCACAAACCGCTCAAGTTGCCTCCATTTCCCAGGTGAGTGAAATTATATACTTATATACCATCTCTATAAGTGTATTTGTTTTACTTAAGATAATTTATCATTTATAATTCTCTTTAGACCTGTAATGCACTCCAGAATATGACAGATTGACTAGCTAGGCTGTAAAACAGTCACCTGAAGCGTTGTCATACAGTTTTATGCCTGGGTTTCATAAATAGCCTTGCATTTACTAACACAGACTATATTTGAAGTCGCGTTTTCCTCCTGTAGAAAAACATCATAAGAGAAATGTTTAGTGGCTCCATGTGTTACAACAGTGTTTTAAAAGACTAAACACTTTATTGATATAGTCTACAACCAAGCACTTGTGGTTAGAACACAAACGAGTCTTGGGTAATGAAGTATTAAGCGTTCTCCCAAAGTAAAAAGTCTGTCTAAGCCAGGTCTAAGCAAAATGCAGAGAATCCAGTATGCGTCTGTAGCTCCGCTCACTCTCCGCCCCTTTGACCTTGTTTGGTATCCCGTGATTGGTGTGATGATGCGCTAACAAAATGGTGACAGTTGGCCGCGCCTACTTGTAGCTTCTTTTGCAGTTTTCAGAAACCTATGGGTGACGTCACGGATACTACGTCCATATCTTTTACAGTTTATTGTTTGACCACAATAATAAAAAAGTGGTTTCCTGGTAACCAATACTTGTTTCATTGACTTTTAGATTATTGCACAAAACAGCCTTAATTTTTCAAACACATTTTTTTAATCATGACAATTTTCACAATGATACTTGCAGAAGTGCTCATACAACTATAAATAGACTACAACCGTGACTCTCTTGGGACAGTTTCCCTAAAGATTTGATTTTCAGAACAAGTTGAGACAGTATGGAAAATGCAATCAAAAAAAGAAAGTGTTGATTTCCAAATTTACTTTGATTTGTATTTCATTGCAGACAATATGAACAGAAATTATTTCATGTTTTGTCCGGTCAACTTCATTTCATTTGTAAATATATATCCTTATCTGTCATTCAGACCTGCAACACAGTCCAGAAAAAGTTGAAACAGGAGCAAATTAGGGCTAGGAATCAGGTAATTTGTCAACAGGTGAATTGTTTATGAGCATTCAAGCAAGGTCTAGTTCTTTAGGAGCAAAGATGGGCCAAGGAACACCAACAAATACGTAAGAAAACAAAGACATGTTTAAAAACAATGTTCCTCAAAGAAAGATAGGACGACAATTGGATATTACACCTTCAACAGTGCATAACACAATTAAAAGATTCAAGGAATCTGGAGGAATGTCAGTGCATAAAGATTAAGAGTGCAGGTTTGATCTCCGAACTGTGATCTCCGATCCCTCTGCATCAAGAATCATCATTCATCTATAAGCGATATCACCACGTGGGCTCAGGAGTACTTTGTCAAGTACCACAATACACAGTTAAATCCTCAAATGCCAGTTAAAACTGTACTGTGCCAAAAGGAAGCCCTATGTTAACATTGTCCAGAAGCGCAGCTGACTTCTCTGAGCAGCTGGAAGGGCATCGGCTGCGTAAAACATATGCTGGAATATTTTGCAATGGTGACCCCTGATAAATAAGGGACAGATAAATAAGCCGAAGGAAAATTAAGGAAAGATTTGTGTTTGTATAATTTAATTTAAGTCATCGTTGAGTTTAACTTGCATTGTCTACACAGCGTTGAGATTTATATCTAGTGCATTTATGCTATGAATTTTGAAAAAAAAGTAAAGTTAAATAACAACGTGCCAACAGGACATTTCTATATAGTATACTTGTTCCCACTGCTTGCAATGTCAATTTCCTGCTACTGTGCTGTCATGGCAAAGCAGGTAAAATTATGCCTATCGGCTCCGTATACCAGGGCTATTCAATTAGTTTGTCATGGGGGTCAGTTCATACAAAGCATCCAAAATGAGGGGCCAGAGAGATGTGACTTGTAATATAAGTGATGACAACAGCAATATAAGAGCCCAGATGCTGTATTTTTGCTCCTTAAGACACCCACGTTGGCTATTTCTAAATTAAATTGTAAATATATTGTATTTTGAAACTACATAACATCACTGCATTGTACAATGTGGCTTTTTTTACAAACATATTCAAATGTTGTATTTTAAAGCACAACAAAAGCAATGCATTGCTTAAGTAGGCTTCTACATTCAAACACATTCATATGTTATGTTTTAAACTGCGTAACAATTAGGGATGTAACGATTATAGATTTTGGTTGTACGATTATAGTCTGAAGAATGATCATGGTTTCACGGTTATCTTGATTATTATGCATTTATTAAATCCAAAACACTACTAGCTTAGAAAATCTAAAGAAAACTGCTTATATTTTAAAGTTGTTTAATGCTGCTCAGTAACCAAATACAGCACTAAATATTAATAAAACACAAACAATAGTCCATTTCTCTCGTTGGACTTAAAAAATTAATGAAAACGTTTTGGATTTATACATGAGTGATCATTTTACATTGAAAATAAATGACAGAACAATGAATAAATAAATAAAAATAAGAACAAATAAAAATAGTATTTGTCTAATGTTAATTTAAGCTATATATTAGCTAAGAATTTAAATGAACTCTTGTATATTATCTGCGTTCATACATACATAATCATTTTAATAATTTGTAATAATTCGTCTAACGTATCTTTTGTTAACATTGCACTAAAAGCCACGTACAATGATCACCACTACACTGTGAGATAATGTGTGCGCCCGGAGGGAGCGAGTGCGTTGGTCCACTTGCAAGCCATGCATGCACCGCTCCCAATATGGCCTGCTGCTACAGTTAATCCAATGTGCGTGATTATTGGCATAACTTTGTTTAGTTGCAGCAGTTTTGTTCCACGCAAAAGAAAAGCCTTTACGATTAATTAACCGAGACGAATTAAAGCGCAGTTAATAGTGAAATCGGCTAATCATTGCATCTCATTAACGATATCAGTGCATTGTACAAAGGACCTTTTTCTACAAACATATCCAAATGTTTTCGGCTGCTCGCATCACTCGCTTAATGTTAGGTGACTCACGCTCTGCGCAGCCTTCAACTGCAGCTTGTGCTGTATTGAACAGATACAAGTCACTTCATCACTATAGCTGCTGTTTTTCAACTGAACAAAATTTATTTTTGATGTCTTGGACACCATTTGAAGGGCCGGAACAAATTGCCTCGGGGGCCGGGTTCAGCCCGCGGGTCGGCAATTGAATAGCCCTGCCGTATACTATAAATAAAATCTTTTCCATTCAATTTGTATCTTTTCCATTGTCATGTTTGTAAACACGTCTTTCAGCCAACATCCTATATTTGGTGTATGTACATTTTTCCAATTTAAAGAAATGATCAGTTTAGCTTAAATAATACATATAGTTATAAATATACATTCAGTCTTTTTATTCTTAATTTCCTTAGGGTAAAAATAAAATAAAAAACATAAATATTGATGGGAAATTAACACAACGTATCTTCTCTATCATCTCTTCAAAAATGTCCTTTTTTTCCACACTCCCATATGCAACCCAGATAGCATACGAATGTGAGTCACTTTAGGCAGTTACGCAGCACTGGTGGTCTTCCTTCGGCCCAGACAAAATACAAAATGAATGTGAGCCTGAAGTGGCCCACCTGTACAATGGCAAAAGGATGCCAAAGATTTTAATTTATATATGGGCTATTTCAGGCAAAGATTTGGCACTTAAGGCAAAATGTAATCTGAATGTGAGCCTAATGTGGCCCATGTGAAAAATGGTAAATTTGGCCCAAATGACGGAGGACAAATGTGGGCCACAGTTGGCAAAAATGTGGCATAGTCATTTAAGGGTAATCTGGGTCTAAACCTAAAGTGGCGCACATGTGTAGGTTACAATTGTGGTCCAGTTATCTTAAGACATATGTGGGCCACTTTTGGCAAATATTCGGCACAGTAAGCTCTGGTTAATGTGGCTGTGAGCCTAAAGTGGCCTAGAGAAAATATGGCAATTGAGGCCCAGTTATCTTAAAACATATGTTGACTACTTTTGGCAAATTTTCAGCACAGTAAGGTTCGGCTAATGTGGCTGTGAGCCTAAAGTGGCCCAGAGAAGATATGGCAAATGTGGCCCAGTTTCTTTAAATATATGTGGACCACTTTTGGCGATATTCGGCACAGTAAGCTTTGGCTAATATGGCTTTGAGCCTAAAGTGGCCCAGATGAGATAAGGCAAATATGGGCAAGTATCTCTGGCTAAAGATGGTGTGAGCTCAAAGCAGCTGAGATAATATGTGGCAAGTATGGTACTGTTATCCTAAAACATATGATAGGTCACTTTTGATAAAGATAAAGCACAGTGATCATTTGATAATTATATGGGTCCCACCATAGGTCTTTGACATGGCAGATATGGGTAGTAATAGCTAATTTGTGGCCCAGATTTGACAAACAGGAACAGATCACCCTAGAGGCATCATTCCATTCAGTATGTGGTCCGGATGTAAGTGTCTGGTGTAGGCCAGATCTGGGCCAGAATAAAAGCAAACTGTGGCCCAGAATAGGGTCAGTTATGATTCATTTGGTTGAATTCTGACTGATATGTGGTATTGTTATGGCTTAATTGTGGCCCAGATCTGGCAAACAGAAGTGGACCACTTAAGTGCCATCATTCCATACGGTATGTAGGCTGGATGTAAATGTCTGGTGTGGGCCGGATTTGAGCCACATACATTTTTCTAACTGGAAATGATGTAGTGTCAATAAAAATTTACTGTCAATAAAATGTAACTGTAAAAAAAAAAGTTTATAAATGTATAAATAAATATTACAAACTATTTTCAGCGCATTCAGAATTATCATTTTCATCCCAAAATTATCTTTTTGTATGTAAATTATCAGAATTATCTTTTTGTATGTGAATTGATCACCTATTCCCATTTCCTCTTTTCTTTGACTGTGAACTTTTCTACACTTGCTTTCCAACGATTTGTCGATGACTTCTGACTGTTTTGTTATCATTTTGTCTTTTTATTGTGCTTAAAACTGAGAAGAGCATTCCTTGGTGTACTGAAGTGCAGTAAACAAGCTCACAAATGTTTGATTTTAATGAGCGCCGCTTTGTTTTTCTCACACTTAACAAGCATCTCTTCATATTAGAGTCTTTACACTTTGGTGAACAATTCTGAACCGTCTGGCCTCGAAAACGAGACATCTTTATTGTACCAGCCTACTCTGGCTCTCAAGACAGCGCTGCTCATTTCCATAGAAACAGACCAAATTAGAAATCTGTCTCCTGTATCAGAGCAGATCTTGAATAAACGCACCTGAGAAGAAGAATGAAGATACAGATGGGAGATGTCAAAACTTAATGCATCGCAATTAAATCGGCTGTTTTTAGCACAACAGCTCGATATGTATTCCTGCTTGCGCTGCTGTGCTGACTTTAAAGCAGACGTCTACACTGATTAGCCACGTGTTGGGATGTGGTTGTCTGCGATGATTTACATTACAAGATGAAATTTGAATCAATGGAAGTGGTGTCTACAGCAGCTCTTCTGAGAGCCATTAATGAGGACTGATAGGAGGAGAAAAGCTCCACCCAAACGTCTCGCAAGACAGAAGAGCGGCATCAGCAAAAGTAAAAAAAAGGAGGAGACAGATGGAGAGCTGCAGTAGTTATAAATATGAGGACAGAGGAGGGGGTTATGAAGAACGACAGAGATTGTGTGTGTGTTCGATATGTGAAGTAGACACCAAAGGCTTAAGTGAACCGCTGAGTCAATTCTATCCAGGTCGTTAAAACATGACAAAGTGCTGACTTTGCTGGAAAGTACATGGCTGCATTTCACAGATACTATGACCATTTTCCACCTTTAAATAAAATAAAATAAAGGGTAACACTTTATTTTGATGGTGCATTTGTGTGTTAGTAGAGTGTTTGCTTAATATCTGTTGATACTGCTCCTTCAACAGACATTTAACTGACTATATTTGAAACTTTGCACGTACATGTCAACTTAAACTAACCCCAACCCTAACCTTAACCAGTGGTCTACTTATAATCTAATGAGAATTAGTTGACATGTAGATGCAATGTGACTTAACTTCAACAAACGGATCATCAAAATAAAGTGTGACCAAATTAAAAAGCCATTGGGGAATGAGCTTGGCTCTAGTTTTCTTAGGTTGAGCACTCATATTTCTCATCATTAGCTATGTTTCCATCCACCTATTTTTATGTGCATTTTGGATATGCGCACAAAAAACGGTTGATGGAAACGCCATGATGCGCATACATTTTAAAAATTTGCATAAAAAACATGCGCATAACTGAGTAGGATAAACTTTTTAGTCGATAAGATGTGCATAAACTACGATGGAAACTATTTTAAGGCACAAATTCCAGTATGTGCATTAAAAAAAGGTAATGTAAGTTTATTATAAGATAAGATATGATCATGTGATGATAAAAATGTGTGTAAATGGACAAACCAGCAGGCTGAGCACACTGTAAACCATCGGAAATAATACCGTTTAAGCAGCCTGATCTCACGATGAAAACGTAAGTATTTTACATTTTGTCAGTTTAGTGGCTAATTCGTACGATTTTAAAAAGGAGGCGTGGCACCTAACCCCACCCGTCATTGGGTCATGAGCAAATCGTACCTATTTGTACGAATTAGATTGTACGAATTCATACGAATTAACCACTAAATCAAAAAGTTACGAGTTGCCGTGAGATTGTATTGGTTTAAGTATTATGGCTCATTTCCACTGACTGGTACAGTACGGTACGGTGCGGGTCGGTGCGGGTCACTTTTATCAGGCTTGCATTTCCACTACAAAGAATAAAACAGATGCTTTAAACATATAAATACTTCTGTATAAATGTTTATTACTAACCTTTTAATGAACAAGATTTGATTATAACTGCAGATCAATGATAATGTGAAATAGCCTACTGTAACGTCTGCAATTATATAAAATAAATATATAAATGCAACATATATGAACACGTACAGTCTCCGATATATTACTAATGGCAGACAAACTACATTTATTCCTTATTTGAGTTCAAAATCAAAACGCAATATAGCCCAGTCAGAGCAAACCTCTCATCTGTGTCTGTAATCTTCACCAACACATGTAGTCTTTGTTAGAGAGTAATTCTGTCATTCAGAGTTCATAATAGTCCAAAAGGCGATAATAAACATGGCAGTTTGTTCATGATTCAGGTTGCTGAAAACAATTTGCTCCTGTGTTTTGTCTGGCTTCTACTTTTTTCCGTGCTTTACTCTCGCGTTTGTCCTTTTCTTTTCTGAACAGATTAGATGTCAAAGACACTAATAAACACACACACGTTATTATCATCAGCTCAAGAACTTTGTTATATCAAATATAGACGCTATCGCAAGCTCCCTGCACTCTCAGAAATAAAGGTACGCGAGCTGTCACTGGGGTGGTACCTTTTCAAAAGGTACACATTTGTACCTAAAGGGTCCATATTGGTACCTAAAAATTTTAAGAGGAATACTTTTGTACTTTTTAGGTACTAATATGTACCCTTGAGGTATTAATATGGACCTTTTAGGTACAAATGTGTACCTTTTGAAAAACCGCTCGCACTTTTAGACGGCCTCGTAAAGCAACAACAGGACACGGCAGATTTTGTTCTTCTTGGCATTGTGGCTGTTCATCAAGACAACGACTAGGTTTGTTTGAGTACGGGTCATCCATTTCTTGTTATTACATGCATATAGTTGTCTCGGCTGTGTATTGCAAACATAGTGGTTCCTTTGTTTTCATTCTGGCTAGCTCCACGAGCTTGTGACGTATCTCTGTAACCAATAAGCATTCAGCTGCCCATGTAGCTCCACCTTTTGTTACCCTTTCTCGTATTTGGTACCCTTTCGAAAGGGTGGCGAAAAAGTGGCACGGTATGGTTCGGTACGCCTTTTGACAGTGGAAACGGCCATAAAAGCGTACCGAGTTAGTGTTATTATATTATTAATGACATCCAGAATCAAGAGTGTCTGTGCTCCGCGTCTGACACCTTTAAACGCCACCGCACGTTCACTGTGTGTCAGGATTGCTTTCTGAGGCGCAAGTCTTTTATTAGATGAAGAAAAGATTGACGCAGCTTCTCTTACTGCAGCAAATTCAGTTTTTACTGTTGATAATTGGCACCAGTTAATCAGGAAGTGACGATTTTGTTCGTTTTAACTTGTTGGATATTTGCACGTCTTTTATGCGATAATCCAGTTTTGTGCATAAAGTTCATTCACATTTTTGGATGAAAACATAGCTATTGTCTGTCCTTGTTGTTAGCCGTGTTTCCATTATTGCACCTAAAGTGAGCGTGCCAGGGTGTGCCAGGGCCAGTCATGTTTCCAGTGTCACTTCCAGAGCCTGATCAGGCCAAAGCGGGGCTTTCTCTGGGCCAGGACCTGGCCTTTTTTGGCCTGCTGAATACTTTGGGCCAAAGAGGGCCAGCTGGGGCTTTGGGGCGGAGTGAAAGGAGAGGCAGAATTTACCCGAGTCTGGTAAAGATGGCGTGCCACCATTACACTAGTTTTCCGATTGCACACAAGTACATGTGCCAAATAATAAATAAATACGGGAAAGAAAAACCTATAGCTGGTCAGTTTGCCCTTTTTCATCGCCCTTTTGTTTCCCTTTTAAATGTGAGGATGTGGCATAAAATAATAGTTTTCATTTCTAAGTGATATTTCTTTGCTGCATCCTTCTTGATGTTTCAATAACGCATAATAATCTTTACACCATATTAAAAACACAGTCAGTAACTTTCAGTTGTCCAGAGTGTTTGTCCAGTTTAAAAGGTGTGTTTGTGAAATGTGCGTGTTTAGATGCATGTGTGTGAGAGACCCGGAGAAAGAGAGCTCGCTTCACAGCTCCATCGATGCCGCGAGCGGCTGGGTTTCTTTCTTTACTTATTTTGAAGATAATACAATATGAATATAACACAAAGACATAAAACTTTACAAATGACGTGTCCACTTTTGTAGGCTCAAAACAATAGTGTCATATCTAGATAAAACAGCCTAAGCTATATTACAATCTTTTAAGGAATTACAAACATCAGATATAATAAAATCACATTAAATAAATAAACCAATATAAAATAAACAAAAGCTATAACAGTTTAGGCATATACAATACAAATAAATTAAACCGCTTCAAGCCATTTAAAACTTTCAATTTACAAAGGCCTATCTGAAAAAAAGATTTTAGATATTTTCTAAGAACAATAAAAAATTGAGGAGTTTAGAAATATTATTTATAAAGTATTTGGATACGATGATATTGATCAAATCGTGCAAACAGAGCATTTTTGAGTGAACAACCCCATCAGAAACTGCCTTCGTTTTTGTCATCCAGTCCTGCAGTGCTGCTTTACAAAAGGATTGGGGAAAACTGCACGTTTAAAATGTGTTTTATGTCCTCAAATAAGTGTTTATGTTTTATATGATGTGGTAAAGTCGAAAACTGAAATTTTAAACGTAGAGTTTTATTAGTGGATAGCTGCTGAGCGCAACGAAATATAGCCTATAGCCTACATTTTATTACTTGCTCTTATGTTCTGAAACACTAAACAGTTTCTTTAACTTAAGATAACCAAATAGTATGCAATAATATAGGGGAATTACCTATTAAGTGTCATATAGCCTTGGGAAAAATGTTATACGTTTTAGGTCTCTTCTGAGCATTTGGCTGAATGTTTGACGGCGTCTATCAAATCGAGGATGTTATAAAAATCCATTTTATTCCGAGTTATTACCGGAACATTTCTGTGGTTTTATATTATAAATGGTACTCTTGGTCATCCCTCCATTAGTGGAGAGACCACTCGATGTACGAAGCCAACGGTTGGCGAGTAAACAATTATAATGAATGAAAATACACAGGCCTGTGCGTATAGACATATAATGTAATGCTGTACAGTAACGTGTCATTTGTGTGTTTCGGTTGACTTCATTTTTGAAGACATTATTGTTTGGTGATGATGCGATGGTGGTCTTTATCTGCCTGATTCCTGCTGAACTGGGCGGGTTGTGTGACGTTTGATTCGGGGGACGTTCTGGGAGTGGGGTTTGCATGACACGCTGCAAGCTACTACCCCGACAGTGGAAATGCAACATGATTTGGGCCTCACTGCTCATGCTCCCGGGCTACTAACATGGCCCAGCACGACCCGATAAAAGCCCTGGCTTGCACTGTGAACAGTGACAATACAGCTACTGTTTGAGCACCATATTGGCTGTGCTCGGGCTGTGCCTGCTCAGAATGCACGCTCTCGTCATGGTGTTTGCATTTGTTCGGTCTGCAGCATGCGGTTTCATTCTCAGCATCTCAGTCTAGTTGGTGCTGGGATGAAACATGCACGTTACATGTGTGAGTGCACAGTGAGTGTTTTTATTTATCGTGTACTCATGTCTTGCGTTCTGTTTGTGTTGGTATTGTTAACACATGTGGCCTGGTGTTTACATTGTGGCCACATGCTTTGGTGTTGTTTTTCATGTGAACACGCGGTTAATGAGTTCTCTTATTGGCTGCGTGTTCTAGTCTCATTTTATGTGAGCACATGGCTTGTGTTGTTTCTTTGTGTCGTGCTCTCATGTCTATTGTCTAGTAGGGGAATTGGGTAAGCTAAAATGTCCGTAGTGTATGTGTGTGAATGAGAGTGTATGGGTGTTTCCCAGTGATGGGTTGCAGCTGGAGGGGTTTCCGCTGGGTAAAACATATGCTGGATATGTTGGCGGTTCATTCCGCTGTGAATTAAGCCGAAAAGAAAATGAATTATAGAATGAGTGATAAATGTATATTATACTGTGATTATAAGCTCCATGGTCACCGGTTAAAAATCTTAAAATGCATAAGATGCAATCAAACAATCTAGTCCTGTGCAGCTTTATGAACACAATTCTGGTGTGTGTGTTTAGATAATAGGATTAAACATACAAGCAAAGATTTGGTTGTCATGTAATATTCCCACACTCTGTGTTGATTCCCACCCACTGTAATTTCTGAACAGCTGATTGAGAGAAATTAGAGCACAGGATTTTGTTGGCAATTGACTATAATTACAAACAAGTTAATTTTATTACCACAAAATCAACATTTCTTCTTTTATATATTTGTCTTCAGTGCATAATTAATGCGCTGATGCCTGTTTTAAAACACAAACTACTCAGTTTTGTATTAACTACCATACATTGTTAGACTTTACTGGGCTTTTATTTATTTATTTATTATTTTTTTTTAACACTGTCGCCAGATAGTTCCTGTAATAGTTACAGTCAATCGGCAACCTCCTGCTCTTCCTCGTGAAGCTAGTAGGGAAATAATTTAAACTGCAATTCATCGAAATTCAATTCATCAAACTTTTTTCCAGTCCTGGCTCCATAATAGAGCAAATTTCTATTGACCTTAACGTTAAAATTGCCAACTTTACAGCAGAATAAAAGGTGTTTACAGCCTGGTACAAAGAACGATTTTGGTTCATATAGATATTATTACCCTCCATGACAACTGTGAGGGGAGTAATTTTTTTTTAAAACTCAACCATTTCGTTTATATTAAGTTATATTAAGTCTGCATAATTAAGGGCGTGGCCACTTGAGTGACAGCTAGGTCTCGCTGCTCGCTATCATTTCACCTCAGCTGATTCCGGCTGATTTGCGGCTGAACTTGGCATAAACATCTCATTTTTATTTTGTTTTATGTGGCTTTACACAGTCAGTTGCGCTTTTGGAATTATTTCTTACAATTATCAGATAATATGGCATGCTGTGTGCACTTAATTGTGCTCATAAATCATTCACGTGGCCTCCATTTCCCAGGTGAGGAAAATTCTTACATACTTATAAATAACACTTTATTTTTTGATGGTCCATTTAAATATTAGTAGACTGTCTGCTTAATATCTGTTGATATGCTCCTTCAACAGACATTTAACTGACTATAAGGCTACGTTCACACTGCGAGGCTTAGTGCTCAAATCTGATTTTTTCTCAGATGTTTTTGCCTAGCTGTTCACACTGTTGTTATAAATGTGGCCAATATCAGATTTGCAGTGTGAACAGATCATGGTCGTAAACTGACCCGCATGTGCAGAAGTATAGTTACGGACAGCACAAAATGTCTAATTATGCACACAATGTGTATACTGTATGAAGCACGTTGTCAGATTATGCTTAATATGATTATTGCCCTTTTCACAGACAACCGTGGTGTATTACATGAACTGTAAAGGGTCGTTCTGCTACTACTAATGTGTATTTCGGCTTTTGAAACCTAAAATAAGTCCCTTGTGATTGAAAACACTGATAATTTGTGATTTATGACAACCGCGACGTGTGTCTAATGGGGGGTTTAAGTGCTTGAGCTCCTGTCCTTTATTCGCTCTGAGATAATATTCGTCCTTAAAATTCCCCCTCCTTTGTGCATGGATCCCCTTTCCGCAACACCCCCGATGCTCTTTAGCATCGCGATCATCCCGTGCCCCGATCGTTAACCAGAGTGGTTAACAAGCACAAGTTTTGCCTTCAAAATCTTTTTCAAAATGAACAACCAATTTTCTGTGGTAAAGTAATAACCCTGTGTGTTATTATACTATGCTGCAAAGGTGTAGATGATGTTTGCCGCACAGAATGATGACGTATGTCGCTCGAAGATTATGTAAAAGTCACATGAAATCCGACATAACCGTTTACACTGCGCTCGCATTGCAAAACATCAGATCTGTGTCTGATTTAAGACTACATATGAAAGTGGCAAAAAATCTGAAGTGAAAAGATCAGATTCCATGCGGTTTGGGCTATTCACACTGTCAAGACCTGAGTCACATATAGGCGAAAAGATCAGATTTGGGCCATATTGCTTGCAGTGTGAACGTAGCCTTAAGAAACTTTGCACGTACATGTCAACTTACACTAACCCTAAACCCACCCCTAACCCCAACCTAACAGTCTACTTATAATCTAATGAGAATTAGTTGGCATGTAGATGCAATGTAATTTAATTCAACAAACGGACCATCAAAATAAAGTGTGACCATATCTATAAATGTATTTGTTTTATTTAAATAATTTATCATTGATAATTTTCTTTAGACCTGTAATGCACTCCAGAATCTGACAGATTGATCAGTTGTATGCTCTCGAACAGTCATCTGAAATGTTGTTGTACAGTGTTATACCTGGATTTCATAAATAGCCTTGCATTTACTAACACAGACTATATTTGAAGTGTTTAAAACTTCATTGATATAGTATACAACCAAGCACAAATGGTCAGATCACAAACGAGTCACAGGGAATGAAGTATATATATATTATGTGTATATATATATATATATATATATATATATATATATATATATATATATATATATATATATATATATATACACAGTTGAAGTCAGAATTATTAGCCCCCCTGAATTATTTGCCCCCCAGTTTATTTCTTTCTCCAATTTCTGTTTAACAGAGAGAAGATTTGTTTAACACATTTCTAAACATAGTAGTTTTAATAACTCATCTCTAATAACTGATTTATTTTATCTTTGTCATGATGACAGTAAATAATAATTTACTAGATATTTTTCAAGACACTTCTATACAGCTTAAAGTGACATTTAAAGGCTAGACAGTTTAGGGTAATTAGGCAAGTTATTGTATAACGATGGTTTGCTCTGTAGACTATCGAAAAAAACATATAGCTTAAAGGGGATAATAATTTTGACCTTAAAATGGATTTAAAAAAATAAAAAAATGCTTTTATTCTAGCCAAAATAAAACAAATAAGACTTTCTCCAGAAGATAAAATATGATCAGACATACTGTGAAAATGTCCTTGCTGTTAAACATACAAGATTTAAAAAAGAAAATTAAACTCAAAGGGGGGCGAATAATTCTGACTTCAACTGTGTATATATTACTTTTACTACTGCAACTTTCCATTTGTCAACTGTAGACTCTGAAATACTAGTTATTTCATTTCATATACTGTATGCCTGCGAATCACTCAGACCGGTGACATAACAGTTTATTTATTCAAATGCCACAGCCGCTCATTACACTGAATATTGCGGTATTACATCACGAATGGTTCGGCTTCAGGGTGATGTGTTTGGGTGGGAAATTGCTTGACAGAAGAATAACATAAAATGCACAGATCTGACATTCATTATTAGAGCCTTATAATAGTTCCTGTTGTGTAAGAGCAATTTCTGTAAAAGTGTCCCTGGTGTGGGTGATCACGACTGAGGTAACAGTGGGTAGGTAGGTATGTTTTATAACACCAATACATTTAGCATATTTTAATACAAAATATCACATTTTGTGGGTGATCCATTGTGTGAATGTTTCCGATTCTGTGTGCAAAATGTTTTATGGTAAATGGTATACAGTTGAAGTCAAAATGATTCGCCCTCTTGTGAATTATTATTATTATTATTAATAAATATTTCCCAAATGATGTTTAACAGAGCAAGGAATTTTTCACAGTATTTCCTATAATTTTTTCTTATTTGTTTTATTTTTCTTTATTATTTTTATTAAAATAAAAGCAGTTTTTAAATTTTTAAGCCCCCTTAAGCTATTTTTTTTCTGATTGTCTACGGAACAAACCTCTGTTGTACAATGACTTGCCTAATAAACCCAAGTTAAGCCTTTAAATGTCACTTAAAGCTGAATGCAAGTGTCTTGAAAAATATCTAGTAAAATATTATTTACTGTCATCATGGCAAAGATAAACGATATCAGGAAATGAGTTATTATATAAATGTGAAGAAACAAATCTTTGCGTTAAACAAAAATTGGGCAAAAAATTTACAGAGGGCTAATAATTCAGGAGGGCAAATAATTCAGTCTTCAACTGTATGTATATAATACTTGTAAAGTCATCTTGCAACCAATACTTTTCTAAAGTAATCTATAATTATTTGTAAAATGTCTTCATGCAGGGTTTCTGCTGGGTCTTAAAAAGTCTCAAATTTAAAAATTGAAATTTAAGGCCTTAAAAAGTCTTAAACTCTCTGTTCTAGGTCTTAAATATTTTTGCACAGGTCTTATTTTTCCCATGTCCATGTAATGCTACATCTAAAGCTCATTTAAATACTTTTTTGTTGCTGTTGCTTGGTTTTTGTGGTGTTGTAGTCCTTTACTTCACTAGTCCTATTGTAATTTGCGGTATTACAACTACAAATGAGACCAGCATGCAATAGCCAATCATCTTTCTGTTATTGGGCCTAGTGCGCGTGGCGAATGTGAAGTCATCAATGTGTTTGCAGAGGTTCGCTTTTGGTGGGCGCGACATGATTTCGACTGGCAGAGTGAACAGATATCCGGTGAACAGTTTAGCACCGCGTTTGATTTGTGTTGAATATGAATCGCTTTGAAGAGATTTTGTCTGAAACAGATATAACTGTACAGACATCTTTATGATCCGTCCATGCATGATCATCATATAGATAACCAGATGACCAATAATTTTTGGCTAGAAATAGCAACAGCAGTGGGAAAGGAGGAAAGTTTTTGTAAAAGTTTGGAAAAACCTGAGGGATAAGTTTGTTAAAAAAAAGAATGCCATGGCAAAAGTGGAGACCTTTGTGGTTAATAGCTACAAACTAAAATTAAGTGACAAATTATGTATTTGATAACTGGTAAAGAATATATGAACCTATCAGTTTACAATATACTGATGCCCAAATTCTGGGCTTCATTGGTGATAATGGTCAGAAATGTTGGACCATTATTGCCTTTTTAGGACAGAAACTAGCCAGACAGTAATATGTGAATTGTTGACGGGGCAAAATAAAAAAAAATATGTATTTTTACTAAGTTTTTTTGCTTTTATTCTTACCATAATAAAAAATATAATTGTAGAGCAACCCATGTTCTCTTGTCATTAATATTTAACTTTAATAGGTAGAACTGTGTGAGATATAAACAAAAGCAAGTGATGCATCAAAGTTTGATTTAAAATATCTTGAATGGTTATAAAAATCTTTATAATCATTATGATAAATAATAAAAATAATAAAAAAAAACTAGTTTTAAAATCTTAAATAATATTAATGATATGGCGTAGTTCCGGAAACTTCCTACTTCTCTGTTTATACGTCAGACTTTACGGTCAGTTTCTTTTGACTGCCCCCTGTCGTTTTAAAGAATATCACAACGGCGATTGCGTCAAGTATAAAAGCCTCGTCCGATTAGTGAGGCGCGCCCACAGTCAGCGGAGGTGCGCGATGTGGCACCAGCGAAAGTATAAATCAGCCTTAAGATGTTTTTTTTTTGTAGTTCAGTGGTGCATCTAACCTGTCTTTAGTACAGTTCAGTTTAAATAAATTTATTTTACCACTAGTTTTGTGATTTTGCATTTTCTCTTGCATGTTTTTGATATTGTGATATAGGTCTTAAATTTAATACCTAATGGTCTTAAAAAGTCTTAAATTTGACATTATGATATCTGCAGAAACCCTGTCATGCAATAAATAAAATAACACTAAATAAAAAAATAAGAATACATAAAGAATGCATTGCCTTGTAACTTATGCCGAGTTCAGACTGCATGATTTTTTTAAGTAGTCGTGTCACGAATGTTTTCACACTGCATGACTATCTGGGTTAGCGTTCTGTCTGTGCTGTGTTTACACTGTAGGATGAATCGGCTATAGGAATGTTCACACTGCATTACTAAAATAGGAAGAATTACAGACCACATTGTTCAAACTACGTCTCAAAGCCAAACAAACCCAAGAAATGACATGGAAATATATATATTATATACCAATAATATATTTTTTGTTATTAACTACATAATGGAAAAGAAGGCTTTAGCTTTAGAAACTTGTGTTGCTCACCTGGCTTTTGAAGAGAATTAACAATCTCTCCTCAATTTTTTTTTTTTTTATTTTCGACCTGATTGTGATATTGATCAGATGACACGTCAAACAGACACGGGTGCTCCTGCCAAATTTACACTAGTTTTTCCTTCATTTCTTGGATCCAAATAAACTGAAATGAGCGCTTTTAGCTTCTCCCCCAGCCTCCCGCTGGCCTGCAGATACCCATACTAGTGAATGCTGCTCTCTTATTGATTGTAGGTGATCGCGGATGTTATTTTCAATCGGAACTCATTTCACACGGCATGATTTGAATCGCCGACAGCTCCAGATATTTAGCAGCCAAATATCTTACCGGCATCGACGACTCATCGGCGATTCTCTCATATCGCGTCCTTGATAGTTCACACTGTGTGATTGTCACTCACGTGAACGAGCACCGATTTGCCTGTGATTTCAGGCATTTGTCTGTGAATTCTCAAAACCTCTCGGCGAGTCAAAATCAGGGCTAAAATCATGCAGTCTGAACTCGGCATTAGTACATTATGATTTTGCCAGAATTTGTCAATACAAACATTTTAGATCTGTTACATTTTTTTTTGATTAATTAAAAATAATGAAAAAAGTCACTTCACAAAAGTCAGACCTCATGTTTTCGGATCAAAGTGAAAATTTTGATTGTTGTTTAAAGAGTTTGAGCACATTTTGTTGATCCTGGAATATAATTCCCATCTGAAATTGAATCCAGATCTAATCCTTATGCCTAAATCTAACCCAACCCATTCATTCATTTTATTTTCGGCTTAGTCCCTTTATTAATCAGGGGTCGCCACAGCTGAATGAACCCCAACATGTTTTACGCAGTGGATGCCATTCCAGCCACAACCCAACACTGGGAAACACCCATACACTCTTACATTCACACACACACTAAGGCCAATTTAGCTTATTCAATTCAGCTATAGTGCATGTTTTTGGACTGTGGGGGAAACCGGAGCAAACCCATGCCAACACGGGAAGAACATGCAAACTCCACACAGAAATGCCAACTGACCCAGCTAGGGCTCGAACCAGCAACCTTCTTGCTGTGAGGCGATCGTGCTTTCCACTCTGCCATTGTGATGCCTTAACCCAACCCATAAGTTCTAAAACTATAAGTAACTAGTGTCAAAAGTATCGAGTTTGGTACCATTCAGTACTGATATTTGAAATATGTCCATTTTCTCCAAACATTTGAGCTGTGTTTCTCATAGTCATTTCTGTTGTTGTTTAAAAAGGTGCTCAACAGCTCTCAAATATTGGAAAATAGACATTTTTAGAATTTAGAACACTACAAGTTACAGTAATGTGAAGCACCAAATTTTAACTGTAATGCTGTGTGCTAACAACACATGATGCAACAAGATTCATTTCAATTCATCTTTATTTCTACAGCATTTTTACAATCTAGATTGTGTCAAAGCAGCTTAATATAGAAGTTCTAGTAAATTGAAACTGCGTCAGTCCAGTTTTCAGAGTTGAAGTTCAGTTCAGTTCAGTGTGGTTTAATTTTCACTGCTGAAAGTCTAAACACTGAAGAGCAAATTCATCGATGCGCAGCTCCACAAGTCCCAAACCAAGAAAGCCAGTGGCGACAGTGACGAGGAACAAACTTCACCAATTGACAAAAGTGAAGGAAAAAACCTTAAGAGTAACCAGGCTCAGTTGGCCAAGACTATTTGTATTCTGGCCAAACTTCTTTTTTTTTTCGTAAAAATCGGGACGTCAACCCCCCCCCCCCCACTTTACGTGAAACCAGGTCTGTAAACCCACCCCCAACTATTCGTGAAAACCGGGACCGTCAACCCCCCCCCCCCCCACCTTTTCGTGAAAACCGGGACCCTCAACCCCCCCACACTTTTCGTGAAAACCGGGACCGTCAAACATCTGGCAACACCGGTGTTCAACTGCCAGGGCTGAATTTTGGTCCTAGTCCGCCCCTGGCTGCAGTCTAGGTGTTGGAGGCTGGAGAACACTGGACATCCATCGTGGAAAAGCTGCAGGTGTAAGTAGGTCATCGGCGGGTGTTAAGGCTGCTCACAGGATCAATGCAGAGACACGTCTGTCACTGGGGTCTTTCAGGAATCATGCACTCCACTCCTCCATGACCGCCACAGCACCTGCTCAGGATATGGCCTGGTTCTGGATTATTGAGATCTCCGGAAGTCCTCCATGGTTGGCATCATCTCTTCGTACATGTTGTCCTTGAGGTCCTCAATGGTTGGCACCATCTCTGAAACTACACAACTCTTTCTCTTGAATTTTCTAGTCACAAATACTTGTCAGCAAGCTTTCTCTGAAGACAAAATGACGATGGGATTCTATTAAGACCATTAAACATTAACTGCAGGAATGTTTCCATCCCATGTAAAAGATAATACAATAATTACTTCCTTAGACACAAGTGCCATAGTGATTTAAAAAAAAAATCTACATGAAGGATATCCACTTACAATGGGAAACATTGTCTAGTTGTCCACTAGACAAGCGTTGATTTCTGTAAAGGCAGTGTAAAGGCAGTCAGGATAAAGACAGCTCAGAACAAGCAGACATGTGTGCCGTCATTTCACACCCGGAGCAGTGAAGGACGACCTATCAAGATGTTCCCACCATATGACTGCTAATGTGTTACAGCATGATCCTAATCTGCTGGGAAACACAACCGATTAAGTGCAAAGACTTTACACATTTGTGTTTGTCCATCTAGCACTTGCTAAAGGCAGAAGATTAGCAGTGTCTTCTCACTGTGAGGAAATGAGATGGAGCGCTTTTATCGAGCTTTTAGGTTTTGATATGTTCTTATAGGCAGGTTTTACTGGATGCCACAAAAGAAGCACCTATTATTGTTTGCAGATTAAAACTGCATATTGGGGTAAATACAAACTTTGTAAGTATTGTGGTTAAGTTGCCAAATCACATTATTGTGACTAGTTGGCAACCATAAGACTTCTGAGACACCTTTACACTCAAACCGATGTGCTGATGTACAAAATGCTTCTGACCTGCTCTTTGGCTAGGCCTTCTGATGAAAAAACAAAACAAAAAAACATTAATGATCTATGTAGGCGGCAAGTCGCTCAGTGGTTAGCACTGTTGGCTCACAGCAAGAGGATTGCTGGTTCAAATCCCAGCTAGGCCAGTTGTTATTTCTGTTTGGAGTTTGCATGTTCTCCCTGTGTTTGTGTAAGTTCCCTCCGGGTGCTCTGGTTTCCTCCAGGTGCTCGGGTTTCCCTCACAGTCCTAAGACATGCGCTATACTGTAGGTGAATTGGATGGACTAAATTGGTCTAGTGTATGAGTGTGAATGCAAGAGTGTTTGGATTTCCTAGTACTGGGTTGTGGCTGGAAGGGCATCCGCTGTGTAAAACATATGCTGGAATAGTTGGTGGCTCATTCCGCTGTGGCGACCTCTGATAAATAAGGGACTAAGCCTAAGGAAAATAAAGGAATGAATTTTGCTGTGTGCTGAGTGGCCTAGTCAAAGTCCTGTCCTGAATTCAATTGAGATGCTGTGGCATGACCTTATCTATGATCTATGTATGGTTTTACACTGAACAGGTAATTAAGTTATACATTGCAGAATCCTGGAGAGAGATTCCCCAATTAGACGAATATGTTACCATGATATGAAAACTGCTGCAGCAAATAAGCTTTGGGAATGACATTTCTAAGCCTGTGCATTTACATTTTCAAGCTTATTAGGATGTTACTACAATATTTAGCAATCAACATACAACTTTAAAGTGCTTATTCACTAATTTAAATCATTACTATTCACATCATTTTGTGAATTATATTTATGTGCAACCTGTATACGCCTGATAATATACAGTGCATCCAGAAAGCATTCATAGCGCTTCATTTTTTCCACATTTTTTATGTTACAGCCTTATTCCAAAAGGATTAAAGTCATTTATTTACTCAAAATTCTAAGCACAATACCCCATAATGACAATGTGAAAAAAGTTGCAAATTTATTAAAAGTAGAAAACCTGAAAAATCACATGTACATAAGTATTCACAGTCTTTGCAGTGAAACTCTAAATTGAGCTCAGGTACATTCTGTTTCCATTGATCATTCTTGAGATGTTTCAGCAGCTTAATTGGAGTTCACCTGTGGTAAATTCAGTTGATTGGACATGATTTGAAAAGGCATACGCCTGTCTATATAAGGTCCCAGGGTTGACAGTGCATGCACAAACCAAGCATGAAGACAAAGGAATTGTCTGTAGATCTCAGAGACAGGATTGTCTCGAGGCACAAGGCTGGGGAAGGTTACAGAAAATTTTCTGCTGCTCTGAAAGTTCCAATGAGCACAGTGGCCTCCATCATCCGAAAGTGGAAGATGTTTGGAACCACCAGGACTCTTCCTAGAGCTGGCCGGCCATCTAAGCTGAGTGATCTGGGGAGAAGGGCCTTAGTCAGGGTGATGATCAATAACCCGGTGGTCACTCTGTCTGAGCTCCAGCGATCTTCTGTGGAGAGAGGAGAACCTTACAGAAGGACAACCATCTGTGCAGCAATCCACCAATCAGGCCTGTATGGTAGAGTGGCTAGACAGAAGCCACTCCCCACCTGGAATTTGCCAAAAGGCATCTGCAGGACTCTCAGACCATAAGAAACTAAATTCTCTGGTCTGATGAGACTACAAAATGAACTCTTTAGAGTGAATGCCAGGTGTTACGTTTGGAGAAAACCAGGCACTGCTCATCACCAGGCTAATACCATCCCTACAGTGAAGCATGGTGGTGGCAGCATCATGCTGTGGGGATGTTTTTCAGCAGCAGGAACTGGAAGACTAGCCAGGATAGAGTAAAAGATGAATGCAGCAATGTACAGAGACATCCTGAATGAAAACATGCTTCAGAGTGCTCTTGACCTTAGACTGGGGCGACAGTTCATCTTCCAGCAGGACAATGACCCAAAGCACACCACCAAAATATCAATGAAGTGACTTCACAACAACTCAAAGAACGCCCTTGAGTGGCCAAGCCAGAGCTCAGACCTAAATCCTATTGAACATCTCTGGAGAGATATGAAAATGGCTGTACACCGTCGCTTCTCATCCAACCTGATAGAGCTTGAGAGGTACTGCAAAGAGGAATGGGCAAAAAGTCCCAAAGACAGGTGTGCCAAGCTTGTGGCATCATATTCAAAAAGACTTGAGGCTGTAATTGCTGACAAAGGTGCAACAACAAAGTATTGAGCAAAGGCTGTGAATACTTATGTTCATGTGATTTTTCAGGTTTATTATTTTTAATACATTTGCAACAATAAAAAAAAAATCCACATTGTCATTATGGGGTATTGTGTGTAGAACTTTGAGGAAATAAATGTATTTAATCCATTTTGGAATAAGGATGTAACATAAAAACATGTGGAAAAAGTGAAGCACTATAAATACTTTCCGGATGCATTGTACATACATATATGGTAAAGCCAGTGTATGAATGCTGCTTCCGAGTGAATTACATTACTGTACACCTAAAGAAAATTGCAAATTTCAAACATTTTCAAACTGAGCACACATAAACAAGCTGCGAGGACAAAAAAGAAAATTTCAGGTGAAGTCAATTTCATGTGCGAATGAAGTGAGTAAACTCAAAATGTTTAAGTATCCAATTATGTGCGAATAGCACAATCTACTTGTAGCACATCGGGTGTGAATGCTCCATAAGGCAACTTGCTGCACAGCTTTTTTAAGTTGACTCAACTTTTAACCCAACTCAAAAAAGCTGTAAAGCAAATTGAGTCAATGTTGTTGTTTTTTTACAGTGATGTAAAAACAGCATTTTGACTGTGAAATGGCTGACGCATTGCTCCAATTAAAGCCTTTTCCAGCAGAGTGTAAGAGGGTCCTTAAAGGGCTCCCGTTGCTCCGTCCCCAATTGTGCCCCCAATAAGAGTCAGTGACTCCCCATTTCCTTTGTTTTCCTTTAGTCTCTGAAAATGCTTTTCAGGACCTGCATGTTGCCAGTGATTTGGGAGAATTGTATTACTGCTGAGCATCGATGCCCACCGCTGGAGAGAAATTGGATTGCTTGAACACAGGATTAGATCACAGGGCTTGAGGGAGACAGACAGTCATAGTAATTTACTAGTACTGGGCAGCAAGATAGAAAAAAAGACACAGCATGGGAGGACAGAGGCAATTCACAATGTTTCCTGTTTGCCTAAACATATCATGAATGATGCTTAAATGACAGGCTAAATAATGTTTTGTGTAGCAGGTCCAGTGATATGACCCTTAATAATGGCTTCCCCAGTACAACTAGCTGTAAAGTGCTACTTTGAAGTCTTTGGCACAATGTCAAGCTTAGAGCCTGTTTACACAGAATCAGAAGCAGGGTAGATGTCTCAGTAGATAAGTTTGAGTTATTAAAGTCTATGCTCATGTGCATGGAATGATTACCAGAGAAACCTCAAGATGATCCCCTTAAAATCGCAATACAGCAGGCTAGAGGTTTTTAGAGGAAAATGTAAGTTGCTGAATTTACAAACACAATGCGGTGGAAGGCTGCCAGAGGGTTGCAGTACGGTTGTTAAAGGAGTCCAGAAATAACAAATCACTCATTTATTTGATCAATTGACATCCCAAATGTATATGGATTACTTTTATCCAGGGAACACAAATTAAGTTTTATAGTGGATCCATACCTGAAATCTAGATTAGAAGCATTCCAGTTGTTTATCTGAGTCATTTTAAAAATGTTTTTAATATAAAGCCTAACAGCAGGTTTGAATACAAATGACCTGGACCCTGTACCATAAACATGGATTAGCTGGCCTTAACTTGCACTTACCTTGGGGCTTAGATAACATGAGGGCCAGGCTCAATAATATTTTATTAAATACTATAACATTCAACCCAGGTTCATTCTGAAAACGTACCGCTATATACTGTTTTGTATTGTCTCAGGAGCTACGTTTATTTTTTTATTTTTTGCAGTTTTTGTTTTGGCAAATCCACCAGAGGCCACTGTGTCACGCGAGTGCCATTTGTGCCTGCTGTTCTTGTGTAAATCCACCAGAGGTCGCTGTCAACTGACTCACTGAATGACTGACTGACTGACCCACCCTCCTCCTTCCCTAAACCTAACAATAGTGTTTTCAAAAGCACCAATTGAAACCTAACCGACAGTTTTAAAAAAAATCCAGAAAAAGAAAAGCCCTCATCTGATTTTTACCCATTTACCACATTCTCACCCTGTTATCTACTTGTTTGTTTAATTTTTTGTTTTTGTCTTATCTGCTTGACAGAACCGTTCTTCACCAGACTCAAACCCTGTTATCGTGGTCAGCTCCTCTCTGCATCTCACATCTGCCGACGTACATGGCGAGTTAACTGGACAAACTGGTAACAGCGTGAAAGCTGCCCATAAATAGGTAAGCAGTCAGCAGGTGAGTGCGAAAAGGAATAGCATCATACCACCCCGCAGCATTTATTTTAAAAGACGAAATGCAGCCATACATACTTCTGGCTACAAAATTTGCAATCTCCAGAAATTTATTTAGAGCTACGTTTTCAGAATGAGCCTACATTGATAACATTCCCCGCCCCCTCTAAATGACTTTTCTTCACTTCTGGTCACATGGAATGCCTTTAGGGTGGGGCTATAAGTCTTTTAGGGTGGGACCATCAGTGCCTGTGTTGTTTTTGCACATTTTTTTTTTACCATTTATCACTCCATTTTGTTATGCTGTGATTACACCAGAAGCTGCATGCACAGATAAATCAGGCTATTTGTGCGTATATAGACAAGTGAACATTTTGAGTTTACTTGCTTTATTTGCGCATCAAATTCACTTCACAATAGATGTGGATTCGCGTCATGGGCAAGGCTTCTGTCTGCCCGGTGACTCTAGCTTTGTTGCTTAATGCCTAACATGGATTTTATTGAGAGAATAGCTGTGCTTATGTGCTTAATGAAGGCTGAAAAACAGTGTCCATTCATTTGGAGCCATGTCTGAGTCCACTAGATCCTTTCAGACGTGCACCCGGCTCTGTGAGTTCATAAACTCCTACAGAAACTATACCTGGATGATGGAAGTTTTCCAACTGAGCTGAGCCCAAAGACATGAACTGTTGTCCAGTGTAGGCCGGAAGGTTTTGCCCCTGGACACTTAACATGTAAACACGCTTCATCCGCGTTTGGTGTGAACGCAGCATTGGAAACACCCATTTTCCAACATTCCAAATGGTTTCCACAGGTCAAAACCATGCACCGCCCTTCATTTTGTTCTTATTATAGGACAGTATAAATCAGATTTATGCCACTGTATGAGAAAAAAGGACAAGATTAGCCTCTGTTTCATGGGCAACTTTAAGAGTATTCTAACTAGTTGATGTCATCAGCCCTTGCTGTCTGAATAATTATTGCTTAGACTGTATATGACATTCTGTTCTCTGTATGGTGTCCCTCTTGCATGTGCCATGAGGGCTGTACAGCTATACAAATAAATGGCTTTGAATGGTCTTGTTTATTATTCCTCTCCTTTCTTCAGACCTCCACGGGAGCTCAGAAAGTGTCAGCTTGCGATCCTTTCCCTGAAGTGAAAGCATGGCCAGCAGAGAGGCTCTCCAGAGGATTTACAAAGGCTCGCTGGCTGGGAGAGTAATTGGGTTAGCCAGGTTACAGCTGTTTGGATCCTAGCTAGTGCCACAGACAGGCCATTAGCACTGGCAGGAGGATTGGCTAATGATGGATGCAGCAGGACTGCTAATGAAAACGATGACCCGTGACTCCAACACACTTCCAAGCTTTAAGATCTCTGGTGTGAACTAGTGGATGCTCACTCTCATACAACTGCTTCTGGATTTTGACTGGATGTGGTCCATATATCGGTAAGGAGACAAAATTGATTAAAGAGTTTTAGATAAAGAACAGTTTTGACTAACTTTAGTTTAGGTAAGGATTCACACCATTTACTACTGGCTTATAACTTTATAGTGATAAATCACGTTAGTAAAGAGTTTAAAAACATGAATGACATGCAAGTTGAAGCTGAGGTTTCCACAAAACACTTACAAGCAGTGTCAATTTAGAACTCCTTTTGAATGTGTCCTAAGCTTTAGCAATTAGCATGCATTAGTATATGAGTTAAAATGTACAAACGTTATGTATTGCTGAACCTGAGCCACTGTTCATCATTTGTTCATTGTTAATCTAATGCAGATAATATATCTTGCAGATACGTGACCTCTCTGTAAAACCCAGGCTACAGTCACATAATCTTTCTTAGAGAAAAAAAGTGTCAAAGTGGGTGGCATGGTGGCTCAGTGGTTAGCACTGTCGCCTCACAGCAAGAAGGTCGCTGGTTCGAGTCTCGACTGGGCCAGTTCTGTGTGGAGTTTGCATGTTCTCCAAGTGTTGGCGTGGGTTTCCTCCGGGTGCTCCGGTTTCCCCCACTAGAGATGCGCGGATAAGCTAAAAATGCTACCCGAATCCGCCCCTTCATACTAATCATCCACCCGCCACCCACCCGCACATATTATTTTATCTGATATATATACGTACCCGATTGACACTTTTTAATAATTCTAATTCTTTGTTTTAAGCATGATGATAGGTCACCGTGGATTGTTGGTTATTAACAGCAGATTCAGCTTTTACATATTCAGGAAAAAGATAACAAAAACGGTGCCACTTCAGCCTAAACGACAGCTACGTTATGTTTACTTGGCCTTTTCCTTTGCACTGTGTAGAAACAGAATAGCATCTACTGTGCCTGGATTCGGGCGATTCCGCCTCGCCTCCAAAACACGGCCTGCTGCACTAAATGAGGGTTCGCTTGCATCGTTTGTTGCAGAAATGCACAAGCTTCTCCTTGCAAGGCGCTGCAGACCTGTAAATAAGCAATCTTGTTTCTTCCAGAACGATTTTTTTTCTGATGACTCCTCTAACTGAAAGTTTGCACACTACTCTTGCACTTCATGCATTATTTTGGGCGTCTCATCTTCATATTCTGCAAAGTCCACTCTCTGCTTTTCTTGCTCGTCAACTGCTATGACCAGCAGCGTCAACCAGCGAACCACCAGTAATTAATCATAATGTATTTTTTTATTACCCGACCTGCCCGACCCGCAGATTATCCGCAGCTTCCCGTGGATATAACTTATATAACATCACTATCCCCCACAGTCCAAAGACATGCGCTATAGGTAAATTGGATAAACTAAATTGGCCATAGTGTATGAGTGTGTGAATGAGTGTATGGGTGTTTTTCATCACTGGATTGTGGCTGTAAGGGCATCCACTGCATAAAACATGCTGGAATAGATAGTGGTTCATTCCGCAGTTGCGACCCCTGATAAATAAGGATTTAAGCTGAAGGAAAATGAATGAATGAAAGTGTAAAAGTTGTAGTGATAAATTTTTTATCTATCTATCTATCTATCTATCTATCTATCTATCTATCTATCTATCTATCTATCTATCTATCTATCTATCTATCTATCTATCTATAATAAAAA